>SRSE01000765.1:600000-915696 GCA_005024645.1 Planiliza haematocheilus
AGTCTCCGTCGTTGCGTGGTCCTCGTCTTCCACCCGCGGGTCGTACTGGTCAAGCAGCTGGGTCAGAGGAGGTGCTTTTGGGAGCAGCTGGCGGATCATGTCCCGGCTTATGTTGGGCGCCTGTTCGAGGCGCAGGATGCTGAGGATCTGGGACTTGATGCTGTGGAGCCTCATTTGCTTGCTGTGCTCCCGGAAGTCACAGGCTGAGCACTGCTCTCCGCTCTCCACCAGCAGCTTCGAGGTCTGGTTCGTCTCCATGGTAAAACCCGCAGAGAATAACAAGGCGGCCAGGCAGAGAGAGAGGAGCATCCTGAAGAGAAGAAGAAGTCAGTGGAATGACGCTGTCTGATATGTGTCTGTCCCTGAGCCTCAGCACTTTATGATTGGCTGCAAAACGGCTCTTTTTTCTATGAGTGAATTTTTAAAGAGGTAGCAGTACTTTGGTACGTTCAGTGAAAGTTTATTTAATGCAATAAAGGTGTTGCAAGTCAACTGATGGGCCTCTAAAATCTGGTGTGGAAGACAATAATAAATCAGACTTTTTAACATTTATTCCTCAGTTTTTCATCTGAACACCGGAGTGTATGCAGCAAAAATTAAAAAATAAAAGAAACCTCTTAAAGAAATACGCGCACAAACGGCGTGGCTGCTGCTGCACTTTGAGGGATTATTAAAATACAAAATGCATTTTCCACTGTCTTGAACTGACTTTGTTGCCACCAGATGGCACCACTTCATCTGTGTCCACATGTAGAGCTGGACTGACTCCCACCCTGTGCAGAGACTCTGAGGGCACAATCACCTGCTGACCTGCTCAAGTAGATATCAGCAGCATGATTTGAAGCTGCTGTCGCAAACCAAAAGGCTTTGTGGTGTTTTTCTGAATCAGCTACACTTGATCTGCAGCAGTAATGTGAGTAAAAATAGTTTTTTTTTACTGTGAACTAACACAAACCTCATGCAAATGAGCGCACCAGAAGTGTTTACCAAATGTTACCACAGATTAACTTAAGAAATTACATGAATCCCCCAAAATGCAAACAACCATTAATAGAAGACACGTTGGAGCCACATTATAAACCAGTATCTAGTTGAATAAATGTTTATTTTTCCATTTAATGCTGAGTTTTGGGTGGTCTGGTGTTATCTGCTCCTCCCACCAAACTAGTACAGCTGCCTGTTTATCAGCTGCTCTAGAGGTCACAGACCTTAAATTAGCCCGAGAGTAGCTGCAGCATGGAGGAGCAGGTAAAGGATTAAAATGCTGTGATATTTCATTATTTTCAGCTTTGTGGAGCATTTCTTGGATGTTGAAGACTGCTGTAATTCAGATGAGCTTGGTTTTATTGTTACTGGATCAACAAAAGGCTACAGGTAATGATATGTTTCTTTAAAGTTGATAAGAAGTCTCTGTTTGGGTGAAAACACCTCGTGGAAGAGTTCAAAATGAATATTAAATAAATGGTTCTTTTCAGCAGACATGGAAATCATCATCAATTGGTTCTGAAAAGTGGACAGCTCCTTCAGTCTCTTGGTGAAAATGGGATGTAATGAATCCAGATGCAGGTCTTCAGCCGGTTCAGACAAAGCGAAGGAGACTGTTGTCTATACACATGAAACAGAGGAGTTTCTGAAGGACGTCCACGAGGCAAAATGTTTTATAAGTTCAGCTGACTGTCGTTCATCAGTCCCTCCTCCAGTCAGCAGAGCAGTGCTGGACTTCGCTCAGAGGATGTCAGAGGATATTGTTGCTCAGGCTCTGCAGCTCTGCTGGGAGGTGGAGAGTCGATACAAGGAGATGCCTTTCATCGACGCTGAATGCGATTATATTATATGAACCCACAGAAGCTTTCTACCTGGAGTCTGACTGCACCTGGACACAAAATGTGTTGCAGATGAAGCTGGTGAAAATGCCAGGTTGTCATCTGAACCTCTAATTTTAGAGGAATGTAGCTGCTCATCGCAGACCTTCTGTTCACAACTGAAGAATGTTTTTGTCATTTCTTCACATTGCAAAAGTTTCAGTCAGGAATACGGTGACATTTTGCATACAACTGTGATTAGTGGAGGAGAAATGTTATTCATGAAATCCCCAAAAATGTTGTTATCTAATTTTCAGATGAATCACAGCCCTGAGGTCTAAACTTTCCTTTACATTCACAAATATTTCTTAAAGTAATAGAATAACACAGGACTGCATCTGTAACGATCTGAAAGCTCTCGTGAGTTTTTGGTGGCAGCAGAAGGACGTGAGCTTTAGTTCCTGCTCGCTACCACTTGATGTCACTAGTGACTATATTCCTTCTAACTCGTGCCCTCAAGCACATGGAAATGAAAGCCTCTAATTTGTTGTTTTTCATCCATTAACTATTTGGGATTTGCATAACAAAAAAACATTCCACTAAATAATGAACAGTACATCAAAATGAAGCCTACTGTATGTCAGACAGTGACATGGGAAAATGACATGTATGTGACACTTGTTCAACAGGACGACCTTGTCCTTCAGCTTGTTTACTCCACAGGTGGCAGAGTTTCAGTGGAAATGAAACCATAATCAGAGTTGAGTCGGGGTTAAGTCAATGAAAAGATTTCATGCCAGCGACTTTACTTTGATCGCAGAAAGAAGCTCTGTCTGCTTGGAGGAGAATACTTTCAAATAAAGGCAATTTACTTTTTATACAGGTTTTAAAATCCATATTTTTAGACTGACTATGAATGTGATTTAATGTAGACTGAAAGACCAAAGGTCATGAAGCAAAAAAAATAAATACATAAATCAATAAATAAATCATTGCATACCATTTATATTAAGTGAATACATTTGAATATAAACAATTAAAGCAAGGGAGGATTTCAGTCTACAGACAATAGTTCTGGAAATGCAATATTACCCAGGGTTAACATGTGTCGGTGCATGTTTTATAATATTAATGCTCACTTTGAGTATGTTTGCTTTATTTTCTATTCAGCTCTTCCTGCTGTTTAACAATGCGGTTTCACAATGAAACCACGTAGGCAGGTAGGCCGTCTCTTCATCTGCGGGTTGTTGTGCTGGAAACATGTCACCTCAACTGACTCAGCAACTCCACCCAGGGGTGTGGGCTGCAGCTCCAGACTTGTATGGGTGGATTGGAAATTATGATGTTTTGTGCGATTTGCGTTTACAACAAAGAAGCTCAACCGGGACTTTAATAAAGGACTTTTATTCAGAATATAAAAAAACTATTCATGTTTTGTTTCTACGAGCAAACTCTTTGACTAAGGCTTTCAATAAACTCATCACACACTAGGAGCTGTTTCAGATTTTTATTTCATTTAAGAGCAGAAATGCGACTTAAATCATTTTCTTTATACACATGCTGATACAGTAGAGAATGTTCACTGTTCTGTTTTATGCATCTGATTCTCTGCAGCTATCTTCTCAGCTTGTTCGGCTGAGTTTCAAAGGTTGCAGGAATCTGTAGCAAAGTGTAAAACAGCTGTTCAGTATCAGCACGGCGTAGAATGCCTTCACATCACCTATCTATTAAAAAAATGCTTCAGAGGAAGAGTAGTCTTCAGGTGATCGGCGTCTGCTGCCTACGAGGACGAAATAAGACAAAAAGAAAATTAGTTTTTCTCAAAATGTGAAATGTGAAAGCCATGTAGTTCTCAAACGTCAGCAAAGGAGCTTTTTGTTTCACAGTCTCTTATCACATTCACTGAACATGTGCAGAGAAACCTAAAAAACTAGTGTGGTCTCCTAACTCAGCTTATGCTACAATGCAAACTAATGCTAAATATTGTCTCCTAGGTACTGATTGTTGAATGCTAAAGAACATCCTTGGTCCTCAGATACAGATCATGAGTAGATCTGTGAGATGCCATTTGCTCTGAGCTCTGCCCTCTATAAGAAAGTGAGAGCTTAGAAGAAGACACACACAAAAAAGAAATCTCTGATGTGAACTAACCAAAGATGCTTCCTACTTGAGCAGAATATGACCTACTGTATTCATGCAGGTTCAGTTTAGCATTCAGTGTTTCGGGGTCTTTAATGAACTTTGTATCTCACCTGTATTCACCTTTCTAGCAGTGCCCACCTCCTCTTCCATGCCCACGCCCACGGCCATGACCATGACCACGGCCATGCTTGTGCTTGTGTTTGTGGCCGTGTTTCTTACGGTGGCCGTCACCGTCGCTTTCACTGCCACTTCCACTGCCACTTCCACTGCCACTCCCTCCACTGTGGCATCGACCGGGGCTCCCACCACCGCTCCCACGGCGCTGGCGACGAGGGCTGTGTTCGCGGTCATGTTTGCGGTCTCCATGGCGATCAGGGCTGTGTCTGTCCCTACTGCGATCCTGGTCACGGTCAGGGCTGCATTTCCGATCGTCTCTACGATGGTCATCTCCATGGCGATCATCTTTACGATGGTCATCTCCATGGCGATCATCTTTACGATGGTCATCTCCATGGCGATCATCTTTATGATGGTCATCTCCATGGCGATCATCTTTACGGTGGTCATCTCCATGGCGATCATCTCTGCAATGATCATCTCCATGCTGACCATCTCTACGGCGATCATCTCCATGCTGACCATCTCTGCGGTGATCATCTCCATGGCGACCATCTCTTCCATGGTCCCCTTCAGGCCCACGGCCCCCTTGGGACCCATGGGACCCCTGGTCCCCGGACTGGGGGCCCAGGTCGTAGCCTGATGGGTGGGTGTCTGTGGGCGCACCAATAAAAAGACAGAGTCGCTCAGAGTTATATATTTTATGGAAGCTGAATTTCACACTCATAGCATTTCTCCACAGTCAGTAAAAGAAGACATGAACCGTGCATCTTACCTGAGCTGGTGCTGAACATTTCTGCCACTGTCGACAGAGGATCACTTTGATACTGAATAAAAGAAAACAGGGAGGTGCCCATTTACATTTCGGTTAAACCAGTTTGACTAGACAGCGTGGAGATTATAGGCTTGTCAGTTTATTATGTGGAGCTTTGTCAACCCTTTATAAACCAATACACTGGCCTCTTTTAGGATTTCAGAGTTCATTCATTGAAGTGTAAAGTGTTTTAGTGTAAATTCTGATGTAATATGACAAAAAAATATGCATTTGTTCACTGTTGTGTTGATCTGATTGCTTTCAGGCAGTCAAGAAAAGGTTAATCTCAGGTTTCACATCATCATCATCATCATCATCATCATCATCATCATCATCATCATCAGGACAAATGTGTCGCTGCCCTTACAAAAAATTATTACAAATGTATGTTTTCAGCCTTTTATCTAAAACTATAATCATGTACTCACTTGATCTGAAGTGCAATCAACAACTGTCTGTCACTGCAGGGAGGATGCACTGTTATTACATATTATCAGCCCATCTCACTCAGTTGCATTCCTCTCTCTTGTTGTGTCAGTGTGCGGCGTAGGTGAATAAAGACTTTTAGAAATGTAATTTATGTTGAAAATCTGCCGTGAACATCGTCTCTGTTCGGCTCCATTTTGGTAGAAAGGCTCTGAGATGAGATGAGGGTACACAAGCGAGCCAAATGATTTTAGTAAAGATTTAGCACAGGGTTTGGGTCTAAGAGTGTTAAAGCGCTGAAGGGAAAAGAACAAATGTCACACTGGCACATCAAGTTTTAAATTGGTCGCTTCAATACTCTGATAGACTTCACACACAGATGTTTGGCACAAGAACCTTCTCACCTTTATGACTTTACTGTCTTTGTGCTGCTGCTATTCTTTAATAAATAACTCTCTATTATGCAGCCCGAAGCTCAGGGCCTGAGAACTAAATACAGTTTTTTTTTTCCTTATAGCTGTTCTGAATGTTTGTCCAACCCTGCATGAAATTGTAGTTTTAGTGTTGTATATGTTTTTATAGGCTCACATGTTTAAAGTGACAGTCATGCTGAATTCAGAACAAAGTTGTTGCATCAAGTGATTCTGAGGTAATTGGTAAAATGTGTTCAGACAGGAAGTGCAATTTCATTTTAATGCAACAACTCCAGCAGTAATGTGATCTATCTCTGCTTCCACCAGGATCAATGGCAGGGTAACAGACAGCTAAATGTAAAATAACTGAAGATCAGACGGACAGACGCATAAGAAGACTGGACAGACAAGTTAGAAGAGTATAGAGCTGAAAGAGGAGCAGGAAACTCTAGAACGCCACCTAGTGAACATGAGGGGAAGAGCGTAGTTACATATCTGAGTCTCAAGATGGAGAAACAATCGGTCCGGTCTGTATGTTAGAAGAATATTATCACTGATAGCAACACTATGGCTGCATGGTTGATTATCTCCTTTGTGTTCAAATTCCCCACAATGCAGTCTAATAAGTAAACCTCACTTTATTGTATTTTTAATTAAAATTTATCATTCTTTCTGGAGGTTTTTTTATTCCATTTTTGCAGCCAACAATTTTCTGCAAGTGTCTGAAAACTGCGCATCAAGTGCTAATTGACCGACTTCTTTGCTGCATATCTTTCAGTTGGCCCTTACAAAGAAATAACAAACACCAGAGACAAATCATATATTTCTTTAGGACGTCATAGTTGAGATGCGCATTAATTTATTATTTTGTAATTAGCAGATTAGATTTGGTGACATGTACTCTTACTTCAATAGTTAAAATACATCTTTTTAAAGCTTACAGTAAATACTAAGCAAACAGACATTATCTAATGTCAAAGAAGGCTCCTGCTTTGCTTATAGGCTTTCTGGGTGATGTCTGAGTGACGTGTCACGAAAAGATTTAAAGCATTGGAACCCTCAGGATAAGATGCCTCCTTTGACAGTTTGTGAGCTGGAGTAATGAATTAAGACTGCAGATAGGACGGTTTTATTGCTTCTTACAGGAAAAAGACTCTAAACGGTATTATAGCATGCATTATGCAGTTTAGACAAAGCAACATGAAATGCTGCCTCCAGCTCGACTAAAGCTGATTCTGATTCTGATTACAGAACTGAAGTTTGGCACATTATCTCAGAACAGCGACAAAAATATGTGGGATATGAATCATTCAGTGAAGCTGCACTCGACCCGAACCCAATGAAAGATACTAAATTGGTTTTCAAATGATTTATGGGAGCAGAAACCTGTTTGTCTCCCACTACTACTTTTAAAACCCTCCAGCTAGAGGTTTCTCACGGAAGTCGTCTTGACTGAAACAAATGAGACAGCGTGGATGATTTTTACTTGTATAATGTTTAGAAGAATTGCGTATTAATGTATGAAGCCTAAGACCCAAGATTCAATGTCGTTGACTACACAGTGAATTAAAAACGTAACCAGGCATTTGTGTTTTTTGCATAGTAGCTTTTTGGATGTTATCTTTGGCATTTGTCACAAAGTGAAACCCCTCAGGATAAAAAGGACAACTCAGTACAATAGAATGTTGTTTTCCAGATTTTCTTTTCAAAAACAGTTCAGTCATTCACTTATTCATCTTCTGTAACCACTTCTGCTGGAGCCTACCCCAGCTGTCATGGGGACAGGTCTCCAGTCTGTCACAGGGCTAACACAGAGAGACACTCACACCTACGGTCAATTTAGAATCACGAGCATGTTTTTGGACGGTGGGAGGAAGCTGGAGAACCTGGAGAGAACCCACGCAGACACAGGGAGAACATGCAAACATTACTTTGTAGGCTACGTGCAGTAAAATAGTTGTGTTTATAAGTAAATCCAGGTTTTAAGCTCAGTTTTCTTTTGATTGAACTGTCAGTTTCTCCCGTATGTTGAGCCAAGCAAACTAAAAAGGCTTTCGCTAACTTTTTGTTATAAGAGAAATATGAGGAAATGGTTTTAATGTTGTGCAGTGCAGGATAAGAAATGAATAAAAAGGACTTTATCAATCTTGTTTCTTTAAAATTTGAATTGAAAACACAAAAAACATTTTCATTTGATGCTATTATATATATACACTCCCTCTCATTTAATGAAACACATATGGAATTATGCAGTAAACCAAAAAGTGTGAAATAACTCTAATGTGATTCATATTTTAGAGTCCCCAAAGTCGGTATCCTTTGCTTTGTTGACAGCGCTGCAAACCCTGGGACGTTTCTCCATGAGCTTCATGATGTACCTGAAATGGTTTTCGATTTGTGCCTTGTTGGGTCTCATTTGTGGAATTTCTTGCCTCCTTAATGGGGTTGGGCCCGTCAGTTGTGTTGTGCAAAAGTCAGGTTGGTACACAGCCCAACTATTTTCATTCATTCATCTTCTTGTTCCTGTTAAGGGTCACAGGGTCTGCTGGAGTCTATCCCAGCTGTCATTGGGCGAGGGCCGTGGGTCCACCCTGGACAGGTCTCCAGTCTATCACAGGGCAAACACAGAGAGACACTCACACCTACGACCAGTTTAGAATCACCAGTGAACCTAAGCAGCATGTCTTTGGACGGTGGGAGGAAGCTGGAGAACCTGGAGAGAACCCACGCAGACACAGGTAGAACATGCAGAGTACACACAGAAAGGCCCAGTCGGCCCATGGATTCAAACTCGGGACTTTTCGCTGTGAGGCATCAGTGCTAACCACCCCTCCACTGTGCCGCCCAGAAGAATCAAAAGAGTTATTTAACACTTTGTTTGTTTACTACATAATTCATAATGTGTCTGTTCATTCGTTTGACGCCTTCAGTGAGAATCTAAAATGTGAATAATCATGAAAATAAAGAAAAAGCATTAAATAAGAGGGTGTGTCCAAACTTTTGACTGGTGCTGTACCTATTCCATAATCTCCTCCATGGTCTCTTACATAATCTCATATAATCTGAAGAGGAAATCAAGTGGAAAATTAAAAGTTAAAAACACATTTTAATCTGTACTTTCCCCTCAGTTACAACCGTGTGACGATTTATTATCTATATGTGGGTTACGTTCTTAAATAAATGTGAATTTACAAAACAACTTCTCTCATTTGCATTTAAGATTTTCAGAGGAGCAAAGCAGTCGGTTCACATCTGTCACAAACTGATCAAAGACGCCTGAAGTTCTCAGGTTGAGGACATCATTAGGTGAGAATGCTGACGTTTCTGCAATTATCCAACGCATGGAGGAGTTAAAAGAGTGTGATGGATGTGTGATTATATAGGAATGACTCAACACTAAAAATAGGGGAGGCTAAAAGAGAAAAGAGGTCAGTCTGTCATCACAGGGAAAGGTGCTCAGCTGAAACAGTTAAAATTCAATTTCGTTTTTTTTGAAAAAATGTAAAATTAAGGACGGCATTGTTTGCTATAGATTTTCTTTTACTTCTGCAGCTTTCACGGAAGAAAACTGAATGTGTTTGTTCTGAATCAACCTTTACATTAAGTAATTCACTGAAGCTCGTTTAAGTAGGAGTGGAGCACGGTGCAACGTGGCGACAACCGTCTGAGTGTTATCAAAATTTACTCTCAGTAAAAGTAGGGCACACTGCAAAAGAAAAAAGAAATAAATAAATGTTGTGTAACTTCACAACTAGAACATTTAAATGAGTCTGCTCAAATACATCACATGCTAAACATATTTTCTGAGGCACTTATAGGTAGTTAATTACTCTCACTCAGTGAATTCTCCTCCAAGTCATTTCTTTGCAAAATTCCTTATTTGAGATTAACAGGACGAGCCAGTTTAGGGGGTTCAACAATTCAAGAGTGTACGACATTTCTCAGGGGCGCAAGCAACACGGATCTGTATAAATAGACGCAGACGGAGACAGGTGACAAGCACATCTATCTGAGAGCTGAAACACCAGGCTTCCTTCTGCTGAGATCTCCTCCAGCCTCTAACGTCCCAACGGTAAGACAAGCTGCACATTTTCCCGACTTAAAGGGGTTGATGCTGATGGAATCAGTGCAGATCCTTAAAATGGATCAAGATGCATCAAATTTCATGCTAGTAATATCTTACATTATTAGGGTTAGCCTAATAATGCAACCCAAATGCAAAAGACAAAAAACATGACTAAAATATAGAGTAGAAAAATAATTCAAAGAAATTCGATGAGGTGAGACTTTCAGATCATTTTAAGAAGTGTTTGCAAATAAAGCCACGTTCTAATTTCCAAACAAGCTTCTTTTTTTTTGCACAAACTAATAAAAATAAAATGCTGGAAACTAAAAGTGGAGAGTGATGCATTCAGAATATATCTCTCTAGTAAAAGTGTAATTATGTTTTGCCCCTTACTTTGTTTCTCCCACAGCTTCTACCGCTGGGCTTCAGGATGTCAAATCCAGGCGTACTGCTCCTGCTTCTGGCAGGTAAACATCAGCTTTGAGTCATTTTTTAATCACAATCCACAATGGCCGCTGTGTGAAGGCTCACGTTCGTTCTTTCCTCCATCTTCTCGCTGTAGTTACTGCCAGTCAGCTTGACCTTTCTGCATCCATGGCTGGTGCTGGAGAGACGGACATCAGCGCGTGTCCCATCACCTTTTATGGCCGTGAATTCACAACGATGCATGTGAGTAAGATTAAGCCATGTGTCTGATGTCCTCTGACATCAGACTGCATGACCTTTCAAAAGACTTGTCATCTAATATAATCTGCTGTCCTTTAAATTAGCCTAGTGAATTTACACAACATGTATATTTTATCAAATGCCTTAATTCATATCTGAAGCTTGAGTCAAAGCTGTTGTCGTTGCCACTTCACATACACATCGCTCTGTTTCTGCAGGTGTCCCAAAACAATTCAGTAGTCGCGATTTGCTTCAAGAACAACACAGCCCACGCTGAAATCGAGTGCCTTCTGATTGAGAATCATGAAGTTGACAGCATGACAGTGGAGATAAAGCAAAACACCACAGCTACTGGCTCCTCAGTCCATCAGGCTCTGCCAGCCATCACTTCTGAATCCAGTTGCTGGGTTGAGGTTGCACTGCATCATGGAACAAACGACACTAATCTGCACGTGAGTGCTTTGTTTTCAAGTTGAACAACTTCACATCAAAATGCCTTTAAAGCGGTTCCTGATGTTATCTGTCGGGTTTGTGTTCACAGATGACGGTTTCAATCTACAACTTTGGAGCACAAACAGCTGTACAACTCACTGCGTCAAGCTACTCCAACAACACCAGCGTTGTAAGTGTTCAGAGACGAGTCTGTTACTATGTCAACACTCAAAATAACCAGCTTACAACTTCAGGTAACCTCGATTTCTGTCTGATCTCTTATGCAGCTTGTGAAAGCAGTGATCGATGAAACCCTGATGAGTTCATGGTCCTTTGTAATGACTGAAGAGCAGAGCGATGCTTTCTTTGACGTGAGTGGCTGCAGACACTCAGGTAGGTGAAAAAACAAAAACTGTGCATTAACATTACTGCTCTCAGTGGTGATGGATAATTTTCTAAACTTCCTGTCACCTCCCAGATGGCCCCCTAGCTGCCAACACAATGACAGTCATACCAGAAACCTGCTCCACTATAAGCTGCAATGCATCTGCAGTCCTCAGTACTGTCAGCACTGGGTATGTTGCTGTATATTTATCTGTCAATGTGACAAAAATTGTGCCTTAATTGTATAGGAGGTCAGATTAGACTCTTCCAACAGAAATGAAAAAGTCCCTTTCCTTCTCCTGCAGGTGCCCTCCACAAACCTTTGTGTGCGCCGTCGCCGGCTCCACTGTCATTGACTTCTTCAGCAGAGTCCACTCGGTCACAAACAGGTGTGCATACACTCTGATTGATCTTCCAGGAGGAGACGGTTTCAGCCTCCTGGCGGGTTTCCTGGAGCGTCGCCGTCGAGATGTGATGTTTTTGGACCACCTGATTCTGTGGCTGAGAGGGCCCGGGGTCAAAATAACTCTGGAACAAGGAGGGATGGTTCTGGTCAGTAACACTGTATTCATGGAGCAGATCCACCGTTAAGTTTAAATTAGCACACAAATAACACAGATGTTTTTGTGCTGTATGTTTACGTGATGCAGGTTGACGACAAAATGCTAACGCTCAACAGCACAGTTCAGCTGGTTCACGGCTTGGAGCTCTCAAACGACGGGACTGGAGTCACTGTCCACATGCATTCCATGCACATGAACATCATTTTTGATGGCAATACTGCACATGTGGAAGGTACAGAGAACAATGAAAACAAAGATGAAACACTTGTGCCTTTAAATTCTCATTTTCAGCGACAGCTTTGGTTATTGAGCACTGGCTCACAAGTTACTGATTTGCCTGTAATTCTGTCTTTGACACCAACCAGGACACGCTTCACCGGTTGGGGGTTTGTGTGGCAACCCCAGCAACTACAGTGAGACTACCACCCTGAGTGCAGCCAAGTCCTCTTATTACAGTACCCCTGGGTAAAAATCATCAACACATCCATTTGATGTTACTTGTTGATGTTACATGGGTTTTAATTGTTGAACTGTGTCCTTCATATCCTTAGATGTGAGACTGAGTACAGCGACGTCATCGACCCCACCGTCAATTGCAGCGAAGTAACTAAGCGGTAAGCGCTGACACATCAAAGACTACAGCTCATCTGTTTCAGACTTAGAGGAATGAATTTAATCATCTTGTCCATCGACCTCATTCCTCCCGGAGCAGCTGCAGTCTCATGAGGCAGGAACCGTTCAGTGCTTGCCACAACCACACTGACCCAGAGCCCTACATAACCGCCTGCACAGACACCTTGTGCACGTACCCAGATGTGGACGGTCTCAGCTGCCAGTTCATGGAGGCGTACGCCAAGTCCTGCAACCTGCAAAGCGACGTGATACTGAAGGACTGGCAGAACACAGCTGACTGTCGTAAGATTATTGATCACGTTTCTAAATTTGAGCAGCAGAAGGAGAATCTACCAATAAAAAATGACTGACAGACAGAATCAGGTTAACATGTGTGTACAGGATGTTTAATTTGATTGTTGACCTGGTTGGTGTCTCTGTCTACAGCTGCTGTCCCTGACACCTCCTGTCTGGACCAGTACTGCAGCCATCATGAGTTCTGTGGTGAGAACATGTACGGTGACGTCCGTTGCTTCTGCCGGGCCAATTTTGCTTCCAAGTACGAATCGACAGGCGCTTTAGGTACCGTAACAACTTTGACATTAAAAACAAACTACCAAGACATTCTTAAGAGTTGTGACGTCTCTTTAGGTGGAGGTTAACACAACCTCATCAGTGTGATCACTGTTAACTCTTGTTGGTTGTCCAGGTGAGCCAACAGTCTGCACGCAGAACTCTGCTACTCTTACTCTGGCCGGCTGTCTGCTGGAAGACAAAGGCATCGACTACAAGGTCTTACACCTCAACGACGAAAGCTGCCTTGGACACATGGACGACCACACCCACATGGTGACCTTTGGCTTCGACTCCAGCGACACCTGCGGCATGGAAGTGATGGTGAGCAGCTCAAAATATTGATTGATGATCTGTAGAGTTGTTTAATGAGGGAATTACACAGCAAAATCAACGAAAACAAAACTCTAAACACTTCTAAATGTGATTAAAGCAGGATTTCTTATCTCATCTCTGTCATTGTCACAATCTAGATGAACAACAGTCAAGTCATCTACAAGAACACCATCACGACGAGGAACAGCTCCTTGTACAGTATCATCACGCGCCATGATCAAGTAGAGATCGACTTCTCCTGCTTCTACAGAAAGCCAGAGGTCAAGACTGTGGCCTTCAGGATCAAAGACAGGTGCGTAGAGGCTGGCACATGTTCACCTGCGTGTTAATGTGAAGTGGAAGTATAAGACAGCTGAGGTGTGTGTTTGTGCTCTGCAGCTCTGTGATCCAAGAGATTGTTTCTGGAGCCTGGAATTACACACTGATAATGAACGCCTACACTGACCCCGGCCTCACACAGCTGGTTGGGTCTGGCACTGAGGTCGCACTGAACCAGAAGATCTGGATGGAGCTGAGGACCGAGGGGCTTGACGAGAAAATGGTGTCCATGGTGATCGACTCCTGCTGGGCCACCAACCAGCCGTTACCTAATGGAAACGTGAGATACGACCTCATCAGGAAGGGGTGAGAAAAGCTCAGAAACTGTGACTTTAATAAACGTTCTCAGATGTTGGTACTGATGCCATCATGTCATGCTCAGATGCCCTAACCCCGCGGACAAGACAGTGAAGATGGAGAACAACGGGATGGGAACATCCAACTACTTCTCTTTCAACATGTTTGAGTTCTCTGGGAAAAGTACTGACATCTACTTGCACTGTCAACTGGAACTGTGTGTCAAAGGTCCAGCGTCTTGCGCCCCGGTAAGCATGGAGGAAGCATTATCTTTTTTTACTATCAGCAAACTTGTTACAGGATGTTTAAGATACTTAGAGCTTATATTCACTCAAGCCTAACTCGTTTAACTTTTTACAGGTCTGTGGTGGAGCCAGGAGACGCAGATCTGTCAAGCCTGTGTACGCAGATACAACCCCAGCCCTCATCTCCATGGCCTGGACCAATTAGGTATGACAGGACCGGTGCATTTTTCTCATGTCTCAGAATTACGTATTGCACATAAATGTTGATAAAAACAAGACACTGATTTTGTTTGGTTGTATGTTCACAGATGATGAGGAGCCTGAAATCATCGCTGCCTTGTCTTTGATCAAGTGTTTCACATTAATTATTAAGTAGACACTGAAATGGGTGATAATCTTTGGTGATTTTATTGACGTAGATGAAGATGAAGGATGAAATCTTGAACACAACTAATTAAAAAGGGTATAAGGGTGTTTTATTAGTTTTATTCTCTATGCAGAAATTGGTTATAAACTGAGATGATGCATAAATTAGATTTAAAAGCATAACGTGAGCGTCAAACAAGTCTTTTGACGCTCACCTTGAAGCAACCTGTGCCACATGAAGGTTTAGGTGAAGGCAACAGCTTGGAAGTTATTATAAATGAAGGTTTATGATAATGCTGAGACAATCTGATGGACCATTACGCTGTCATTATAGCTGTCAATCAAAATAAATAAATGAAGATGATTTTGAGCAATCTATCCGTTCGTCTTTATTTCTTCAATTAAGCCACTGATCATGGCATGGGTTTGTTTCACCAGTGCAACACATAAATGCTGCAGCTTGAACTTTTCACAGTTTCTGTAACTTTTAAATGTTAGTGTATCTTGAAAACACAACCTTTCAATAAAAATGGATCAGTAAAAACAAGAATGACAGAAAACCAGATAAAAAAAAACAGGAAGGAAGGAAACTTCACACCGGGTTAGGAGGACAGTGAACTATACGGGAGCAACTGAAGGCAACAAACTGTGTGATGACGCAGCACGTCGTCGCTAGGGGGCGCGCTGACATCATTGATCACAGAGGTATAAAAGACACTGGTCGGGGTAGCTGGAGGTGGAGGGAGAGAAGATATCAGTGACCTGTTGTGGGACGGCAGTAGCTGCTCCGAGAGAAGAGCCAGCGTGGTGTTGACGTTCCACTAAAAGTCAATTAAAATTTATTTTAAAGTCAGTGGGATCAGAACTGCGCCACCACCTGTTGGAGCTTCAGCTGGGCAGAGAAAGACCTCGTTTGCTTTTCATGTTTTGGAGATTTGAGGAGACAATTTGCACAGAGAACAGCTCTTTAAAGTAAGTAAAGGTTTTGTATTTTCCCCCCAGACTAATAACTTTAGCTATGAAAACGAGATTAATGGTAAATAATTCAACTGGTCAAATCCCAGATGTAGTCAGTTGAATGTCTAGTTAGACATAGACAACAAGCAAAACATCACATTCAGAAGCTGTGTAAAGAATATGTGGCATCATTAATAATTAATCATCTTAAAGGACCATTTTCATGGCGCTCTGATCTCCTCCTGTATCACTGACGCCTCTGTGCAGACTCTTCTCAGAGGAATGTGGCCTTCTATCATAAATGAAATGCTCGGTCTTTCTGAGGGGAGCTGACTTTGATGGAGCCCACTGACCTGGAGGCATCATGGATGCCGGGGTCTACAGAGACAACCTCCGAGTTTCAGCTGGAAGGATGAAGTGGTGGCGGGAGGTGGACAAATGGAAAGGGACGGAGGACGAGCTGGTGGAGGTGCAGCTGCGAGGCAAAGCGCCCTGGGGCTTCACGCTGAGGGGAGGCAGTGAGCACAGAGAGCCCCTGGTCATCACAAAGGTGATGTTTGCATCAAGTGTTTCTCAATCATATCACCGTTTGATAAGTGACAGATTATTTTAAGTTTAAGACACCTATGCATGCAGTTTGTTTTTTCCTTTAGTGTCTGAAATATTGACCTTTAATTAGAGCAGTGAACACCGCAGCAGTGCAGTGTGATATATTACACCTGAGGTTAAAATTCTCCACTCTAATTATAGCACTAAAGTCAGATTAATCAGTGGTAGCTGTAGAAGTTCACAGACTCAGACTTTGACTGAATTTGTGGAGATTGTGTAGACATTTAATCCCTTCAGCGTCGATGCTTTTCTCCACCTGCTTACACACAGACACAATGGGCCTCCTTCATATTCTGTTAGATGGAGCAGTGCACATCCAGCTGCCTCAGATTACAGGCGGTGAAGGGTTAAAATATTAATCAGAGCATCAGGTTGCGGCCAACGCGGGTCATTCTGGATGATGAGATTAAAATCATTTCCTCAGTGAAACATCCACCTTAAAGAGGAGCATTTAGAGTCTTGCTATGATAAATGTTAATGCTAGTGTGCTAGTAAATATGTTGCTATGGTCGTTTTGTCCAGGTGGAGGAGGGCAGCGCTGCAGCAGCTGTCCGTCTGCAGGTTGGAGATGAGATGGTGAACGTGAACACAGTTCCCCTCGGCGGCTCTCGGCAGGAGGCCATCTGCCTGGTGAAGAGCTCCCACAGGACCCTGACCCTGGTTGTCCGAAGGTACCACACAACAGTGCACACCTCAGTTTGTCGTTAGTCTTTTCTTTTCTTTTTTTAGCACAATAGTCCTGAGGTGATAACTCAAAAACCTGAGCAGATACGTGCCAACATTTAGCACTTAAGACGTTTTTTAGATGGATGTCAGAAGAAATAACGGTTTTAGATAAATAAGAAGCGCGCAGTCATCAAGAGGTCAAAGGTCAAAGCCACAGCACCATGACAAGGACACACACAGTGTAGAAACATGTTGCACACAAGAACGTCATGTCCTAAAAATAATCATATCCCACCACATTCTTTTGCAAACATTTCTTTTATCTCGAGGGGGCTGGCTGAAGCAGAGCCAGCCTGACAGCCTTACACATGGGCCTCCTGCTGCTCGTTTGCCCCCCGATGGTAAAACAAAAGCCGGTATTGTGGAGGCAGTTGAGCTCCAGCCAGCACAGTTATTTCAGAGAGCAGATAATGATGATGATGAGGAGGAGCCCCCTCCCTCAAACTAACACCGGTGACCCTCAGAGACAAGCCAAGTGCAAACTCAATATTTATTGTTTTAATTATTGTCTGATATTTCATGTGCTGATGCTTTGACATCAGAAATGTAATATATATTAGACTTTACTGCTTTACTTTGGGCATGTTCAGCAGCATCAGTTGCTCCACCTGCTGCTATAACGATGTTCATTCAAACCAGGTGTTTTCAATTACTGTCTGGCTCTAATCAACGTCTGTATAACAAAACATTATGCAACTGCTTCTTAAAACCTCTCTCTTACTACATGTGTACCTGATGTCCTGTCAGAATAATATACTTACTGGCAAATGGCAACAGAGTCTTAAAGCTTGAATCCAATTACTAGCTGCAAAGCCACAGGCGTGGGCTAAGCTTTACAGAGCAGGTTGAGTCAACAGGAGGTTACGGTGGACTGATGCTGCTTCAACAACCTGCTGAAGTGGAAACACTTGATCTGAGTAGGTTTAGAGGAAAGACACCAGACTCGAGTGAAGAAGGGACGTTTTAAAACTTATCCCAGGAGATCGTTGAGTCGCCATCGGAGCTGCTTCAGTCCAGGCGTCCTCCCCCGTTTTCAGGAGGAGTGGTATAGTCCATGTTGCCTAGGTGAGTTGACACTGCTTAGTGGGATAGGCCGTATCAGCAGAGCCCATTGTTTTCAGGGGCTTTGGCTGCTCCAACAAGCGCACAGTGTACGTGCTCCTGTCTTTCCTCTCTATGGAAATGTTTGGCTTTTAGAAGATAAAAGAGAAGATCTCACTCCCAGGTACTTCTTCTTCTTTTCCTCTGCTCTTTTGTTTCTATTTCATCTCCTCTGATTCAATCATTTGGTTTCCTCGCAAAGGTGGATTACATCAGGAAGCAGTGAATAGATAGCAGTTTTTCATCTAGATGACACACAAAGGTTGAGAGGCAGTGACACATTTCCCTCAAGGGTCAGTGTTAAATTTAGAAAATAACAACTGGCAAGGCATTTTAACTTCTCATGGATTTATTTCAAGGTGGACAAAAACGATGGATGACGTTAGTGCAGGTAAACTGATGCTGTTAGTGAATCTAAATATGAGTGTTTTTATGTCGGTGCCGTTACAGCTTACTGTTACCACAGAGTTTAGGTTAATGAGACATGAGGTTTTGTGCCCATGCTTACAATGACAGGCAATTTTTCACTTAAAATAAAGAGGGGGAAAAGAAAGATGGCTGCACAGTGCTCTAAATGTGGTGTTTAGATGATGGAAATGCTTCATACGGAGTCAAAATAGGCTTGTTTTCTTCATCAACAAATCTGCCAAGCACTTGCCTTTTAGATGTATGCAAATCACGTATTGTGATTGATGGATGGACTTTTAAAGGCTGACATATATGCTGTCATAATACAAGTTACTAAGTTGGAGGAATCAGCTGTGTTACCTTGATGGCTAGCAATCCTGAGCTGTTTCAAGAGAATAAATAAATAAATGACGAGATGGTTCAAGAAACATTCTGCTGCTGGACAGATGGGATGTTCTTTAAACTGTTGTTCCAGATGTTGCTCATCTTCTTGTTGGTCAAACTTAGTGTTTTTGTTGCCGGTGCAGCCAGTGACACACCGTTAAGCCCAGCTGTGATGACGCTGGCACTTTCTATTGTGCCGTTCTGTTTGGAGCTCAGCGGGGCCAGATCGGCCCCACAGGCCGCTGCTCCTGTCTGTTTGCGTTGCAATGCCGGCAAGCTGGTGAATCAGCAAGATGTGTCACCGCTGAGCTGTCTGATGGGAGCTGGGAATGAAAGGCAGGGAGTGATGGGAGTGATGGGTGAACCAGTCAGAGAAGGACAGAGTGATAATGTCATTAGGGACGATGCTCTGTCCAATTTCATCCCTTAATATTTTGCTGCATCAATTATTTGCTGAGTGTGCACAAAAGAAAAAAGTCTTTTATGTTTTGCTGCGTCAAATAGTTAAAACACAAACAAGTGTGAGGTTTAAATCCTTAAAATCATTCAAGCAGCAGAACCATATTTCACATTTCAAGTTTACAGACAGAGGCTTTAAAATAACAACTTGGCAAACAGGCCATCATCCTATTCCTGTAATAAACAACAGAGTAGGTCATATGAACGGTAACCTCCCTTCACACACATGATTTGTATTTTAAACTCTGGGAGACAGCCGCCGTTCCTCTCCTCGGTGGAGGAGTTATTTCATGGTAAAGGAGTCACTCTGTGTCTGCCTCCTCCCCCACTCAGCCTGACATTGGCTGGTATCTCTCAAAACAGACATGAGTCCAGGCCAAACATTCCTGTCTGTGATGTGTTCCCTGAGAAGGTCACTGAAGTAGCTCGTCAACAGGAAAAAAAACCCAGAAACGATGGGATATGATGCAGAGGTGTTAGATGATGGGGCAACATGGAGTCCTGGCATGTGATGGTTCAGGGGTCAGGTGTTCTTAAAGTTACGTTATCTGGATTTTGGCCACAAACTAATTACTAGAAGTCCAACAAACGGTCTTAACTCATGAGCATCCACTCTTTTTTTTAACTCACTCACTGGTTGCCTCAGCAAAACTCTGCAGAGCCGTCCACTTGCAGCCCAAACACTAGATTACAGCAGGGACGCCGGACAGGACAATAACTCCTCCCACTTGTCTCAAATCCCCCTTTATAATCCCCAAGGAAATCTCTTCTGCAGCGCAAGGAGTGTGTTTGTGTGTTCATACAGGGAGGAAGAGGAGGAGGAGGAGGAGGAGGAATGCAAAGGCTCCTCAGTCATGGAACTGCCAGATTCCTCTGAGCGCTTGTACTCGTCAGACTGGGAGTAGTCAGAGTGTGACTTTTTTTTTTATCCTGAAGTGTTTTTTTAAAGAGTTTGTGGAGTGGAAGTGTCCTTATTGAACCAGAACAGTCATGCAGAGCAGAGACAGCTAACATACACAAACAGAAAACTGTCTTGGTAAGTTTTGCATGAATGCATACCAAAGCAAGTCAGTCATCATTACACCACAAAATCTTTTATTCTTCTTTCTTCAAAATGAGTAAATCTGTCAGTAGAGTTTAGATTTCCCTGCAGAGGTTGTTCAGAATGCTTAACGTGTCGTCTTTTTGTTTCCCTCTCCTAATGTCTGTTTCTCTTTTTACCAAATTACACACCCAATGACGGCTGTACTGGTGCTGAACTGGGTCAGCTGTGTTTCAGTTTCATGTTTAGTTTTTTTTTCTTCAAAGAGCCGAGTCTGGCTCGTATTTCCTCGGAGCGAACGGTGGCGTCTCCTCCCCTGTAGAATATCTGTGACAGAGCAGCTGTATCCCCTGACAATAGACCCTCAGCGCTTTAGAAAAAGGGACATTTGCATTTTCATTGTGCAGGAGCTTGTTTGTAGGCAGTGCTACTCTCACTTTGTGTGTCACATTGAGCAGAGGGAAGCAAGGTTTTTATACTGAAGTGCATCCATTAAAGAAAAATACTTGTTTGTTAACATTTGGTTAAAATCACTTATAGTTTTACTATAGTTTGACGCTCAAGATGTGTGTTTTTTTTTGTGTGTGTGTGCCCAACCTTTTGACTCGTACTTTGTGCAGTATCTGTTTACTCTTACTCAATGATAGCTTAGGTCTGTGCTGTGAGATTTGCTTTTCTTTTCTCCTGGGTGACTTAAAAATGGTGCAACAGCAAAATAATAGTAACAAGTAGCTGCTGGTTGTACTAAAATACCTTTCCTTAGCTTTTTTTCTCTATTATTCCTTAATTGAACGTGTTCTTTTTCTTATTTGACTTTTGGGGGAGTTGGAGGTGCCACATATTTCTGCAGTCACTGGAGAGATTATGTGCAACAAACCAGAGCCAGGTGAAATATTGAAAGTAGATAGAGGGTGTCACTCTTTCTTTATTCCATCATAGCAACTGGGAGACTCTCAGACTTCTGGGTGATGTCCAATATAGATGTCCCAGCTGAGAAGGTACGAGGGAGGGAAAATACCTCCCTGCATTCCTTTTGTTGAAAGAATGTAGCATCCTCTTTGTGGCGTGGCGGGGTTAAAGTTTCGGTCGGGGCAGGTAAACTCCTCTGGTCGAGATATTTCACCTCCGCCCGACATCTGAACTTGGACGATTTGGATAACGGCTACTCCAGATGAACAGCAGCTTATTGACGGACTCATAATTATCAGTCTCAGAATAGTTTGAGATTCTTGTAGTACATTAAAGGTTCTGTCTCTTTTATTTCTTTCACTATGCATATATTTTCTGAGACGGTCTGCTTGTTGCACGGCTGATTTGTGTAACTTCTCTAGGAGCTATAAGCGACAAAGCTCTGTCATGATCATATGGCTGTGACACATCTATGGTCTTTGAAAGCTCTTCAGCATAAGAGAGGCTTCACATCTTGCTGACAATTAAGTGTTTTCTTTTGCAAGGCTTATGGATTTGCTCAGGCTTTCTGTTTTTCCTCTTCCAGATTTAAGTAAAAAAAAACTAAAATTTCATCTTGTCTGTTTTGTTATCATTTACATGTCCTCCTCCTTTTCCTCTTTCCCCCGTTCTTGACTCGCTGCCCCTCAGGGCTAAAATGGTTGATGTTGTATCGCCACGTACAATGCCGTCTGAAAATGAAGTTCATGTGGCAAGGAGCTTTCTCACCAAGATTTTGCGAAGCTCCATGAGGTACCGTCACGTAGCTTGCTGCGTCTTGTTGTGTTTACTGGTAGTTTTTGGTGAATCGAAGTGATTTTTGGTCGTTGTTCTATATGTTGCTGGTAGTATTTCAGTGTGTGATGCTAGCTGTCCAAATATCCTTTAGTTGTAATTATTGTCTGTCCTGTGATGTTCAGCCTTCTCCTTGTTTTTATTTTTTTAAATTTAATGTGTGTTATGTATTGAAAATCTGTATTTCTTTTTCTTTGCATCATGCCCTCCAGGAAGAACCGCTTTAAGGGGTATGTGAGCAAATGGTGGACATGGTGGACCCTGTTACATGAAGAAACTGAACTGCAATTTGCCATTGTCTCCTTAGAGAATTAGTAAAATGTCAAAGAAGCTGAAATGTGTTTGTGTCAAGCGTTCTGTTGCCTCTCTGCTTTGCAGGAAAAATGATCCGGGCTCGCGGCCCCATTCCTGGCACTCGTCCAAGCTGACAGAAGAGGAGTCCGAGGTTACCCCAGCACCAGTGTGGCAATCAAAACATGAAGCAAGGTGAGCTTTTTAGGTTTTGTATATCTCTGCATTGAACTAAGCAGATAATATAGTCATCAAATTCAAGAAATATTTATTTATTAACACTCCAGGCCCAAGGAGTCATCCACTAAAGGGGATCAGCACCAGCTAACGTGTCAGATCAACTCGGTCAACAACATGGAGAGACTAGAGCATCCTTCCCATCCCTACCCACCTGCTCGCCTTTCCCCAACTAAATACATCAGCAGTGCAGAGCCGCTCCGTGGACCAGGAGCCAAAAGAGACTCTGGGTTCAGTTGTTTCTCTAGTAGCTCCAGCCCTCCTGTTCAGGACCCTTCCACATCTAGTAGGAAGAGTACCAACACTGAAAATATTTTCTTCAAGGGGCTTCAGAGTGAAGGAACTCAGCAAACTGACCGACCCAAGTACCTGCAGCCAACGCTGGGGACCGGCGGCTGGGAAGGGTCAAGGCCAGAGGACCAGCCTTCAACTCGGGTCACTGTGGCAGGAAAACCCAACACAGGCCCAGTGTGGCAGGTGCCAGAGAAGAAAAAGTCCCAGTCTCCTCCTCCCCCTCCTCCTCCTTTGCGAAGTGACAGCTTTGCTGCCACAAAGGTGTTTCCTTATTCTGAAGGGCCCAGTGGTTCAGTAAAGAGCCATGGAAGATCTGTTGACAAACTGTCAGATAACAGCAACCAGAATGGTCTCAGATCTCTCCAGGAGAAAACCTCAGAGGCCAGACATGGCTTGAACCACTTGCCCGCCAAAGAACTCCTCCATCCTAATTCAGCTGCAGATTACAACCACAACCAGCTGCACCCCAGCAAACTCTTCTCCTTGTCCAGCAATGACATCAGGCAGTCTCATTACGCCCAGCCACCTGCACACCAAAGGCAATACAGTGATGAAAGCCCCTTTTACCTACAGACCAAAACAGCTCCTCCAACCAAGACTCAAAGCGTAGGAAGCTACTATCGCAGCCTGCAGGAGCTGCCCACAAATGCATTAAGCCGCAAACAAATGAGGCACTCCACAGCATCTATGACGAGTTCTGCTGTAAACCCAAACCTTGAAAGCAGCGTGTACAACAGGTACTGGCAAGGCCTGGCAAGTAAACATTCGGTCCAAGCCGTTGAGCACAAGGCCAGGCTGGGAAAAGCAGAGGGCTGGAGGGGGGAAACGGAGAAACACCAGTGGTTAAACAGCAATGAAGCAAGCTTTCCAAGTTCCTGCAAGACGAGTGTGAAGGCAAAGTATTCTCTACCTCAGTCTCAGATACCGTACAGTGCAAATAAGGAGCGCAATGGTTATTCCCATTTGGGGAATGGTCTACACTACAACCACCAGACCTCCGAATTTTCTGCCCAAAGCCGTAGCCCAGAGGATGCAGCAACGAGAGGAGAAGGACACGCTAGTGATGTGAAGAGACAATTTCCAACACATCAAAATAATGATCATAAAGTCAGTCTTTTAAAGCATCAAGACCCCTGGGTACCTCAAGAAGACCATCGAATATCACCTCTGAAAACCCCACTCCTCCATTCACTGACACAGGAGAGTAGGAGTCTAGCTGAGAAACAACCAGCAGCTACCAATAGTGTCATGTCTTCCCAAGACACCGGTGACACCACACCTACCAGCAGTGGAAAAATGAATCGACGCAGCGATCGCTACGCCACAACCCTCCGCAAAGAGATCCAACAGAAGCGAGCCCAGCTGCAGAAGAGCCGCAGCGCTGCAACCTTGACTTGTGATATAGAGGATGAAGAAGCAGAGGAGTGGAGATCCATGGAGACTTCTACGTCCTCTGGTGTCTCCTTCACAAACACCTACAAGGACCATTTAAAAGAGGCACAGGCCCGGGTCCTCCAGGCCACCTCCTTCCAGAGGAGAGACTTGGGACCTGAGGGTCCCATACCTAAAGCCTCCAATGGACGCATTAGAGGACGTAAGCGGCTCCATCTAGCAAAGAGGACACACTCTTTTTCAGAGCCTGACAAGATCGATAAAGTTGGAGTTGAGGGAGAGTCTCAGACGGGCTCATTTGGGGAGCGGAGGAAGTTTTTCGAGGCCAAACCAACCTTTTCCAGGCCTGTGCTCATTTTAGGTCAGAGTACAAACTCAAACACAGACCTCGAAGATGCAGACAAAGCCAAAGAGAAAACTCCCTCTAGTGACTCTGAGAAGGCTCATTCAGTCGCAGACCCCAACCACCTCAGTCCTGGGAATAAGCAGGCCTTGCTGGAGCAGCAGAGGCTTGGGACGTTTGCAGAGTACCAGGCTAAATGGGACAAGCAGAAGAAGTCTTCAGAAGCCAAGACACAAGGGAGGTACCACTCAGCAGAGAACATCTTGGATGCCGGTGCTGAGAAGGCCGTCTGCATCCATGAAAGATCCAGATCCTCTCCGTCTGCTGACTTCTACACACAGGTGACTAAGATTATGTGAATTTCTAAACTTCAGAATGACTAGAAAAGTCACTTAAAAGTTTTGTGATCTGCTGATTTTAGTTTGAGTTATTTGAAGTTCAAGATAAGAGAACCACTCTTTCTTTCTAAACTGAACCTTTCTTTTGCAGAATATGCCCGCTCCGTGGAGAGACCCGCACGCACATGAGAGCAGTTTAACTACGAGGTGAGGTTATTTTTTTTGTACTTTTTTTGTGTTTTGTTTTGTTTTATGTGGAATGTTCTCGTCTGTGGCATTTCAGTGCAAAAGGAGAAGGAGGTCTCAGTTTCTCTTCTCAGGTTTATTGAGCTAAAAGGAAGTTCTTTCACCCTAGATCCATTTTTTTCTGCTGCTGGTGCTCTTGTTGAGGTGAATGCTATCTCCTTTATAAAGAGATATCATTCATGGGTGTAGTTTATGACTCCTTCAGTCCTAAACAAACTTACAAAAGTGTCTTCAGGAGAAGAGTGTATCAGTTTATGCCTAAACTGCAGCTGACAAAGGACACATCTCTCGCCAGCGTGATCAGTGTCTTTGCTAAACGCTGAAATGAATGCACAGCGTTTGCTCCTTTTGTTGATGTGCTGTCGTTTGCACAAGGTGGGACATCAATACCTTTCCAGCAGAGTTGATTCTCATCTTTCAGCAGGCTCTAGAGTAAGAGTAGCTTAAGTGTTGCCCAAATTCTTCCATTCTAATGTTACTGTGTACTTATGTAGTTATGTTTCCAGGCTTTTTAACCACTGAAATTTGAGGGCAGGTGTTCTAACAGGTTTACTGTACATTCGCTGCAGCTGATTTCATATATTAAATGTTATGATGTAATATTGCTGTATTATATGTAATCGAAAACAGAAATACTTTTACTGTTATTACTTTATTGCTTCATTGCTTTATCTCTGACTTGACTCACATGTAATGCAACCTGTGTTTAGTTTTCACTCATGTCTTGAGTTTCCTGAAATTTAAAACCCTCTCTCTGACCAGGCGACACACCTCTAAAGCTTCTAAATCTCCACGTTAACAGAGAGAGTATCTATTAGTGTCATTTAAGTGCAGCAATCAGACATCTGAACATCTTCTGCCTGGTTTGATTAAACCATGTTGATGTCCGGTTTTTATCCGTAATAAATGTCACTCTATTCTTTCAAAGTCGGTACAGTTAAATATCAGTGACAAGTACAGACGTCTTGTACTTTAAACAGAGCTGCACAAAAGGAACACTTCAAACGGCTGATAACCTCGTATCTAAGAATAATAAACACCAGGTCCTGATGACATTTATCTTTTATTTTGACCTCCAGAGCGAAGACGGAGAGCAGGCTGCGACACGAGCCTGACCCCATCCCACAGCTGGTCTCATCAGGACCCAGAAACGAGGGCCTTGTCCCAGGCCTTCCTGACCACAGGACCAAATTAGACACTGCCAATCCCTCGCTCACTGCTCTCTCCTCTGGCCCTTGCAGCCTCAGCCCTAGCATTGGGCCTGAGGAACCAGCCGAGCCTCCACAAACCAAGAGTCTCCTGCCACCACCCAGGTCCCATTTAGGCCCAGAAACCACATCCTCCTCCCAGGAATTCCTCACTGGCGCCCAGACAGAGCCGGCGGCACTCCAGCCTCTGTCCAGCTCTAGTTCTGACACCCAGCGGCATGCTGCTGCCCAGGTCTCGTCCACTGGCTCCACCCCAGCTAGCTCCCCTCACCTCAGCAGGATGCCTGGACCAGACGTGAGTGAAGGGGGTGTAGAAAAAGAAGAGAAGGAGCCACTGCCACCACCTTCGTCGTCTTCTTCCCCTTCGTTCTCTTCCTGGACAGCTGCTCTATCTCTTCCCACGACGGATCGAGTGCGGTCTCCTTCACCCCAGTTTGCGCCATTGAGGCTGACCGACAAACCGCCAACCGTGTCCATGCGAGATGACTCACCGTTCAGGTAAGAGGCTTAGCCGGAGTTTCAGGTCTCTTTGCTGCCCCTTGTTATGTAAAGCTTCTGTTCCTGTAGTAGCAGCTTCGGGTAAATGCTCAGGAGAAAAGTTAAGGAAGCAGTGCAGAAAGAAAAAGCTAAATAATGATCAGACTTATACAGAAGACTTCAAATAAAACAGGTTGGATTGACCTGAAATAATACACATGTGTAATGGAAATAAGTTGTTCTTTCTTGCTTATAAAACTCATCCAGCAGCTGAAAGTTTTCAAAATGTAAAATGTGTCCTCACAACAGAACAGAAGCTCAGAGTTTAATCATGCTTGTAATTAATTTCCTATGCGGTCTGAGACGAATCGAACCGAAGGCTGTAATTTTGTTGAAGCCACATGGCTGCTGTGACCTTTTGAGTTTTGTTGCAGTTCAACTGCATCATCCATCCTTTAATTAGAAACTCCGTCTGCTACTGTATGTAGCGTGGATGTTTGCTAAAAAACAGCCTACAATTAAAAAGTATTGTAATTTATAGATTTGATTCTGAGATTTGTTTCTTATCCAGGTCAGAAATTGAATCCACTCCCCCAGCAGTGATGGATGTGAGCAGTCCAGTGAGGAAAGTCCCCGTGAGGATCATCCATGCTGAGAGCAGCTCTGAGCGGCAAGGGCGAGCCTATCTCCCTCAGAGCAACGAGACCTGCAACGTCTTCGAGCCGCCGCCTCACATCCCCTCCCTGGGCACTGCAGAGTTCCCAGCCTCATCCCTGTTCAGTGCTTACACCCGCCAGGAAACACAAGCGTCACCGTCGGCACAAGAGACAGTCCCCGAGTCTGGCTCAGGAGCCGCCCAACGCTCAGAAGAGGATGCTAAGAGAGAGGAGCTGGCAAGGGACATCATGGGAAAAGACAAGTCTCTGGTGGAGATCCTTGACCAGAGTGGGAGGAGGACCACCATGGACCTGATGGAGGGACTCTTCCCGTCAGAGGAGCAGATCCTGGAGGGAGCCCAGCAGCGCAGGAGGGCCTCTGCTGGCTCCCGGCTGCCCACTTCATCTCCTAGGAGCGCAGAAAGGTGGGACATTTAAACATTACAGCCGTTAGGAAATAAACTTTTTATTAAACCAGGAGTGCAAGAACAAAGGGTTGAGATTTGGTTCAGGATCCATCTCTCAGCCTGCCCTCTTGTGGAATTATCAGATGTTGCAGTTACATGTTTTTATTTTATTTATGATTTTAAATATCTATTCTGCATCTTGTTCATTATTGAAACAAATGGTATATTGAATATTTGGGGAATCAGGTTAGATAAATTTACTATCCGTGCTGAGTTTTCAAGGATTCAAGGAAGTAAGACCATGATGAGAGTAGGATATTAAGACGGCACCTGTATCGGTTTCCTACCTTTGTGTTTACCTGGGTTTGTTTGTGCGTCAGGAGGGAGGAGGAGGAGGTGTCTGTATCAGCGGCAGCATCCCTGGTCCCCAGCTCCTCCTACTACAACACATCAGCCCCCAAAGCCGAGCTCCTCATAAAGATGAAGGACATGCAGCAGCTGCTGGAGGAGCAAGACTCTGAAGATGAGCTGGACGTTGACCTTGCCAGTAAAAAGGTGTGACATATACACAATGTGTTATTATCGTATTTTACTGCATGTGGACTTCTTACTAATCTCAATTTTAAATACCTTCTTCCTCCTCTGCAGCAAGAGCTGATCTCCAGCCTGGCGAGGAAGCTGGAGGTGCTACGGGAGGCGCGGCAGAGCCTGCAGGAGGACGTAGAGGACAATGAGGCGCTGGGTCGCGAGGTGGAGGCCACCGTGCAGCGCCTCTGTCAGCCCAATCAGCTCGACAAGTTCCGCATGTTTGTGGGCGACCTGGACAAGGTGGTGAGTCTGCTGCTGTCGCTGTCGGGACGGCTCGCCCGGGTGGAGAACGCTCTCAACAGCTTGGAGGATGAAGCCCCCCCAGAGGAGAAGGTAACAGGCCTTTTGTTTTCATTAATTCAGCCGTAACAGTTGATGCAGTAAAACTTAATTAAATTACTATGTTTATCTAGATTGATGTTTATTCTGTCCTCCTCATACTTATTAATAAATTATATTTGTTCTCTCTCAGCGAACTTTGACAGAGAAACGCAAGCTTCTCATGCGGCAGCATGAAGACGCCAAGGAGCTGAAGGAGAATCTGGACCGTCGGGAGCGGCTGGTGTCCAGCATTATGGAGGCCCACCTGGACACAGAGAGCCTGGACGACTACAGACATTTTGTTAAAATGAAGTCTGCCCTCATCATTGAGCAGCGCAAGTTAGAAGACAAGGTGAAGCTGGGCGAGGAGCAGCTGAAGTGCCTGGTGGACAGTCTGCCGCTGGAGCAGAGGCCACTGCTCTGAAAAAGATCTGGGTCTGGATAAAGACTGAAGCACCAGTAAGTTTGAGGGTAATCTGAAGTTAAGACATGTAGCATTTTTTAATGGTTTTAATGTTTGTGCTTAAACGATGTCACACCTCTATTTAAAGGCAGTGGTCCATCAAAATTAATGCAGTAAATGCATTTTTCAT
The DNA here is from genome assembly GCA_005024645.1 of Planiliza haematocheilus. Taxonomy (NCBI): domain Eukaryota; kingdom Metazoa; phylum Chordata; class Actinopteri; order Mugiliformes; family Mugilidae; genus Planiliza; species Planiliza haematocheilus. The sequence continues at coordinate 629,393 of SRSE01000765.1, forward strand.
GTAGCTTTACAACCAAACACTTCTTTGAACGGAGCATCCTCGAGAAATCGGTTAAACTAACGTGATGTTTTTATTTGTAATTAATGATGAATTATGATGCCACAGTTTTTCCCAGAACATAAAAGACTGAGAAGAAGACAAAAGGTTGAAAGACGAAGTACTAGACAAGTACGTGACGCCCATCTTTTTAGTTAAAGTTAAAGTTGTAAATAGGCTGTTAGATGCCAGCAGCCACTTCTCTCTCAAGTATCTATTCGTATCCCAAAGACAAGGTATTATAGTGTACTGATATTCAGGCACATGGAAGTTGTACTACATAAAGATTTATGTACTGAGTATTAAATGCTAATAGTGCTTATAGTGACCAGCATTTTATTTGTGTTGGAACAGGTCACACCTTTCTAACTCTGTATAGATGTCTGAGAGTTGTATGATGAGTTTTCTCTCCTGCTGAATGTGAATGGGTTTGTATTTAATTGTGTGTGTGTGTTTAGTAATTTATTGTAGCCTCTTTGAAAACATATGGAGAAAGGTGAAGTGTTAATTTAATTTCACTCATGACACTTTTGTTTTCTATTAAATTAAATGAAGAATTTAAATCCAAAATGACAAAAACAACATAAATCATCTCATTTTAAATGTTAACATCTTGTCAAACAAGATGTGAAGTGATTGTTCTTGCTTTTACTACAAACCATGTTTAATTTCCTGTAGGGTGTTATTCTAAAAGAGCAGATGTGTAACTCTTTAATTTATGCTAGAACAAGAGGTGGACTTGATAATGACTGTACTTTTTTTCTCATAAAGACGACACTGACTTGTTTTCTACACAATATTACACTGCTAAAAATATGCTGGATGATTTGTTTAATCTCAGAGGTTTTCATTCACACGTGGTGCTTTTAGCTGAGATTCAGAAACGCTGACGGTATTTTCTACTATCGGAGTATGAGTACCGAGACACATGTTGGTACTCTCTGCTTTGGTCTTTTCAGGAGACTCTTTACATATTTATCTGAAGATGTGCCTACTGTAGCCTCCCACATGGATGGATGTGGGTGCAGCCCACACTTCATTTATGCAGTGAGTTCCTTTCAACTTAAAGGCAATAAAAAAAAAATGAACCTGAGAAATTTGCGTTTGATTTCTTAAAGCAATACATTATGTTTCTTTAACACATAAATGCAAGGCTTAGATTGCATTTAACCTGCTACAAGAGGAGGAATAAGGAAGTGCTGACAAATGTGATTTCCCTTCATATCTGTACGTATTAATGCAGACTACTTTATCTTATAATAATAATAATGCAATAAAAAGAAGTATGAAGGACAATTAAATTGTGCATTTGCATTTTTTGTTTCCCTAATTGAGAAGTCCCGCCTTACTAATTTATATTCTTATTTATGAGTTGTTTTTTTGTTGTGTGTCTCGATGTTGGGAAGGAGAACATGTTCCCAGTTCTGACCTTTGAACCACCCTAATATTACAGCAGTCACTGTTTGTTTTGGTTGGGCAGAGCTCGATCAGAAAGAGTCACGCTCGGGGAGATTATATTTCCGGGAACGCATTTGTTCTAACTCACATCTTTATAATGGCGTCGGGATTTCTTCACCTCTGAGTTTGTATGTGTTCGGCATCTTTTCCCCAGATCTTTCATAATCCTGCAACCTTCACTTTCTGGTTCTTTACGATGTCTGGTGACGCATTTTCTTCCAGAGCTCAGTTCACTGATAAAATTACGGTCTCTCTTTTATACCTCTGTACTAGGACATTTTACAACCCAGATTTTTATTACTCTGTTGTCTTAAGTTTCTTTTCTTTCCTTAAGACTGCACCTCTACTACACAGAAAGTTTCCACAGGGTGTTGGCTTTAGTCAAGTTCCTGGATAGATAGAGAAGTGTCAAATTATGTCACTGAAATAAAAATAATACACCAGAGGCACCAAGTTATTACAATTAAAATATGTTATTTATTTATGTCCATTTTTCTTTTCAGTTCACAAGAAGATGTCCTCATTATTTACTCTTATGATGTACAGTAGTCTAATGAAACTGCAAATGAGTAGATCTGTCGTGTGGTGACAATTTTGAAATCCCAAATCTATCCAAATTCATTAGTTCAGTTACCAGCCAACTCGTTTTTTCCTGGTTACTCATCTTTAGATGTAGTGAGCTGAAATGACAACCGCTACGGCATATCACCGTCTCCATCAGAGCCTACTGTATTTCCTGACAATCATTTACAGCTTCACAGATATGACGGGAAAGCGTGTCCCAGCTATTGGGAGCGCGAGGAGGAAGTGCTGCGCTGTGGCAGTGGATAAAAATCCTTCCTGCTCAGTGTTGTCAATCGTTTTCTCGGCTTGAAGACAAGGCGCTCCTTGGAAACTGCTCCTCAAGAACTGCTCAGGTACATGACATGGTGAAGAGTGATTTTAACGTTTAGCACACTGTCATTGATTTAAATTAACTGATGAAAACTATTGATGAACACCATGTGGTTGTCAGTTTCATCATTTCATTTTTGTTATTTCTGTCAGTTCTGTATTTGGGATTTCAGTCTTGCTAGATAAGTTTGTCTGTTGAAAATACTAAATGTAAAAGGCTTTAATTCTTTTAATTGTTGGTAATATAATACAAAAATGTAGAAAGCATCTTATGACACTATTAACATGGGAATACAATCTGCTTAAAAACCATATACAACTATTTTCTCCTCGTACTCAAAAGAAAAACTAAGCATTTTAACAGTTTTTTTAAAAGCAGGAGCATAATGAATGCTCTTGAAAATTAAACAGGACAATGTGACAACAAATATTGACTTCCTGTAAATGGATTTGATCGAATATGTAACAAAGCAGCGGCATTTATGTATTTAACGTTTGATTGGTGATTGGTTGTGACTTTAATGAGTCTATTGCCAGTGTTACGTCCAGGTAATGTTTTATTGATAGTCATATGATGTGTGTTGTTGTCAGCACGTGATGTTTTTGTGTCCTTCTCATTCAAGTTAAGGCTAAGACCAGTTTACCTCTGTACCCATGCAGTAATCAATCCATGATGATAATTTTCTGGTGACGTTCCAAAAAGTTTTTTTTTTTTTACAATCAAACTTTACGGTCGAATACGGAACTGTTTCTCCCACCCATGTATAACAACAGAGTTAAAGTCAACATGTTTGAATTCATTAGCACTGTAGCACGTCTGCAGGTAAAGCCAACATGTGAGCACATGCCCAGAAGATTTATAATCAGGGTGTAAGTGAAATCTTAACATGTTGTTTTTTTTATGTTTTAGAAGGAAACTCTGAGATTATGAAGACTTTAACAAGAGAGGAAGAATCCATATCTTTTGTCTTTGCTGAGATGTGAGGTGTTTTGTTGCAGCTCATTAACAGCTGTGTTTCTGTCTTCTCAGAGGGAGCTGCAGGTGTTGGTTGCCAGGTAACCCAGGTTACAAAACAGCATCGGGGGAAAAAAAAGACCTGCAAAGCGGACAGAAAGTAAACGAGAGCAGGAGGCTGGATGAGCTGCAGGAGCCAGAGATAGTGCAGCTGAATATTATGTCACCATGACACGCATCTTCAGAGGGGTCAGGACTTTTATGGAGGCTTGAGGCTCTACTGTGGTGTCACTGCTATGACGTACTTGGCCCACACCGCTCACGCCCAGCTCGGCGCTCTCTGGCTGGCCTGCGTGGGCTGGATACTCAGCGCCGTGGCCCTTGGACTCATCCAGTGGAGGGTGTGGCAGGTGTCTGACACGGAGGTCATCACCTCTGGCATAGCCTGGGTGGGGATCTGGAGGGCCTGCTTCATGAGCCACACGGTGGTCAGTAGTGGCTACAGGATCATGCACTGCCAGCACATCAGCCTGACGGAGGACTTCACGCCGCCGGAGATCGCAGCCGCTCAAGTTCTCATGGTCATGTCTCTGGTGGTGGGGCTTTGTGGGAACGTTGGGGGTGTTTACGCCTTGAGGAACGTCTACTTTGGAATAACGAATACTTTCATCATCCGGCTGGCTTTCATCATCTCTGGAGTGCTGTGCTTATCGGCTGCCGGGATGTCGCTTGTGCCTCTGATATGGAACCTGACGTCAGTGGTGACCAATCAGACTATCAACTTCCCCCCTGAGTTCCAAATGCCCCAAGCACCAGTTTCACAGTATGTGGGGTGCGGCATTGGGGTGGGGATGGTGGGCACACTCTTGATGATTGTGTCTGGGATCATTTTCTGTACATACAGGATACCAGAGAGCTCTCAGACTTCCAGCTGTCAATCTCTGAAAGAAAATGTGTTCCAGCAAAAGCCTCTACCGTCGCTGATGACCAGCTCTGCTGCCAAAGATAACCCAGCGTTTGAGTTTCATGAACACATGTGAGCTGTCGGTTTTTGATGATTACTTACAGCGACCTGAATGTGGATGAGAGAACTCAAGAATGCAAATTTTAGGAGAAGAAGAGCAGCGAAGTGGGAAAATCACTACTAAAGACACTCCACATTGATTTCTGTTTCCTTCGCTCCTTCACTCCTCACAGTGACTCATCTAATTTTATACTCTGGGCAGGATGAATTGAATGACTCATCTCCTGACGGCAATCAGACTTAATGCCATGTTCCTCATTCCGAACACAAGAAGAAGTGAGAAAAGGGAGTTTGATTTTGTTTTAGATGTGGAGAACGTCTCAAACAACGATACGGACTCAAATCTGTAATTAGAAAAAGCAGCCGCAGCTTTTAAAGGATTATTGGAAAATTATCATACTGTTGTTTTGTGTTTCATATGTACGAGGCACGTCTCATCGTCCGTTGTAACTTTTTACATATTTAACATATTTTTTTGCTTATAATACTGTAAATAAAAGCACTGTAAATCGTCAGATTGTAAAAATAACCATTGTAACTTAGTTTTGAAAATATGCATAAACGTAATAAATCACTGTGACGAACAGCTACAAAAATGTCGCCTGTTGTGTTTCCTTAACCTTAACACAGAGACGTACTAACATTAAAGGAGAAGCACACAATAAAAACACACTGAAGTTATTTTTTTCTTAAATATTTTATTCAAAAAAAGCAAAAAGCTCATCTCCAAAATTTCAAACCATCTGCATCAATGTTCCTCCGGTGATGAATAGTCCCTTCACCTCACTGAGATCACTGCTATGGCTCATATCACAGCCCTTGCTGCCTGTTGAGTTTGGGTGGAGCACAGTTCACCTGAGCTGCTCACACATGCACAAAGGAAAGAGCAGTTGGTCAAGTTGGTTGAGCAAATCCAATTGAGGCAGTATCTATGGGACAGCCTCTGGGAAGTGACAAGCACTGGTTCATTTCACTTAAAAACATATTTAATATGAATGGCAGTAGAGACAGCTGATCCCAGGACAGTTAGTACATGTCTGAATACATACTGTGTGCACTCAGAGGTTATACAAATATCTTTGTTTTTCATTCACCCGTTCAGACTAATTTCCAAAATGAATCAGTTACAGGGCTGCTATTAATCTCAACCTTCTCGAGGAACTTCATACAGTACACAGATTAAGCATTTCGTTCCAAAAACCAAAAAGAAAAATGCTGACACCACAGCACATGTTTGTAGCTGACTTTTCTTTTGCACAAACAGCTGGAGGACAACATGATCCCAGTTTTAAACACTGCGAGACTGTCGTCAAGCAAAAATATTTGTATAAAGGGGATATACTTTGATTTATCATTACAGAGTGAAACCCTTAAATATAAATAAAAGACGACACCGGAGATACACATGGCATATCATTCAAACACACTCTAATACTGAATACAACATATACAATTAAAGCACATTTATCATTTTAAAATATGTTTCAGATCTCAGATGTTACGGTATCAGGTCAATTATTACCATGACTTTACAATTTAATTATGGTGCAGTTTTTAAAACATGGCGCACACACAGGCTGCAAATGAAAATTATTCAAATACAAATACTGACACGCTCCTTTTTCCTCACATGGTTTTAAGTTTTAAGGATAGTGTCCAGTTAGCCAGTTGCTCACGATCAAGTACTGCGTCGGAATTGAACCTCGTCTGCTAAACGCCTTAACTATAGTACAAAATGCATGTGGAATGAACTGTCCTGTGTAGAAATAATGGTAGCTATGACAACCGACAAACCTGTTTGTCCTATAAAAGGATAATAAGGAAATGATGCCAGCTTGTGGAAAGCAGCTTTAAAGGAACAGTGCATCAACAAATCAATCGGAATTAAACTCCCGATGAAATCAAATTCGTCACTATGCGTCATCTGTCAACTCTGGATGGGCTATTCCTTTCATGCAGTTTATCACCAGATGGCATTATCTGATTACGATGACAGTAAACAAGTGGGTTAAAAAAGAAAAATATGCAAATTTGGATGAAACACTCACATTGAATGCTATTGCTCAGGTAGACAACATGAGCCTCCCTGCACCTCAGAGGACCAGAGAGCCGCTGTCTGTGTCTTCCCCCTTATCTCAGTCTGTCATCCTCCCTGCCCTCACACATGGAAGCCCTAATTGAGTCCATTTTGATCCAGATGGTTTGAAACTGAACAAAAATACGCACGTACATACAAAATAAAATACAAAATAGGAAAAAGATTTTTTTTTTTTAAGAAACGCAGGATGCTTAATCATTCCAAAGTCCACCAGTCTGTTCTTGATACACCTCGATGACGTCCTCATCCTCCATCCCCAGCTGACATGAACACACAGCAGAGAGATGCAAGTTAGTACGTGATTAGCGCAACTAAATCACCGCCACAAGATTTTTAGCTCCCTTTACTGAAATTGTACTCCTTACTTTTGTTACATTGCACCAACTCCCATCTGCAGCATGAATTTTTGATTTCACATTGAGAAAATTACAAAATACTGATCTTGTGTGTTTAGATGTACTTTTTTTTTTTGATATAAACCACATAATCTGACTTCATGATGCGCTCATTTAAGATGCCAAAAATGTGATGTTTTCCCCCAAATTCTCAGAACTTAGGATAGGATAGTCCTAAACTGTGGACTTTTACTAAGAGGGAAATATGAATAGAAGGAGATGTGTTTTTAATAGCATCACAAGACTCTTTGGATCAATATAGGGAAGCAAAAGGAAACAAGTTTACCTCTTTTGGAGTTTGGTTGTCTGCGATTCTTTGCCCTTCAAACAGAAACCTTAGTGTGCTCGCTGGGACACCCTGGAAGAAACACACAATAAGACACATGGTTGAGTCAAGGATCAGTCGTTAAATAAGTTCCATCCTGCAAATCATGTTCTGTTCTGTATATGGAAAATAATCTGAATTTTCTTATTTGGTGACTGGCAGTGGAAGTTATTCTTTCCTTGTACCTGTCTCTGGCTGTACGACTCTTTCAGCTTCTTTAGATGTGTTGTCATTTTCACCTTGAAGTGGATTTCACTGCTATCCTGTGGGCAGAAAAACAAAATGATCAGACGTAGCAGAAATATGGACGTGGTTCGACGAGCAAAAGATATTTCAGCTCTATTCACACATTCACTGGATCATTCAGCTGAAAATACTGATCACGTAATAAGAGAAACTAAGCTGCCAGTCATGTTTGTGAATGACTGACAATAAATACATCTAGAATGAAGTTAAAATAGTTCTTATTTCTATGTTAAGACACATCCACCTTCTCTTATCCTCCATACACACCTGACCGATCACTTTTAATTTGATGTATTCTCCATCTTTCTTATCTCCCGCGTCTTGGCTGGATGGTTTTGTCTCCTGAAACAGCACAACAAATATAAACAAGCTCAGCAGAGGAAAGCATTTAACCGTCACACACATATTAGAGATGAGCCTGGAAGCTTGATTTCATTGGTCGTAACTACACTGACACCCTCGTGTCCGAATGTTTTGGTTTCATAAAGCTGGTATCGATTGTTGTTTCACGCCAGAACTTTGAAAATGAAGTGAAACCAAAGCTAACTGCTAACAGCAAAATGAGCTGAGGCCTGAAGCTACACGAGCTAACAGTTAGCATATTAGATAACCACATACGAGGTAGCGACCACAAAAACACCAATTAGTCTTTTCACATTTGGTGCTGATGATAAGCAATTAAGATTCGTCGAAGCTCACAACTTACCGTATCTGACATGGTTCCCTTTGAGAGTGTCGGGTAATGTATTGACAATAGATGTAGCGTTAGCTTTTAGTCGCACCTCTTGCTTGATGTTGTGAGAAGTCGACATCAACCGGAAGTGATGCCATGAGTTGGTTCTTTCCAAGTAAGAGTATAGCCATCTCTATTTAAGTTATAAGTATAAATAAAATTAACTTCACAAACAAAGCAAGGCTCATCTAAAATGATTCTGTAATTTATTAATTGAATAATATATAATATATAAAAAAATAGACTTGCATTTTTTTTGCAATTATGCTTTACGGCAAAATCAATTATGTTAAAGACAATGTCCTGTCAAAATTATTGGTTTATTTACAAATTACTTACTACTTGCAATTAAACCTTCATTGAATTATTTCCATCCGAAGAAGACCTAAATTCAAATGCCCCAATATTAATTAACAGCTCAGCCAGGTTTAGTGAGAGTAAATGTTTAGTCACTGTGCTATGTGATATTAAAGTATATAAAAAACGCCTAATGTATTTATTTGACAGGTTTCAGTCGTGATCCAGGAAACTAATGCATTTCTCTGACATCACAGATTGTGTTTTTGTTGGACACAGCCAACCTCAGACCTGTCAAGTACAACAAAATAAAAAACTCTGTTTCCGGTAAATGATTTTCGAGTTAAAATACCGACTATGTTTTTATTCGTATCGGAGGCCATTTTGTGCTTTTATTTTGTCAACCAAATCTCACCACTTCCGGTAACAATTTGTCCATTACCCGCTAGCTTGGCGCGACTGTAGGGTCAACAGCGAGCGAAGCAACCGTTAAGCAGACTGTAAAGTACTACAAAATGAAAGCTTTCGATTAAATTTACTTTTTTGCTACTCCACAAACGCGGCGGTACTTTGTTGGACGAATCGTTATCTTGCCATTTTTCTCACTGGGAATATCCATCGGGCTAAACTGACAGCCATCGGGCCTCTTCGTCGTGGCCCAGCAGGACTCGAGTGAAGTTGGGGACGGACTGCCAAACTTCTGCTTCCTCTAGCGGCTGTCCGCAGGGCCCGGGGCTCCTGTCACCGGCCCTGTGGATGAGGAAGTGAATACTAATATAATCAGCGCCCAGGTAAAATAACTACGATGAAACAGTATCGCTCAAACATTTAATTTGTTCGTTTATTTGCTGCTTTTACGGCCGTGCAGAGCAGGCGAGCGTTGAAAAGCTATGCGGCTAGCAGTTAACTTTAGCATTAGCCTAGCTTGTCAACTTCCCTGGCCTGACAGCTAGCTGTACACGCAACTCTGGGTTAGCGCTAACCACGTATCTTCACAAATGAGCTATTTATTTTCGGACACCCGTGTTTTGGGGACGTATTTCAAATTGCATTATCAGTCAATATGAACAATTTGGCATATATCGTAATGTCAATTCGGCTAGCAAGAGTTGTTAGCATGCGGGGCTTCTCACCTGATGCTAGCAAGTTCATTTTAAGCTTGCTAATTATCTACCAGTGGAGGCCATAATAGTCTCAGTGTTGCTGGTTTTAAACTTCGCCGTGACCAGGGGTATTTGATTACTAGCTAGTCAGCACAGAAAGGCACGTTGTCTGGTTGAAATAATGGGAAGTGCTAAGCTAATGTTAAAATTGCAGGTTTCTCCTCAACGTGATTTAATTGTCAGATTGCACGTCAGTCACAGACTGTGATCAGTCTGTGGTGATCAGAGATGTCCCAGCATTTCTATCCATTTAATTCTCAGCAGAGGCCATCTTGACTTAAACTGCCTGTTTGATACTGATGGTGTCACATCACGACTTCACACTAACCACATATAAGGGAAGCATGTGATGACTGCTTTAAAGAAATGTTGCGAAACATTAATTTATTGATAAGTTGATCATAAACCGCATTTATTATATATCCAGGTTCTTGTTGCTCTGCTGCTGTGCCTCGATGTCCTTTGTATCTGACAGCTCTAGCTACAAATTAAGATTTTACGCAGGTTTAAAGTCTGACTTTTGTTTTGCAAAGTAGTTTGAATGTGCTTCTGCTCAACAAATATATGACTGTAATAAATACTGCGATGTGAAGGAGCTGCTAACGTAAAGAATGTCTGTTTTTGGTTCACCTTTAATACCTGATTAATCTAAATGTTGACGCAGAAATCGGAGGATCTTCAGTTATTGTGATTAAAATGTTAATACCCTGCATCGTCACCTCATGCGTCTGACCCTGAGTCATCGTTAACAGATGTGCTGATCAATCAGCAGCTTGGGGCTTTTTAAACATGCGTCTGATCAACTGCATGTCAGGATTTATGTTTTCTTTTTGCTTTTGCAGGAGAAAGGAATCTCTTTGATGGGAGAATCCTCTTTCCTGGCCTCCTGGGTCAATCGGCGTGCCACGATGATGGGTATGTATGTGTACCCTGAGACAGTGTTACTTTTGGGCCGTGAGCCAAAGTTGTCTTTTGACAAACCTACAACTCATGGAAGGTGTTTTTACTCCCACAACAATGGTTCTTTGTCATCTTTGCTTCACAATAATCCCCTGTGTTAAGTGCTGAAGCGGAACTGCATGCAGTGTGTTGCTTCTGCAGAGCTGGAATGATCACAACAGAGTATTTTTAAATACTTTTAACTATGAGAAAGATTTGTTGTGAAAAATGGGTTTTCACATTGTCACTATATATGTATGTGTTTTGAAATGAGAGACTTTTGTAGATTTTTCTATCATGTCCAGTTCTCTTTATTTTCATCAGTATTAACATGTTACAGAAACTAAAGCTATGTTATCTCACAGATGAGCAGGAGGCGCTGAACTCGATCATGCAGGACTTGGCCGAACTGCACCGCTCCAGCCGTCCTGCCATGTTCCCGTCAGACCTGGGCAAACCCAAAGCCTCATCGCCCAAGAACCAGGTAACCAGGCTAATAATCTGTGAAGTGAACACGGTGCCAGTGGAAGTACGAGAAATGCTAGTGACCAAAACCTTTGCACAAATCATCTTGAGATCATGCTCCTTGAAAATAAACTACTTGTAGAAACATTTTCTGTGTCATAAAGCCACTGTTTGTTGCTCTATGTTTATTGTGTTTACTGCTGACTTTGACAGAACGATGTGAGAGTGAAGTTCGAGTTCAAAGGGGAGAAGAGGTAAGGCTTTGACCTGCTGTAAGCAGTTTAAAGGTGTGAGTGCAGACCAGCAGCGGTGCCCTCTTGACCTCTGACTTTTCGTCTTCTCCGTAGGATCTTGCAGTTCCCTCGTCCTGTCAAGCTGGAAGACCTGAGGGCGAAAGCTAAAGTGGCTTTCGGTCAGACGATGGACCTTCACTACACGAACAATGAGGTAGGAAGCGTAAAGAGACCATTTTTTATCCTGACGCTGAATTAAAAGGATTGACACCTTCACCATTGTTGGTTTTCCTCTTGTAGTTGGTGATTCCGTTGACGACGCAGGACGACCTGGACAAGGCCATAGAGCTGCTGGATCGCAGTGTTCACATGAAGAGCCTGAAAATCCTGCTGGTGCTCCAGATGTCCTCTCAGGTCAGTCAGACACAAACATCACAGTAGCTTTGTTTTCGATAAATGGTACAAAGATTAAAATAAAATTCGATTAAGTGAAAACCAGGTGCAAAATAAAACTTTTCTCACTCTCTTTGCTGTGTTTGTTCAAATGATTTGTCAAATATATTTTCAAATTGTGTTTCTTTGTTTCTCCAGACTTCCTCTTCCAACATGGACCTCTTGCCGTCTCACGAGGATCTGGACAACACGGGATTCAGGGTTGCAGACAAGAAGAGCATGCTGGCTTTGATAGGTGAATACTAAGTTTACGTTATCAGTTTATCCCAAAATAAATGCCAGACACTGAGCTGCTGATGCACATAAGTTCATGCTTTAGACATTTATCATAATATCATCACTGATGTTGTTCCTGATCCATCCTCAGGCTCCCATTCAACAGACCGCAGCTCTCCTCCTCCAGGATACATTCCCGACGCTCTCCAGCAGGTGGCGAGGAACGGCTCCTTCACCAGCATCAACAGCGAGGGGGAGTTCATTCCTGAGAGCATGGACCAGGTACCAGCACTCAGGAGTGTCGCTTTTAGCTTTTATTGCAGCGAGGAAGAGTTTTTGATGAATGACTGGATGCTGTGATAATAATAATGAGCTCAAACTTTGGTTTGTTAGCTTTAAATAAAAGCCGTTGCACGTTTTGGATCCACAACATAATAATATTCATCTTAATGTGGCTTGATTAGTTTGAGTTTATTTTTCTGAATTCCTTTCTTTTCTTCAGATGTTGGACCCGTTGTCCATGAGCAGCCCAGAAAACTCTGCCTCTGGAAGCTGTCCGTCTTTAGACAGTCCACTGGACAGGTCAGGAAGTTTAAATCAAAAATATGCAACAAAGCAGAGACAACAAATAGGACCAGAGCTAATGTGACACAAATATATAAAACCAGAACGTTTATTTGTTGCTTTCACTGTGTAGTGACTACCCCAAGTCCAGAATGCCCCGAGCGCAGAGCTACCCAGACAACCATCAGGACTTTCCAGGTACATGGTTCATCTCTGACACAGAGGAAAGCTGATCTAATCCAGTGCTGTATAAATAACATGTCATCATCCCTCGCTTCTTCTGCAGAGTACGACATCCCAGTGTTTGAGAAGTCAGGGAAAGGGGGGACATATCCACGGCGATACGGCATTCCCTTTGGCCTTCAGGATTATAGTGATGGTGGGTAGGTTTCCTGCTAAACAAACAGCGTGACTTTATGAATAAACTAAAAACATCGTTGCTGATCGTCCTTGCAGGGAGGAAAACCTTCCCTCGAGCTCGGCGAACGCAGGTTCACGGCTTCCGCTCACCGGTCAACTTCAGCCCAACTGAGCAGTCGCCCAGCACCAGCAGCGGCAGCAGCGTCTTCACTCCCGACCTGGAAGAGGCCCCCGGGCCGGCCAGGAGGCCACGGAGGGGCAGCGACATCGAGCCAAACCCTAACCCAACGACTGTGCCAACCCTTTCCGTCATGGACATCAGTCCACCCAGCCGCTGTAAGTCCTCGTTTTGAGTTTGTCAGCTGATGCAGCCGGTGCATCGCAGCATGTTCAGCACCTCTGATCTTTGTGTCCAGCTCCACGTGCTCCAACCAACTGGCGGCTGGGGAAGCTCTTGGGTCAAGGGGCATTCGGACGTGTTTTCCTGTGCTACGACGCCGACACTGGACGGGAACTGGCGGTAAAACAGGTCCAGTTTGACCCAGAGAGTCCAGAGACCAGCAAGGTGTGTGTCGGCTTTGAAAGGGGTTCTGATATTTAGGCTGTGATGTGTTATAGTTTGAGTTTTGACAGGAAAAATGTTTTTATTGTTTCATTTTTAGGAGGTGAGCGCACTAGAGTGTGAAATTCAGCTCTTGAAGAACTTGTGCCATGAGCGGATCGTCCAGTACTACGGCTGTCTGCGAGACACGATGGAGCGAACGCTCTCCATCTTCATGGAGTACATGCCCGGAGTGAGAGCTGTTATTAATACGGGTGTATCCTTCATGGAGCATGATGTTGGCAGTGATGAGATGTTCTGATCATTCTTTCCTCTTCCGTGACGCTCAGGGCTCCATTAAGGATCAGCTGAAGTCGTATGGAGCACTGACGGAAAACGTGACGCGCCGCTACACCCGGCAGATCCTGGAGGGAGTTTCCTACCTGCACAGCAACATGATCGTCCACAGGGACATCAAAGGTGAAATGGGTCTGATGTTACTCTAAAGGTTTCAGTGAGTAATTCAGTGATAACAGTCAAGAAATGTACGTAATCTTAATGTGGTAAACGACGTAGAAGAGTTTAAAGAAGGTGGTGGAGGAGACAGAAGGAGCTGAAGTACTCGTTCTTCTTCCTTCAGGGGCAAACATCCTCCGAGACTCCGTGGGTAACGTGAAGCTGGGAGACTTCGGAGCCAGCAGGCGGCTCCAGACCATCTGTCTGTCAGGAACAGGCATCAAGTCAGTGACCGGCACCCCCTACTGGATGAGCCCTGAAGTGATCAGCGGAGAGGGCTATGGCAGGAAAGCTGATATCTGGTGAGACCACCTGTTTATTCCTCTTACGGCTTCTGTGTCCCAACATTTCCTGCAGAGTGAAGCTCAGCTACTTCAGCTGATAACGACTCTTTAAACCGTCCCATCAGCTGACAGCTCAGGTCATCAGGTCAACAAATTAGACCTCGATCGTCTTACTAAAGGGAATTTTCTTCCCGTCGTTTCAGGAGCGTCGGTTGTACCGTGGTGGAAATGTTGACGCAGCGACCTCCGTGGGCCGAGTTTGAGGCCATGGCCGCCATCTTTAAGATCGCCACCCAGCCCACTAACCCGGTTCTCCCCGCCCACGTGTCGGACCACTGCAGAGAGTTTCTGAAGCGGATCTTCGTGGAGACCAAGCAGCGTCCGTCTGCAGATGAACTACTGAGGCACATCTTTGTACATTAGCCCCTGAAGGTTGAACCCCCGCCCGCCTGTGGAACTGCCAAACACGGCCTTACGTGCTGGGATGCTCCCGCCTCCCTCCTCCTTCACTCTGAGACCACATTGGACCAGGAAGTAAAGGTTGGAAGAAGGTGGGGGTGTCCGGGCGGGGGGGCGTGTACCTGCTCCTCCTGTCTCAGTTTTTATGAGACTGCCATAGAATTTTTATTTTATTTTTCTCCGCAAGTTGCACCTTAATTTCTCAGACACGGAGGAATCGAGCACTTCTTCCTGAAGCGATGGAAAATGACTCCTTTTTTTATGTTTGTACGGTTTCTCTCCTCAAACGCGTTGGAGTGGGACAGCGTCGGTGTTGTGGACCTGACTCTGGAGTGGCCCGACCCCAGAATGTAGTCTCCTGCCAAAACCCAGAGCGACGGTGATGACCTGGGCCCGCTGCTAAAGACGAAACTAAATCCCAGATGCAGAGAACACTCCCTGAAAAGTTTCCACTCACCCGCCCTCGTCCCTCGTCTTTGTCCACTCCGTCTTTCCAGTCGAGTTCGCTTCATCGTCCACGTCCCCTCCTCTTCCTCATCTTCGTTCTTTGCCGCGTGCCTTTTCTGTTTTTAAGCGCAGCGTAGGAATCAGTCTCGTCTCCGTGTTGATTTGCCTCCTCGATAAACTGCCTTCGCACCGTTTCGCCCGATAACCAGCTGATCTCAGTTCAGCCGTAACGTTGTTTCTGCCTTTTCTGTGACAGACTTCTGGTACGGAGCAGTGATCAAACCGATCTCGGCTCGTTTGGTTCGTTTGCCTCAGACTCTCCATCTGTAGAAGCTGGCGTGTAAAAGTGAAGTGTGGATCTGTACGTCTGCTGCAGCGTTTAAACGTTAAGTTAGTCTCCTGTCATGGCAGATGATCATACGTTCACATTCAGACCTGAAACGAGAGAGAGAACAAGGAGGAAAGCAGATCATTGATTAATAAGTCAGATAAAGTTGCAGCTGCTCAGATGTAAATATTCAATTATTTAAAAGTAAATTTATGAAATCTATCAAAGTTTAATGGACTGAACAATCTGTGAATTAAGGATTCAGAAGGTACTTTAAAGAAGAGTCTGTTATTTGGTACGAGAGTGTTTCAGTCTCGACACTGAACAGAATGGAGTCGGTTTGTTCTGCCATGACAGACGAGGTGAAGCAGGAGAGCAGCTTTTACGAGTGTCCACACTGCAGCAGTGAGAAAACTAAACTGTTGTCCGTTTAATTTCAAACTCAACACGTAAACATGAAGAGATGTGAGTCTGTTTGCAGCTGCTCATCGTTTAACCAACAGGTACAGACGTCTTGCTTTAGTTTTGCGCGCTCACACAGGTTCGACTCCCACTTGAAGACGTTTACAGTATCTCAGAGCTTCATTCTCGCGCCGGTCGGCGCTGCAGCCTCTGTTCTTGCCAAATCAAATGCGTCGAAGTTAACTCGTCACTTTAGACAACCCCCGAACGTTCAGCGCGTCCCGTTTCCTGCACGGTTCAGCATCGACTCCACAGCTATGCACTCACCCGACGGCAGCATTCGCTCTGTTTCCCACAACCTGTCACACCTCGGCTCACGTTGGTTTGTGGTTGTGACAGAGCTGCAGCTGCTCAAATAAAAATAATAAGAATAATAATCTGGCTTTAATCGATGGTATGGAATTTATTCATTGCAGAGCTGTTAGCAGGAGTGTTGTTCCTGCTTGTTAAAGGTGCAATCAGCAGTGTTTCAGAGAGTCTGTTTGATCTGTCGGTCAGAATAATAGGAACTAAAAACCCTTCCATCTGTTCCATGTTGGGTAGGAACGTAGGTTCTTCTAGGTATTGGGTTTGTGGTGGTACGTGAAATTAGCAGCTCGGTTTAGATGTTTGTGTTTGTCTTTTGCTGCAGAGATTCATGTGCATAAATTAGATTTTCATTTTTGCATTTTGCTGATGTTGTTGTAGTTCGCCTCTGCGGCCACTAGGTGGCACTGAGCAGCTGTGTCTTACTGATTGCACCGTTTAAAGGCAGGAGACGTTCACCTCCTCCTCCTCGTCTTCATCATGATTTTCCCTGAAGGCACTTAAATCTGAAAGGTTCCCGCCTCTGTTCTCTGTGGTAAATGTGTCTGTACGTCCACACGGGTTGTGGAAACCTGGAAATTATGCATTTTCACAACGGTACGCGTCCAAACAAAAGCTACGGAGAAGAAAGTCACGAAAGCATTCATGGTTGTATTGAGTTTGAGGCGGCTGACGGTCAACTGTCGGGTACAGATGGACGTTGAGCTGTAAACGCCGCCAGCACTGGTAAACCTTAATACGCACTACCATTATGCACTATCGATTATTCACTGATGCTTTTCCACGGTTCCTCGTCGGCTGTCGCTCGTCCAGCTCGGTTCAGCGACCTTTTCTTTGCACATTTTAAAGACTGTTTGTTTTATTTTTACAGTGGGAGAGTGTGTTTGCGTGTGTGAAGAGGTGTGTGTGAGTGCTGATGGTTCAGTTAACCTTCACATGAATGTAATGTCTCATTTTTACCGTCAGGTGGCCTCGTTCACCACAGTGGATTAACTCTTCGATACCAGTATTTAACACCTTCAAACGCCAAGATACACCTGTAGTTCTCTCCTTAGTGTCTAAAGCCACTGCTGCCACTCCTGAATGTGTGTGTGTGAGTGTGTGTGTGTGTAATTTGTACGTTTGTGTGAGTTTATAAATGTGCATTTACTGCAGATTGTGCTCATTGGACACTGCGCCCAAAATGCCTTGAGCATTCTGACTGTAGGGGTTGAGAACGTTAAAATAATAAAAGTAAAATTTAAAAAAATAAAAGAAAATGTACAAATGTATAAAATTAAATTGTACCCTTCTTTCTTTGTTTTTTTTTTTTTTTTTAGAAAAACAAAAATACACTTATATCTCACGTTTGGTCTCTGTGTATTGTAAAAGAAGCCATGTTTATAATTCTGATTGGTTTGTGACCAATGCGCCTGTTTATATCAGATCTGTATATCAGTGGTACGCATAATTTTTTAATATATATTTTTTATTTTACTTTTTTTTAAATGGGAGATTTTATGCATGGTTGGGTCTTGAGAGACGCAGCGGTGCCGTCGAATGGTTGCTGTTTTTTGGCAAAATTCTGGAGTATTGCAACAGCTCTGTGTTCATAATTATAGCAATTATGACAATGAAAACAATAAAAGATATTTATTTCAAGTTGTTGGCATCTTTAATGAACATATGTTTCTATGCAAAGGTTTCTTTTAGCTACAGCCTACGATTAAGATTACAATATAAATTCTCCTTCTAGTGATTAGTGATTCATTTTATCTGAAATAGTTTTTATAACTTACAGTCGTCCCTGAAGATAATTTTGGATCCGAAGATGAGGAAGCTTAATAATTTTAAATTGAGAAAGATTAATAAAATATATATAATTATAAGGCTGTTGATACACTGCCCTCCGGTGGCCACAGTTTTGAATTACTACCGAAACATTAAGGGATTTACCATTAGACTCTAATTAATAATTCTTTGCAGTTGTAGTCAACGGAAGCCGATCTATAACCATCTACTGACCAAATGTGGTTTGTATGCCCTCTTGTGGCCACGGAGGGTAACTACAATGTAAATAGTGTGAAGTTAGACGAATTGCATATAGCTTACACTTCCGGTCGAAATATCTATAAAAAATAAAAACCTATTATTTTTTTTATTATTATTTTATTACAGAATAGTATACTGTGTCCAAAACGAAGAAATGTCATAGTTGTGGATATATATGCCTCTTTTATTATTTTATTATATTACAAAAAATTATAAAACGGATAAAGGGTTAGTCGAGCTAGCGGCTGTGCTAACCCCCATTGGCACTGCCAGTATTTCTTTTATTTCTTTAAAATAAAAAGCTGCCTCGCTTTTCAAACGCACTTCGAAATAATTCGCGTACATCACCAAACGTCTCTTTAATTTTATTGATTATTTTAGTCGTGCGTTGCTGTCGATTGTGTTAGCTTGACGGTAGCGGATTCACTTTGCCAATCGGTAACAGGTAGCTACCGGAAGTGCTACAGCTTTATGTTATTGAACTGGTTGATTGATAAGGCTGTACACTGCCCTCCGGTGGCCACAGTTTGTAACTACATTCACGCCTGCTTTAAACGTAACACCCTAGTATACAGTCAACGGTTACACCCGAAGAACTGGGGTCAATAACTGTATGAAAATAAAATGAATATTTAAAAAAAATGTATATATATACCGAAACAGTTACCAATTTGCCTAAGACCACAGCTCTAATAAATTATTATTTATTTTAGTCAACGAAAAACAATCTGTTTCCAGTTAATTTCAAAGTGTGTCTTTTATGCCCTCTTGTGGCCACGGAGAGTAACTACAATGTAAAATAGTGTAAAGTTAGACAAATTGCATATAGCTTACAATTCCGGTCAATATATAAAAAATAAAACATCACATTTTTTTAAAATTATTATTATTTCACAGATTATAATGTGTCCAAAACGAAAATAGGTAAAAGTTATGGATAGATATTTATATTTTTATGTATAATACACCATTATTATTTTATTATATTCAATTTTGATATTATTATATTAAAATTGATACTCTAAAACGGAGAAAGGGTTGGTCGAGCTAGCAGTTATGCTAACCCCCCGTAATTCACGTACATCAACAAATGTCTCTTTAATTTTATTGATTATTTTAGTCGTGCATTGCTGTCGATTGTGTTTGGCTTGACGGCAGCGGATTCACTTTGCCAAGCTACCGGAAGTGCTACAACTTTATGTTATTGCTACATGTACGCTTTGTGTCATCGAAATAAACGGAATATTAAAAAAAAAAAATAGATACATCGAATATCGAATGGATTTGCCACAGACCACAGCTCCAATGCATTATTCTTTACAGTTGTATAGTCAATGAAAACCAATCTGTAACCAGTTAATTACCAAAATGTGCCTTTTATGCCCTCTTGTGGACACGAATAGTAACTACAACGTTGTTAGTGTAAAGTTAAACAAATTGCATATAGTTTACACTTCCGGTTAAAAGATATCTAAAAATAAAACACCACATTTTTATTTTATTTTATTATCTTACAGAATGTTATATGTCCACAACTAAAATCTGTGGATATATATTTATATATAAAAAAACACCATTATTATTGCATTATATTACAGAAGATGGTACTCGGAGAAATGGTTAGTCGAGCTAGCGGTTGTGCTAACCAGCTTCCCAGTTGGCACTGCTAGTATTTGATGTCTCTAAAATAAGCGGCCTTGCTTTTTAAACCCATTTCAAAATAATTCACGTACATCAACAATTATCTCTTTAATTTTATTGATCATTTAGTCGCACATTGCTGTCGATTGTGTTTAGCTTGACGGATTCAATTTGCCAATCGGGAATACGTGTAGCTAGCGGAAGTGCTACAGGTTTACGCCGTCGTACGGCTAATAGAAAATGCGAAACTATAAGAATGCGATTCACATTTAAAAGTTGTGGAGAAACATTAATGCGAGCGTCCATTTTTGTGAAATAAAGAAGGTAAACAGGGCAGATACAGAAAATCCGCTGATGGATACTGAGCTGTCATTGGCAGTTGCTAACTTAGCCTAGCTTGCGTCACTCACTTGCTCTGATTATTTCTGTTGACTCACATACGAGTGTTGCTGCCCTCTGGTGGCCACAAAGTTGTCATTACAACTAAGTGTCATCAAGCTAAATTAGATAAATGAATTACTACGGACAGAACTTTTCATTGTAGAAGAAGCTATGTTTATAATTCTGACTGGTTTTGACCAGTGAGTTTGTTTATATCACGCTTAATTCTTTATATATATATATTTTTTATTTCACTTATTTTTTTAAATGGGAGATTTTATGCATGGTTGCGTCTGGAGAGATGCAGCAGTGCCGTCAAAAAGTTGCTGTGTCTGGGCAAAACAGCCCTGTCTCCATAATTACAGCTATTATGACCATGACAATGAAAACAATAAAATATATTTATTTCACGTTGTTTCCATTTTTATGCAAAGATTTCTCTTAGCTACAGCCTAAAATTAGGAATAACCCTCCTTGTAGTTATTGGTGGTTGTTGCTTAAGTTTAATAAGATAAATAAATAAAATTATAAAAGATAATTATGGTTAGGATAAGGCTGTACACTTCCCTCGTGTGGCCACACCTTCTAACGACACCTACGCCTTCTGTAAACGTTACACCGGAAGAACTGGGGTCAATAAGTGTATCGAAATAAAGTAATATTTAAAAAACATATTAATATATCGATCGAAGGGATTTGCCTCAGACCACAGCTCTAATTAGTTATTCTTTACAGTTGTATACTCACCAAAAACCATCTGCAACCAATTAATCACCAAATGTGTCTTTTATGCCCTCTTGTGGACACGAAGAGAAACTACAATGCATTAGTGTAAAGTTAGACAAATTGCATATAGCTTACACTTCCGGTCAAAATATGTATAAAAAGAAAACAACACTTTTTGTATTATTTTATTATTTTACAGAATATTATGTGTATACAAAACGGAGAAAGGTACAGGTTGAGGATATATATATTAAATCATTAATGCGAGAGGCCATTTATGTGAAATAAAGTAGCCAAACAGTATAGACACAGATAATCCGCTGTTACTGGGCTGTAACCAGAGCCGCCCCGCCCTATACGCAGAACACGCGCAGCGCTTGGGGCCCCGGGATCCATGGGGCCCCATGTCGCACAAGATGACGCATTTTCTAAAAATGCGCAAAGGACGCGCAGCGCTCCGGCGGAGAGAGACGAGCGCTCGTGGTTCCATCATAAAAACAGCCCAAACCACGAAGTTGCCAGACACCTATGGAAACCCGTCACACTCCCCCGCCGGACAAAACCAATAGCCCAATTTTGTGGAAAAACCGCCCAACCTGGCAACCGTGAGTACCATAAAGAGTCAGCCCGAGGCAGGAAGAAAAAAAAGGTGTAACGTGACACACTTTGCCACAATGATTGGCACTTGGCAGCAGCATCCGATCAATCAGCGGTCAGATCATGGGTCAGGAGGTGCACTACAGTCCAGGCTGGAAGATGAAGATATGGCTTCCAAGCGTCAGTACGAGTCGGGAGCAAGCAAGAGAAAAAAGAAAACAAAACATGAGGAAACTCGTGCTTCACTTGAAGGTGGGTATGTTTGGTGTTGAAATAAAAAGTAAAAATAAAAAATAAAAAAAAGCTTTCTGAGCCTTGCTGTTCCCTTGCCAATCCCAAGTCTCAACTTTACATTAACCCGCTGCATAGCGTCGCTCTGTAGCTCTTTGTTTACATAATTGACATAAACAACCTGCAGCCTAACCAGCGCAGTTTATTATGTATATACTACTACTATACTGTTTTTTCTTATTTTGTGTGTGTGTGTGTGTGTGTGTGTGTGTGCGCGCGTGTGTGTGTGTGTGTGCGCGCGCGTGTGTGTGCGCGTGTCTGGTGGGGGGGCCCTAAAAGACATTTCTGCTTAGGGCCCCAGTTTGGCCAGGGGCGGCCCTGGCTGTAACCACTAGCTAACCTGACTCGCTCTGATAATTTTGTCGATTTACATACAAACCACGAGTATTGATGCCCTCTTGTGGCCAGAAGCTGTAATTACAACTGAAATATTGTCAAGTAAAATAAATTGCATACGTACAGTACTTCCGGTCCAACGAAGTAAATGGCGAAATAGCTGTGCACTCTGATGAAGGCAATAAATACGCCAGATGAAAATAAATTGACTCTTGTAAAACACAATTACGTTAATTATTTAAAATAAATTAAAATATAAAAATATACCGTACACATTTTTATTAGAAATTAAATATTTGAACTATGAACTCCAGTGTAAAGACAGTTGAAATGAATGATTTAATTATTTCATTTCTTTAACGTTATAGTACATATTATCATGCCATAAGTCGGCGTTCACTTGCTGTACACACCATACACTAAGTGTATATTTGTAACAGTTTGAGTAAAATTAATAAAACTTTTAGTCAGTTGTGTTGAATTACTAATTGGTATTTTAATAAATTAAAACATTAAATTTTCACGCATATTTTTATTTAAAGAAACATCCAATAAACTACTAAAATTATTTATAGAAATTGTATTTCGGGCTGACGGTAAAAAAAAATAAAATAGTTGACACGTATAAAGCTAGATTTAATAGCATAACTAAAACTTCCGCTACCGACTGTCAAAATAAAACTCAAACTTGAAAGAGAAGGTTGCGGAAATCGATGCACTGCAGCGACGTTTCACTGTTTTTACTGTACAGAAAACACAATGGAGCGCCGGCGGAAGCTGCTACGCCTCGTTACCTGTGCGGCAGTACTTCTATTAGAAAATACACCAGGAAAAAGAAAACCAAAACGTCGCATTTGGAAGAGAAACTGGCCGGATACGTGCAGTCTGCCGACAGAGCTAACGGTGAGCTAACGGGCTGTTTGTACACTCAGGAGGCTACGTGTTAGCATGAGGGACCTTATTTGTTTTAACGGTCACACAGACGAGCAACAGTTATTACAGTAGCTAAATTAATAATAAGTGATATTATTAGTCTCCAGCTTCCAGTTGATGAGTTATACCAACATGGCGGACCAATCAGAGACGTTAACAACACTGTGTGGAACGCATGCGCATTGTCGCTACCCTCAATACGCCTCTAAATAAAAATATATGTATTTATTTATTGAAATATAAGACATATTTCATATATTTTCAAATCTTCCATCTCATTTTACGTTGTAACTAAAAGGTTAGAAAAAGAAGAAATCTCTCCATCATCCGGAAGTAAACGATTCTCTTTCGAATTAAGACGCTTTTTTTCCCCTTATTACATAGTAACAGAACAAATTATTATTTCTTAAATATTGTGGTGAATAAAGTTATTCTGTTTCATGAGTTTCTTTATTTTTGGTGTAATCATATATTTTCAATGCGTCAGATTAGATCAGATCTTAATCAGAGTTTATGTTGTAAATGTGTCATTATTAATAAAGTGAAACATTCATGCGCCTCTGCTCTGTTCTCTTCATTCTCACAAATTCAAGTCGACGAAAGCCGATACCTCATTTAAGTTTGTTCATGTTCAGTATGTGTATAATGATCCAGACTCACATTTCTTCAAACAGCAGTTTTCCATGTGAATTGTTATTTTATTTTATATTGACAGTCCAGTGACAGCAGAAATGACTTCTTAAAGTTCGTGAAGATGACCTCAGAAGAGTTTGACATTTTGCTGAGGAGAGTTGGTCCTCGACTCACCAGACAAGACACCAGATTACGAAAAGCCATTCCAGCAAGAGACCGGCTGTCTTTGACTCTGAGGTTTCTGGCAACAGGTTGGTAACGGTGGCATTTGTGTTTGTCGGGGGCCTTTTGGTTGTTTTCAGTTGTGTTTGTGTTTTTCTTCTAGGAGAATCCTTTAAGTCTCTCAGCTGTAAGTACAGGATGGGAGGCAGCACCGTGTCAAAGATCATTTTAGAGACGTGTGCTGTTTTACACCAGCTGCTAAAAGAGGAGTTTCTTCAGGTAACCTTTGAAAATGACAGCACTTGACAGTCTTTTTTAGCTTCATGTTTACTCACCATGTTTCATGTCCAGATGCCAAACTCGGAGGCAGCATGGCGGGCTGTAGCTGAAGGCTTCCTGCAGAAGTGTCAGTTCCCTCACTGTGTCGGAGTCCTGGATGCCAAACGCATTGTGCTCCAAGCCTCAGGACACAGCAGCAGCTTCCACAACAAAGAGTGCTCTGTGCTGCTGACGGCAGCTGTCGATGCAGATTATAAGTTCCTGCATGTCAGCGTCAGAGCTCCGGCTGAAGACTCAGACACTTTTGTCTTTGAAGACTCTGATTTTAGAAGACTTCTGGATCAGGGTTTGTTGAGCCGTCCTGCAGCAGAGCCTCTGCACAACTCAAACACACTGTGTCCATATGTCTTTGTCGGGAGTGATGTGTATCCTCTGCGCTCTGACCTCATCACTCCTTTCTCGTGTGAGGACTTGGACGTCGGTCAGAGGCTCTTCAACCAACACCTGTCCAGAGTGCACAGTGTTGCTGAAAACGCTTTCGGGATCCTCACCAGCCAGTGGAGGATTTTCCACACCAGCATCTATCTGCAGCCTGAGAAGGTGGCCACGATCACGCTGGCCACCGTGTGTCTCCACAACTTCCTTTGTGGGCAGCGCTCGGAGGCCTACCTGCCAGCTGGTCTGGTGGACAGCCAGGACGGCACGCTCAGTCAGGTGGAGGGGTCCTGGAGGAGCCAAGGACTGGGTGTGATGAGAGCAGTCCAGAGAAAGCAGGAAGCAGGAAGCTGCAGCCATCCGGGACAGGAGGTACGAAACGCCATGAGGGACTACTTCCAGCCTCCGACAGGCAGCGTGACATGAGTCCAACGTCACGATCAGAGAAATCCAGTCTGCTGAAAGACCCTCAGTCCTCTGTGTTGCTGTCATTATTCAAATGAAGATGAACAGATGAAGGGCAGAGAACGAACGAAGAGGGCTCAAGTCCTGCATTCAGTCAGGTGTGATCACAGGAAAGACGGGACAAGACAAGACGAACAGAAAGCACATCAGACCTCCTCTCATTTAGCTGAAAACACCACAGACTTTAAGCAAAACATTCCGCTTCATGTTCATACAAGCATACCATAAGAGATGTAATTTTAACCCAAAAACAAACACTCCTCATATTTCTGTTTTCCATTTAAAAAGGGGATGTTGCAAAAACAAAACTTAAAAATGTGTTGAAAGTCCTGTTGCAAGGTTTTCTGTGTGGGAAGTTTTTCTTCTCTTCAGCTTCTCTATAGTACAGATTTCTTCTTTATTTCTCAGCTTATTAACTCACTGGTGAATGAATCAGCTGACTATGAGAGGAGGGCAGAGTATGTCAGTGTGTGTAGTGTGTGATTCAGGATCATACCTAAAACCACAGCCTGTAATCAAAAGTCTTTGTGTGAAAATAAATCAAATACAAATTACACTTTCTGTTTGGCTTTTTAGTGCAGTACTTAGATCTGACTCAAGGGGGCACACCAAGAAGAAGAGGAGAAAAAAAAGTCAAACAAACAATCCTTTCTTTCAGACACTTGTAATAGGCTATGGGTCTCCCGGCGGCGGCAGCCTGGCACCCGAGGCTCCGTGCGCTCTGCTCCCGGACACCGAGAGCTCCTCCGCTCGGTCCTCTGCTCCGACACGGAGCTTCACCCGCTGCCTCGGCCAGAAGGAACGCGAGCGTCCAGGCGACGAGCGAGGCGGTGAAACTGAAGAGCATCGATGACCTACCGGGGCCTCGTCTATCCACAACTCTGTACTGGCTGTTCGTTAAAGGATACGCGGACAAGAGTCACTTACTGCAGGTACTGCTGCAGGGCGTCAACGCAGGACATCTGTCACCAGCTCCTTTACTGTGATTTAGTGTCTGTTACTGAGAGCAGATGGAAGACTTAAGTGTTAATTAAACATGCATCTGTTTAATATAGTTCTGTCTCTGTGCTATATAAGTATGTTTGCTTCTTTAGGTAAAAGTGTATTATTAAGGGTATTGTAGTATATTCCTTCATTTAAGTGTTTAAATGAAGCTGGTTCAGTTGAAAGAAGACTTTGTTTAGGCAACACCTCTAAATGTCTCTTTAAACTCCACTTTTTAAAAAATTAAAACTCACTGACATGAAATTCTAGGGCATTCAGAAGAGTCTGTACGGACCCATCTGGCGCTCCAGGTTCGGGCCGTTCGACATAGTCAATGTGGCGACTCCAGACCTCATCGCTCAGGTCATCCAGCAGGAAGGCCGCTACCCAGTCCGAGCTGAGCTGCCTCACTGGAAGGAGTACAGAGACCTGAGAGGACAAGCGTACGGGCTGCATGTAGAGTCAGTACAAACCACATTACTTTCGTTAAGTTCCTCAGGGCTCTTTATGGGTCCTCTCAAGTGTTATTGATGAAGACTTGTTTTTTTAATTAATAGCACCGGACCACAGTGGCACCGGATGCGCGCAGTCCTGAACCCCAAGATGCTGAAGCTGCGGGAGGTGGCCGCCTACGCCCCTGTCATCCACCAGGTGGTTTCCGACCTGTTGCAACGCATCGAGCTCCTCCGAAGTCGCAGTCAGGACCAGGCCACAGTTTCAGATCTGCCAGCTGAGCTCTACAAGTTCGGCTTTGAAGGTGGGAGCTGCTGTGGCAGTACCTGAGGTGTAGGTTGGTGGGCGCCGTTTGAATCTTTAGAGCCCTTTCCTGACTTTTACTCTGCAGGTATCTCCTCTGTCTTGTTTGAGACCAGACTGGGCTGCCTGCAGGAAGAGATTCCCCACAGCACCCTGCGCTTCATCGATGCTGTCAGTGACATGCTGACTATGTCTGAGACCGTGGTCCTCTTCCCACGCTGGAGCCGCAGCATCCTCCCCTTCTGGAAGCGCTTCGTTCAGGCCTGGGATGACCTCTATGATGTAGGTATGTAGCTGCAACTACGCGGACAAGTCGTGCAGAATTCCAGGTTTGAGTTTACGAGTTAATTATTTGGCTTCGGTGCTTCTGCTTGGCAGCCCAGACGCTCATCAACAGGAGGGTTGCTGAAATAGAAGCTCAGGTGCGCAGCGGTGACCCCGTAGAAGGCATGTACCTGACTTACCTGCTGGCTTCGGACAAGCTGACCAGAGCCGAAGTCTACATAACTGTCACAGAGCTGCTGCTGGGTGGAGTGGACACAGTGAGTCAGGGGGGTGACGGGCCTGTTATTTCATTCTGGTGAAAAAACATTCATGAGAATTTCCGTCACATTTTCCCATAAGAGTAAACTCTTAAAAGCTTGTGCAGACGTTACTCATCTATCTCGTGATGATACTAGAAGACAGCAAACAGAGGCCTGAGACGACTGTCTTGCTTAGAGTTCTGCTGCAGGTTTGATATTTGTTTTAACGCCTGTTTCAGCTGTTAAAACTGGTCTGGGTAGTTCAGCTGATCGAACCCTGCCTTTATCTAACCGTCAAGCACGAATTACAGACGTGTCCCGATACCTGTAACACTCTACTTCACCTTGTCAGCTCAGTTCAGCGTTAGCTCGCTGCACCTGCGTCTGCCCCCTTCCCACAGGGGGTTGTGTATCAGATTACAATAAGACACGCATGGATGCGGACAATTAACACGGACAGAACCATTTTCAGACATCAAACCTGATATGTTTGCGCAAGCAGGATTACAGCTTTATAGGGAATTAACTGGAAAGAAAGCACAGGAACTGGCCGCTCCACGTAAACAGGAGTGTTAATTGTTCTGATAAAGGGGGATGTTATGTCGTGACTGAACCATTAATATTATATCATTAATATTGTCCTGTGTTAAGGCAGCTGATAAACCTCCCTCCATAATAACCATATATTGTGCACAGTTTATCTGCTTGTCATCGTGAAGCTGAACTGAAATCTAAAAAGCTGAACCAGTGAAGAAGAACTAGCAACCTGCACTGTCATCGGATGTTTGCAGCGCCGCTCATGTCAGACAGGATGCCTTCGACACTGTGGTTTTTCATCATCACTGCTGTCAACACTGTGACGGGACACATATAAGAGCAGATTAGTTGCAATCCAAGTCTGCACAGTCACAGAGGAATGAGAACGTGTTTTAAACTGTTTCAGAAGTAGGACGCCGCAAAAAAACAATAACGTTTATTCATTTTTTTATGTTTGTAATCTGTTAAAGTGTTAGGGTTAGTCATGTGACACAAGTTAACAGGAAATGAAATATGTTGTGGAAAAGTCTTCTGCACATCAGTATGCAGAACTGGTTCTCACTTTTACAAATGCCGTTAAATCTGCTGTAATACTAAAATAAGCAGTAGTGTAAGCCTCCCCGTTAACTGGATTCGGACCTCAGTCGCCCCGACATCGAGGCGTACGTGCTCCTGCTAGCACACACAAGCTCAGGAATGATCGCATCACGTCCAACACAAGCCGTAACGGAGCTGGCTGCATGCCCAGACCGGCCTGGCGCTCACAGATGTGGGTTTAGCCTCAGGCTACATGTTTGTCAAATCTACAAATCTCGGTTTTCACAACTGTTACGAGGGCAGTGATAATGCCGTCACAGTTTGATCGGGAGTGACATACTGTGCAGAACAAAAGGGGAAAATAAACGTTTGACGATGTGCCGTGAAAAAGAAAAACAAACTCGTCAAAAGGAGATAAAGCAGGACTTTAAAAAAAGGAGTTTGCTTTCCAAGAACAGATGGAGGTGAAATGGTTTAGGCTAATCTGACTAATTCATGGTGGGGGACAAATCACACAGAGCTTTGTTAAAGACATTTGAGTTCAGAAAGAAAATTGAGTAGGCCTGTATTTCCCGTCTCCATGTTGAACATACCACAGCCAGTATTTACTCAACCTTTTCCGTTCTTCCCCTCTCCTTATCTCAGACGTCCAATACCTTGTCCTGGGCGTTGTACCGTTTAGCGAGAGACAGCAGGGCCCAGGACCGACTGTGCAGCGAAGTGAACTCAGTGTGTCCCGACAGACGGGAGCCGACCTGGGACGACCTGAGCAGGATGCCCTACCTGAAGGCTGTCATAAAGGAGACGTTACGGTGAGCTGAGCGCTGTGAAAGCACTGGGTCTGACCTTTCACATTTACTCCACAGGAACACACGCTCTGTGTCTCTGTCAGTGACACATCATGGAAACTGGTATGTTCCAATACTCACAGTTTCTGTATTTGCCAATCTTCAAGTGTCAACTAAAGTTCCCTCTCAGCTCCATTTTGCATTGTTTTGCATTCATATATCTAGATGATAAGACGGCAAACTCGTATCAGTCAGCACAGTCGTCACAGTGTTGGAGAGTGGAGACTTGGCATCTCCAGCATTTCTGTGGGAGGAGTTCAGCTGAAGCCCTTGAGATTTCGGACAAACAATCTTTACAGCCTCCTATTCTGTGGGCCACTGTTATTCAAGAGAGTGTACGAGGTCGTCTGGGTTCACGAGTAGAAAATATGTTCTGGGAAAGTACTTTTTGGGGGCAGATGAAGGAAATGAATGAGTCATCAGTCTGAGCAGAATTTAATTCGAGAAAAACAAGTTCTGTTTTAAACTAAACTAAAGGGACACTTTTTCTCTCGCAACATCTCACCTGATAGTGTTGTAATCCAATATTTGAGCGTTGATTCATCTTGGCTGAGTTTGAACATGTAGTGTTACATTCCAAGTTTGTTCTAATGTGATGAAAACAATACAGTTAGAAAGGTTAACACGTACAAAGGAGCCATTAACTTTGTCAATTTACGCAATTAAAGTGAAGCTACGCAGACACATAAGCGATGAGCACACTCTCTATGTCTCCCTCCACCAGCCTGTATCCCGTGGTACCCGGGAACGGACGCTTTGTTTCAGAGAACGAGGTGACCGTGGACAACTACAGGTTCCCAAAGAAGGTAGGAGGGTAGAGGATGTAGTGCGCTGCTGCCTTCTAGTGCTCCGTTGCAAAGTGACTCATATTCTTTGTTTTCAGACTCAGTTCCATCTGTGTCATTACGCCACCTGTCACGATGAGGCAGAGTTCGTGGATGCGGAGGAGTTCGTCCCAGAGCGGTGGCTTCGTGAGGTCCCAGGCAGCGGCTGTGGCAGGCCGTCAGCTGGCTTCTACCAGCACCACCCGTACAGCTTCATCCCGTTTGGTGTCGGGGTGCGAGCCTGCGTCGGGAAGAGGGTGGCGGAGATGGAGATGTATTTTGCTCTGTCCAGGGTGAGTGAAAGAGGCACAGAATTACTCTGAAGGTTTGGAACAAAGAAAGTCTTGTGTGGCTTGAAGTCACAATGAAGGTCCGGTTCTTGATCCTGCCGCGTTGTGACTGTGACTGCGTGTCGTCCTGCAGCTGATGCAGCACTACGAGGTTCAGCCAGAGGACGGCGCACCGACCGTGGAGCCTAAAACTCGAACGCTGCTCATCCCCGCGAAGCCCATCAACCTCCGCTTTGTGCCCAGAGTCTGAAGGTGGCAGACACTCAGCAGCTCCTGTGTTTACAGCGACACTTTTCCCAGAGGTTATAGTTCTACGTCACAGTTCAAGTAAAGGGCTAAAATGATCTTTGTATTGATTAGTGTTATTTAAAGATTTAACAGAGATTTTTTATGTATCTCTGTGTGGTAGGGTTATACTGGCATGCTTAGTTACAGCCACAGACTTCATATATATAATTATATGTAAGTACAGAGAATACAGTCTATTGTTGCGGCACTAGCATCCCTCAGAGGTAACTTTGGAAAATGTTATGTTGGTCAAATCCAAAGATAAACGGAGGTCTTCCCCCTTCAGATCACACTTTTCTTTCTTTCTTTTTAATTAATCTAACTTCATATTTTTCGTCTTGTCTCTGTTGTTCTCCCATTTGACGAAACCTGCTTGTTCGATTGACCTTTAATGCTGCAGCTTAGTCATATGCACGTTCAAGTATGCAAATAGCTCCAAGCACTTTGCACAGTGTTTACTCACCAGCACATTTTTTCTGAATCATTTTGAGTTGGATTCAACCCAAACAGGTTGAGTAATCAGGACTGGAATTTAAATAGTTGTGCACATCAGAGTTGTTGTGGACGGACTGCCCCCTCCTGACAGCGAGGTTGAAATACAGTCTGGTTAAAAAGGAGGGACGGAAACGAGAGATAGGAGAGGAAACTAGAAGGAAAGTAGGATCTTCATCATTTTTTTCTTCTTCATTATTTCGTTTGAAAGAAAATGCTTCTGCAGGAATATAAAAGAATATTGCATGTTCATTTCGCATTGAGACCAAACACATATGAAAATATACATTCCTGATAAATCATTGTGGAGCTCAGGAGACATTTCAATCAGTTGTTTAAGCACAAACCTGTTTACTGTGGAAAACGTTTCATGATGTTTCTGTAAAGTTCATATATGTGAATTATGCCTTCTGTTGCACCACATTCATAAGTTTGTACTGATTCATGTTAGCATCTTAAAGTTAATTAAAGTTTGAATCGCTATCTTTCACATTCTGTGGAAAAAGGTTTGTTGAATTTGTTTGACAGAAACAGATCAAATATCACTGAGCTCATGGAGGAGCTGGGCACAATTACTGATTCTAACTTATAGAATAAAACAATATATTCTACTTGTACGGTGCACATTTCCAACAAATCTCTAATTAATCAAATTATGCAAGCTTTCTGCAGTATAGAACATATATGTGAGTCACTTTTGGCTGCAGTCAACCCTGAAATAAATGGTATGATGGAAGGAAATTATGTTTATTTTTGGACTTGGTAAAGCATGGGGATATAAATAAGCCAGAAAAAAAGTCACAGACAGATATTTGCCTCAACAATGCCATTTTTTTATTTTTTATTATTATTTTGAAAGTGATATTATCTCCCTTCCTGTGATTCTAGATTACATCTCTGATCTGCTACAGAGCAAAAACACACCGGAAGTGCTGCTGCTCGTTCCTATATGTGATCACACATGAAGTGAGATCCATTAATCTGTTGTTAATCCCCTGAAAATAAAAATAAAACGCAATCTGTAAATTTACTTACGCTGGTGAATGTACTGCTGTAAAATAATCATTCATAGCCTAAAGACACAACAGATAATTACTTTAGAGTAAAAATAAGCATTTCTGAACGGAAATTCTTCCCTGACACCTCTGGATGCATTTAAAGCCTCTTCCTCTAGGAGGCGCTGCGGAATGTCCTACCTTTTAATGCTAATCAGTATAACCATGCAGGCTTTGACAGGTCTGGACTCGTCATTTTTTGCAGCGGAGGCCAGGACGCACCGCGCTACTGTGAGACGCTCCATCCATCCAGACTGCAGGCAGGATGATTGAACAGCTCATTTTAATCTGACCCGCACAGCTCTGCTGTACAGCCGAGATGTAACTCGGGTTATTCTTGTATTGTTAGCCTGCTTTCTGTGTCATATTTCATCATGGATGACTAGTCAGGGCGCGGATCCACCGCCTTGCAGGCTGCCGGAGGGAGAAGGAGCTCCACGCCGACAGGAATACACAGCGATCGGGGATGAAAGCTTTGGAAATAGTCGGCGTTTTGGATTCAGGAGGCTCCTTTTGCCGTCGTGTGAACGCAGGCGACGCGCGTCAACCTGTCGGGGATGATGGTGAGTGACCGATTAGCGCGCACGGTGCGCCTCTTGTGTCTCAAACACCTGCTGTCAAACATCAGGAAAGGATTGATTTGAGAGGAATTTGACGGAGCTCGAGGCCAGGCGTCTTTAACGCAACGGCATCGAGTCAAAATGCGGTTTGGTTGTGTTTTATTTGAGGTCGTCGTGCTTTGTGTGATGGATGCTGAGGTTCGGTCACGTCTGACCCGGATGGCCGCATCAGGGTCGATGATTCGGTCACAGCCAATTGTTTCTCATTACAGCAGCTGGATGGATGGTGTGTTGGTCTGTTACATGTAGGTTAGTGGTGGAGTTTGCGCTTTCCCAGGGCTCCCTGAAGGGGTCTGAAACAAATTCACGGTCAGTTTAAACCTCTAGTGTCCATTCAAGATGAAACCTGCTAAAATATTGGATTAACATGCAAATAATTGGCAGATACTTAACATTATTCCTTGTCGTATTTTTGTCGTTTCAGCCTTATGTAAAAGCAAGTATTTTGTATATAGTGGAGATCAATATGTTGGTGTTTTATTGACTTCTTTAGAAGCATTACATGTGAACTGAAAAGCACCTTTGTCATTGGTACTTGTTAACTTCCAGGTTTCCTCAGAATATCTGGATATGAGACATAGCTAAAACCCTCAGTAGGTTTTGGTGTCGTGGTGCAGTGTGTAGAGGTCCCTTTGTTTTTTCCTTGCAAATATAAAATAAAGAAAACACAAAATAATTCGTACTGGAAAACTGAACCTGTGAGTGTGACTGAAAGGCAGCATTTGGTCGTCAGACAGGACTTGTTTCTTTCTAGAGTTGCCATTTTGAAATGTACACTCAGCAGTTGTTCAGAGAGAGAGATCCGTCTGCACCGTGAGGAGGAAAAATAACCCACAATGCATTGCAGCCACAAGTCAAGTTGAATTCTGATTACAGCAGCTTGTTTTTTGTTTTGTGTTTTTAAACCTGCCTGAATTTGTGCTCCCTGGAGGTCACTGAAAAGCATTCTGGGAAATGTAGGTCATTGCTAACTGAAGCAGTGTTATTGCTAAAGGAAAGTGTAAGACAGCACTGATGTGTTTTGAGTTTTGCAGTCTGAACTTATGAAGTGGTGAGAGGACGTGAGACGCTCAGAGCGGCTGTCCGATAAAAACCCTGCAGTCCCTGAGTCGGTTCTTTGTGTATTCACCGTGTGTCAGGCTGCCGTCTCATCGGTGCAGTCAGGCGGCACGGCTCGAGCTCTGCAGCCCGCCGGGGGAATAAAAATGCCACAACACGTCACTTCAGATCCACTAGTGGGTCAGCATCCCTGGCATGGTGCTGCTCACATCCTTCCTCTGTCTCCCCCTCCTGTTCACCCCTTTCTCTTCATTGTGATGTGAAAAAGACTGAGTGTGTTCGGTCTCAAGCTGCAGGTCCAGCTCCAGATAGATACTGCCTCCGACTGAATCATTGTTGTTACAGTTGGCCAAAGAACTTAAGATAACTAAACCAAAAACATCAGTGCTCAAGAAAACATTAAAGTCAGTATTTCCTTATTCTGTTTAATGTCTAAAGAGGGTCAACTGGTTGTTCTCTTGTGTTGCATTCATTTCCTGCCGACTTCAGCTGCAACAGAAGTCTGAAAAGCTGCAGGAAAGTGTTCATATCAGAGTTTCCCTCAGGGTCCAGCAGAGATGATAGGTGAACCAACTCCGGCTAATTAGTGCACGGTGTCAGCGAGCGGAGACCTGCAGTCTGCTGAGGCCCAGATGTTTGTTTGGAGAGTCGGAGCTTGTTGTTGGAGCTGACAGGTGACGAGAGGCCGACTGGGCAGTCCAAGAAATCTGTGGAGGGCTGCAGCTCGCTCCGGCTTCTGGTTTTACTGGAAACAAATCACTGAAATGCTGCTTTTACCCTTTTTAGTTGCTTTATTGACAGAACGTTCAAGAGTCGTTCAGTTAATTTAGGTTACTCAGCACACAAAACTGTCATTGTGCACTTTTTATCCCTTCACTAGACATCTGACATCCTCACATATTAATCTCTCAGGTCTTTTATACTCAGCATATATCCTAAAATTGTAAAATCTGATTTCATTCTGGGGCGAAAGGCTGCCAGCGATCGTTATCTTCATTACAGACTGGTCTATTGATTATTTCTTTAGACATTAGTTCCCGAAGAGACGTCTCATTTTGTTCAACCGTGAGTTTTTAATTAAAGATATTTAATTTTCAATAATATGTAACAGAAAAATGAAGGAATGATCCCGTTAGAGAAGCAGGAGGCACGTCTTTGAGATGAGGTGTAATCTCCTCAGGATCTTCTCCTCTTCTCACTGCAGCTTCAGGCGGAAGTAAAAGCTTTTTAAAATGTGTATTAGCAGACTGAGATTGAAGAGAAAAAGTAAAAACACAGTTCACCGTGGTGTTCTGCTTCCCTGTGCTTCATTAATCTGTGTATGTGGAGTGGTGAAGCAGGGAATAATTGGGCCGGTGTCAGCTGATGGCCGCTGCTCCTCTGGTTTGAAACCCCGCGAGCGTTATCGACCGCTCCATCGACTTGCCGCGATCACACCGTTATTAGAGCTGGCGTGCAAGGGTGAGCAGAGAGGATCATGGGTTATTTCTGCACGTGTGTGTAATTAAGGTTGTTGCAGACACTGATCAGCGTCATGTGGCAGATCAGAATAATTCACGCACATTTAAACAGCGGTGCTTTAAAGATGGAGCTGATTTGGTTTGAGGTTTTGCTGTGATGGATTAGTTGGTGTTTGCAGACAGAGTTTTATTCATTATCAAAAAGCTTTATCTCATTAATGAAGTGTCTCGTTCACAAGCATCACGTGCCTTCCTGTAAAACAGATTTCCCGACATCACACATCAAAGCAGACATATTGAGGTGTTTTTCTCCAGCTACCGTGTTGATGCGCTCAAGGTCCCAAGTGCCGCTGTACATCTGTGTTTAGTTCCTTCTCCATGGGAACAACAGCAGGTGGAAGCAGCGACTTCGGGGCGCCGGTGGACAAGTAATGAGGAGATGGACGTGACAGTTTAACTCAAATGAAGCTATTCTGTTCTTGGAAGTGCACAAACATTCTGCTGCAGGTCGGACGTCGACCCGACTAACGGCTACAGATCGGAACGACTCAGGTTTAAAAGAAGAAATTCTCTCCTGACTCTCATTAGTCGTTTATTTTAATCATTTAAGTCTTTCTTTTCTGTCATTCTTTTACCTTGATGGAGCCTAATCTGTGTTTTTGGAGCTTTTTCTTCAGTTTTTAACCTTTGAATAATTCATCAAGCTGTGTGTCATGGCCTCCCACGAGCAGTCAAATGTGGACAAAGACCTCAGTGTCATCCTCCACCTCCTCCTCCTCCTCCTCCTCCTCCTCCTTCCTCGCTGACTCCCCATCAGCAAATTCTCCACGTTTTGCCCAATCAGAAGAAATAACAGCATCCACACGTGGCTTTACAAGTGGAGCAGCTCATTCACTCCCCGCTTTATGTAACCTGCTCAGTGAGTGTCTGAGGAGGTGTGAGAACGCCTCGGCCTCTTGGCGCTGGTTGCGTCTAATCCTTACAGAGTCGTGCCGGTGTGTGCTGCAAATAATATTCAGCCCGAACGAGTCATTTGATGTCGTTCTTGTGATATGTGAGTCACCTTCTTCCTGCTGAGATCGTAACGTCTTGGTGAAGTTTTGTGTTCGTGTTGATTCATTCAGATCAGAACACAAAATCTGGTTGTGTTTTTGTTTTGTTTGTCCAGAGTTTCAGAAGTTTATCCAACCATCTTTGTCCTCTTGTCAGTGTTTCTGACATGTGATGCCGTGATGCTGATAACACGTCCTCCCCTGCACACGGTCACGTTTCCACAGCAACGCCAGCCAGTATTGATTAACATGTGCAGAGGCACAGTGGTTGGCGTGCCAGGTTATCGGCAGGACAATTGACGACAACAGCCTCTCTCTCTCTTCTCTCTCTCTGTCTCTCTTTGTGTCTCTCTCCCGGAAGCTGACATGTGTAGCGGTGACACACTCGGTCCTCCGCTGCGAGCGGTGGGACACTGGCAGCTGAGCTCGTCATGAACAGGCCGATTTTTGGCAGCTCACCCACCATCCTGTTACCTTGGACAGCTCATGAGTAACGCTGAGAGACAGAGAGGAGTCTGTCTGCATCATGTGTTCCTTTCTCATTAAACTGCCGGCATTCAGACGCGATGGAGACGGAAGTGTTGGATGAGGACTTGTTGCAGCCTCGGTCAGACTGTCAAATATCTCAGGTCAGTGATGGAGAGATGTTGAACCCTATCGCTCAAACTGTGATGCTCTGGATGTAGGGTTAGTCGGTTATCAACTTTTAGCGACGCTGTGCTGAGATTATTTGACCTCATTTACATTATTTTAAGGGCTACATTGGTTTTAAACTACTTTACTTGATGATATAACAAAATCAGTGAAGACTAAACAACTGATTGTGGATAAAATTAAATATTTCTCAAACAGATAAGTGGAACTGACGCTTTCTTTTTGTGCGACTCTGTGAGCATTTAATGAGCTAAAGGATTACATTTTTGTGAATGTGAGCCGTTTTTCCTTCATGCTGCACCTGGTCAGAGGCTCCTCTGAACACACTTGCATGTCTGTTTTTCTCGTTTTGAATCATGGGAGTCGTTGCCAATGCAAAGTGATTTGGAAAGGAGCTGAAGTGCAGTGAGTAATGCATTATGAGGCTGTTACGTAACACAACATGGTTGGAAGGCCACTGGTGTTTTTTGTCTTTTTTTTCCTTTCATTCAGTCCATCACTTGCTCTTTGCTGCAAATTCCAGTTTCCTCCCAAGGTTTGATAGCACGTTTATTGTCCTTCATATATCCCACGTTGCCCTTGTTTCATTGACTCCAGTCCACTGTTTGTTTACAGACATTCACACATTTGCCATCAGTGTTTGTTTGTAGCGTAACAGTTACGACAAATAACTTTTTTGGCCGTGCATGTGATGAACAGAGGTGTCAAAAGTACTCACACTCTGTACTTAAGTAAAAGTATGGATACTTGTGTAAAAAAATACTCTCGTAAAAGTAGAAGTATTGATTCAACTCCTTTACTCAAGTAAAAGTAAGAAAGTACAGGCTCTGAAATGTACTTAAGTAAAAAGTAAAAATTTTTTCCAGATTTTTCCATTAACAATTCATCCGTTGATAATTTTGCAAAATGAAAAAGTTCTAGCAGAATAATCTAGACTTAACGTGACCAGATGTTCTGCATGAGCATCTGGATCATTTTTAATAATAAACTGAGGGTTATTGGGTTGTTATTTTTAAACTGCTAGCTAGTGTTAGCCATACTATCAAAACGGTGTGTTCCCATAGCATTGCTAACATTGTAAACTAGCTTCCAAAAAATCCTCAAAAAGCTAATGATAGCAACAGAAACCACACCATACCTGAGTTTGTTTTTGGTTTTTCTCATTAGACCAGTAGCTAGTTCTCAAATAGTGGGGTCAGGTGGACTTCCAGTCCAAGCTTCCAGTCACTAGGTGGCAGCAGAGCTCAAACTGATCAACAGGCTGCCTGTTCACAACAGTAGAAGAAGAAAACAGGACGCACATCGACTTTCCGTCTCTAGTCCGA
The DNA here is from genome assembly GCA_005024645.1 of Planiliza haematocheilus. NCBI lineage: Eukaryota > Metazoa > Chordata > Actinopteri > Mugiliformes > Mugilidae > Planiliza > Planiliza haematocheilus. Next base: position 667,805 of record SRSE01000765.1, read on the forward strand.
TGCTCTAATCATGTACGATCATGTCACGTCTTTTACGTCTTGTCATCCGTGGCGGTTAAAAAAGTAACAAACTTGTTTTTCAAATGTAAGGAGTAGAAAGTACAGATACTTGTGTACAAATGTAGGAAGTAAAAGTAAAAAGTCTTCAGAAAAAGAAATACTCAAGTAAAGTACAGATACCTGAAAAATCTACTTAAGTACAGTAACGAAGTATTTGTACTTCGTTACTTGACACCTCTGGTGATGAATCATGGCTCTGAGAGGACCTCATGTTTTTATCACTGAATCTCAGCACATGCATCTTATCTGGAAACAGCCTCTGTTATTGTTGGCTTAGAGTGGGAATAAAATATGATGGAAACTTGATAAACGTTTTTTAGTTTTTGGGTGGAATGCTGCACATAATTTGGATTTCTGTTTGATAATAAGCCTTAAACACAAATTCAGGTGTATTGTAGTAAACTATGGGCTGCTTATGTCCGTCCATCTTTAATTCTTGTACTTCTCACAGCTTTAATCATACCTTACTATCCAGGTTTGTAACTTTTGTCATGTTTCATATATTATCAGTGTCTAATGGCAGGAATTTGGGGCAACATATTTTTGGCACAGCTGGACCCTCACGCAGCAGCTGGTCCACAATCACTTGTTTTGCTGTTCCTCGCTGTCACCGAGGTTCTGGCGTCAGTCACGACCGTGACGCACGCGGCCGCGTTGTGTCTTGTCACTTTCGTGTTGGTGGAATCTGCTGCGTGACACATCGGCAGCTGGGACAGTTTGTATTTTGCCGTTGGTCTTTCTTTGAAGTTTTTCAACTCTGCAGACGTTCTCTGTGTTCAGTTTCAGCGCCAAGTGATAATATGTCTTTCAGTGAGGATCTAACTTTGCTGCTGTGGTTTTAACAGACAGTTAGAACCAATGCTATTTCCTTTTCATAATTTATTGGTGAGCTGCAAGAAAAAAGTGTGATTGCTTGTAAAATGCCTGAAACTTGGCTAAATTCAGTGCTTTTCTGTCCCCATCCCCAAGCGTCTAGTGTTTGAAGATACCACCGATATTAATACCATAGGGCAACTAGAGCTAAACATAGTAAAGAGACATCGGCTCATGAGGTCACTGAGGCTGAAGCACGTTCAGTTCAGTAGAAGAGCATCATCCTGCGTCGAGCCGTCTGACTCTCCGACTGGGAACAGGAGGCCTCCCCTGGGGCGGATTAACAAAGCCGTGTGGTTCAGTCAATGCACACAAACACACACACTGTTGACGTGCGTATGTGTGCGTGTGTTTTCCACTGTCTTAAAATCTTACAAGAAACAATTTGGAAGCAGTAAAAAAAAAAGGCTCTTTCATCGCTGTTTACCTCTGCAGACGTTTATCTCTCTGCCTCTTTAAGATGCATGCATGCGTGCATAGTGAATCACGTCTCCTGCGTATTTAACGCAGTGAAGACAAAACTCTGTTTACAGAGGCTGAAAGCACTTTTATTCAAGTGCGGGTAAGATGCATTTTACGGTGCATTTGGTTGGTGTATTCAGTTTATATTTGTTGCCTATCATGAGAAGATTTCAGGTGTGGTGGTATGACTCCATATCTCCACCTTCCAGTTTGACAATCAAAGTCTGCAGCCTCACACATATTGATTTATAACTGACACTGTGGTCTGTGCACTGAAAACAAAAGGACAAGGCTGACATGAACTGACATTATATTCTATAAAATTTTCAGACATGGACAAGACCTCCTATGCAAAAGCAACACGTAATGACCCAGAAGCATAATTCTCCATAAGGAGCTGAGTTGAAGCATAAATGCAGCAGCATGCAGATGTCAGGAAGATCTCAGGAAGTATAAATAGACCCAGTTTTCTTTATTTATGAAGAGGCTTCGTCTTTAGGCGCCGTCATCGAGTTCAGACGGATGATGTCAGTGTGTCTGGATCTTACTGACAGAGACACTTTTCCGTTGTTTGGCATTTCATTTCATTTAATCCCATGCATGCTATGCCTTTTATGGATGTAGTTATTGTCAAGAAGAGCTGAGGCTTAACACACCACACGTTTAATTTTCCACAACGTAAACGGGTTAAATTAACTTCCTGTGCCTTGTACAAGTTTACACCAACTGTGTCAATGGAGGAAATAAAGTGCACTACCTCAGGCAGCACCTGAATGTCCGTCTTAATAATGGTTATTGATAACTACCCTCTCATAGTTATGACATAGAGTTTACTCTTTTATTTTTCTTTGGTGAAAGCAATGTGCTTCTGTGTTTCCATGCCTTTAAAACTTGTTTAGCTGTGTTCGTCTTTCACTTAAACCTTCCACCCAGAACTGAATCATTTTCAAATGATTGCAAAAACGTACTTTATTCCCCAGATTGAAGTCGAACCCCCAGAATGTGACTGTAAATAAATACATGTCCCCACAGCGTGAGTAATACAAGGACACAGCCTCTGACTTACATTCATAGACGTGGAACAGACGTGGCCACTGATTGGCTCTCACACTGTTGCTATGGGAGTTTAAGCTACTCTGCCATTGGTCAGTCTTCGGATCAGGATCTACCGCCGGCTGTCCGTCAGCATCCCAGCGTCGTCAAGGCAACAGACAGGAAGCAGGGCGGGAGGAGGAGGACCTGTGTTTTTGTTCAGAAGAAGAAATTCGTCATTTAATTTCCCCCTGTTTATTTATTTATTTATTTATTTATTCCAGAGGATGATCCGTCAGCGAACATAAAAACTGCACGTTTTTATCTGCAGCACAAAATGGCTTAATGCACACACACATTCACACACACACAAACACACACACAGGGTCACTGGGTAGCAACCTGCTAATCCTCCATCAAAAGATGATTATTAATATTCCATGTCTGGACGTGAACGGGGGATAAAAGCCTGTGTATGTGGGTTTACTGAGGATAATACTGCGAGTTTATATGTGTGTAAAGTCACTTTTGTGCCTTTTCCATTATGTTCTCTCTTCAAATACTTGCACTGCTGTAGCGGACTTTGTCTCAGCGTGTCCGTCAGGCTCAGGGTATATGTCGGCTTGACGCTGGCTCACAGCTGCATCTGTTCGGCCCCTTTTCTTGTAGCCAGAAAAATTAGATGGATGACATGTTCATGCTCACCTGCTCTGCTCCCTGTCTGACAGCATTACGCAGAAAAACACCAATTTAATGCAACATAAAGAATCTTCTAGGATCAGTTCAAAAAAATAATACTGCAATCAGCTTCTGGCATTGTTGCTTTGATATTTAATGAGTAAGTTAATTAGCCGTGCAGCTACAAATCTGAAATTGTTTGTTTTTGCCGGTGGTTTAACACACACCAGGCTGTGGTCTGTGTATTTGAGAGAGAGGTACGATCATTTTAATTGCCGTGCAGAAAAGTTTACTCTGCCCTTTGAGAAGCTAAACCCCAGAGAGGTCAGAGGTCAAATGCGGAGCAGCTACAAGACATATTAAGGTTTAATACCAAGCTTAACTCTTGAGCACTTTGGCAGCAATTTTTATGTGCCCATTCATGACCCTCGGGGAGGTAATTAACTAAAGACTGAGTGACAAATGAGTTGAAAAGAAGGAGTGGCATTCAAGTCAGGGGAACAACAACAAAGAGCTAAGGGGAAAAAAAAAAGAGGAGATGACGTTAGACTTTAAATGAGGTGAGAGGAGTCAGGCACGGTAAGGGGAGTTCATGAATATCCCAGAGAAGATCCCCAGACATGAGTTGCATAAGCACCTCTGACCCAGAAACCTTCTGCAGTTGGACTGAAGTCACCCGAGATGGAGAGAACAAAAGGTGTGGGAAGAATGCTACCTCTTTCTCTCGTTGCTTTTAAATTCAAATGCAAGTGTTAATGGAGAATAAAAGTTTTCATCCAGGAGCATATTAGTGTGGAGGGTGTACCGAGTAAAACAGACTAATGAAAGGTCAAACAGGATGTTGAGGAAGACAGGACGGGGAGAAATCTGAATAATGAATGCAGCAGGAAACGGGCTGAAAGACGAGTTGTAGCAAGAAGTCAGGGAGAAGGTTGCTGTCAGGTGTATGGAGACAGGTACACAGGAAAAAATAACAAATAAGGACGAGCACAAAGAGGGAGAAGGTCGAGGCGAGTTCATCAAGTCCTTTAAGCTAAGACTGGAAGAAGGAGACTGGAGAAGTCTGGGTGCAGTGAAATCTGATTCAGTTTAAGGGGCTAGAGACACGGTTTATAATTCCTTTCAAACATCTACCGTCATGAAAACATGGTTCGGTGTTAGTCGCTTGAGAGAGATCTTTGAAAATGTGACATTTGCCAAGTTTTGGTTAGAATTATTTCCGTCCTCCGTGTTTCAACTTGCGTGCCAAAGTGTCTGGGAAATGACTTTTCCGATTGTTCCGACGTCACACGAAGGCACAATAAGAAAAGAGCTCCGCTAATACATCACACTGAGCAATGAAACGCCACAAAGACTTTACGTGGGTGTCGCAACGACAAGGTGACTGATGGGAGATTTATTTGTGTATTGGACTGGCTTGGAGGACACCGGATCTCGTTGGGTTCGATGTCTCATGATCAAACACGTGGAGAGCGGGAGGCTTTAATTGCCCTTGTTCAGCCAGCTCCATCGCCCACTGTTATTTGAGCTATTATTATCCTCTGTTTCCGCCATCGGGGAAGCCAAACAGTGTGTGGTTTTGTGTAAGACTGCGCACAAAAACAAAATCTGTTTTGTCACTGCTGCAGGTTTGAAAGCCTCTTTATTAACAGGCTAACACGGACGCTTTAGCTGCAGCTGTGACATCGATTCCTTTGAAACAGTCAAATGGTTTTAATGTCTTGTTCTCATCTTCACTTGTTATTTTTTCTCTGCACAGGTAAAGCCATGCACCTGGGCAGCGCTCCATAACCTCCCTCGTCCCTCGTCTCCCACCTGATCACCTCTCCTCCTCCATCTCCTCTCCCTGTTTCAACATGACGACCACCCTCGAGACCATGCTGGCTCAGCCCGACCAGGAGATGACCCCCGAGTGGCTGGACGGCTGCGTGGACTCTCGCGGCAGTTACAAGGTGGTCCCCTCTGTCGTCTGCTCAATGTGCTGTCTCTTCGGCATCATTTACTGCTTCTTTGGTGAGTTGGAAGTGAAATATGTGAGAGCCTGTCCTTTCAGAGAGACATTTTCTTTTCTATATGAGTCACAGGCTCATTGATATGTTGTTCTTTCAGGCTATCGCTGCTTCAAAGCGGTGATGTTCCTGACGGGCCTGATGTTTGGCTCCGTCGTTATCTTTATGCTCTGCTACAAGGAGCGCGTGCTGGACACCCAGCTGAGCGTGGAGGCCTCGGTGGGCATCGGCCTGGGCATCGGGACGCTCTGCGGCCTGGTCACCATGCTGGTTCGCAGTGTTGGCCTCTTCATGGTGGGCCTGCTGCTGGGCCTGCTGGTGGCCGTGGCCACACTGGTGGGCATGGAGGAGCTGTCCGACAGCCCGCCGCGCTCCGTCTGGGTGCCCCTGGGCGTGCTGCTTGGCCTGGGCATGCTGTTTGCCGTGCTCACCCTGCAGTGGCAGCGTCTCTTCACCACGCTGTCCACAGCAGTGTTCGGCGCAGCAGTCATCACGGTGGCGTTGGACTACTTCGTTGAGCTCTTTGCCCTCGTGTTGTACATGTATGAGCGGATTAAAGCAGAATCTGCAAAGCCTGTGTGCTGGCTGACATGGGTGGTGCTTGGAGTGTGGCCTGCCCTCACCCTGCTGGGTGTAGTAGTCCAGTGGAAGGTGACTGCTGAGGGATACTCCCACACCAAGGGTAAGGAAACCTTATTGCGGTGCTTTTTTTTTGTGGTGCATGTCTGTGATTTAGCCTCCTCCTCAACGACCCGCTGTCATCCACAGTAATCATCAGCCGGCAGCAGAGGAGGATGCAAGTGATGCGGATTCGTCAGCGGGATGACCGCTACCGCAACAAGAAGAAGAAGAAGCAGCAGCACGGCTCGTCCTCCCACCATCACCAGGCCAAGCAACTCCACACAGAGCCCGCCTACCGCCGCAAGCCTAACCCCATCCGTCGCTACGACACAGACGTCCTGTCACCGGTGAGGAGCCTCAGTGACTCTGTCTGTTAGCTACCTCAGAGTAAACATCACAAACTATTAAACTGTTTTGTTTTTAGCCTTAAAATTTGACCTTACATTTTAAATAAAGAAACTCTGTGTAGTTATTTTTAACTTTAGCGCTGTAGATTTCTTTCTACATTTTTGGATTTTTAAACCAGTCTCTCTTTCTTTCTTCCAGAGCTACATCCAGAGTTTCCGAGACCGGCAGGTGCAGGGGCAGCCCTTCCCGGGACGGCTGGTTGGAGGCCCCCATGCTGTTGTGGACATGGGCTATGACTGTGGCTCCACGGCGCCCCTCACTGGAGCAGCAGGGCCTTCGCTACGGGCCTGACCGCCCTCCTACCTCCCAGAGGTCTAAACACACCACTTCACCATGGAGACACATGACTCACTGCTGCTGGGTTTAAATGCAAAAATTCTGGGTTTAAACACAACCTGGGTTTAGCCAGACACTAAAAAGATAAGTAGGGCTGGTTTTACCCAAAATGCAAACATGTTTAACCTTTTACTGGAGAAACTTTGGATTATGAACCTCAGCTGTCTTCGTGGCTGCCTCCTGGAGCCAGTCAGTGTGGTGCAGAGGTTTGGCTGACCTCTTTTCACTGTCTTTCAAATGCACAAATGCATGCCTGCACTTAACACAAACACAAACCACAGCTACAACCTTAAAGGTCGACGTGGAAACCCAACGCAGCCCGCCGGAGCCAATCCCAACCCGGACGTCACCATCTCAAGACCAGCCAGATCAGGGATCACTGCAAACCTGCCTCAGGTTCTAACGCAGGCACCGTATGAAAAATCAACTCTGCCCTTGTTCAGCGTGCTGTTTCTACAACTGTCCTCATTTTTCAACGGATGCTGCAGAAGCAACTAGTTCCTCAGCTGTAGGTTCCTTAAAAGTCCAGTAATGATCATCTACAAAGGGAGGTAAGGGCCCTTAAATGCAAAGCCGGGATCTTTATTTAGTTTATGTGCCATCTGAACTACAAATGTCCCCTTTGAAATGGGGAGAGACTTCAGTAATGTTGTTTTTAAAGAGGGGAAACCCTTTGTCACCCTTGGTGCTGTACGATACACTACTTCAAGCGTCAAACTGCTCTCTGAAGGCCAGGGAATATGTTTCAACGGGTGCCTTTCCCCTCCTCGGACTGTACGATCCAGCAACAGGAGGGGGGTTACTGGCAGATTTTCCATCAGTGGCTTGTTTTCGCATTAAATGTGAGGATTTTTCAGGGGGAGCGGATAGAGCTACAACAAGCAGGGTTTTTAAGGATGAGTTGGCTGGTTGTCTTCACAGATGCCTGGATGTAAGAGGAGGGTTTGCTCTTATGTAACGGCTACAAACTTATTTACACTGGCACCTCACGTGAGAGCCCGTGAGAGTCTGATGATTTAACACCATGAATTTCATCACTGCATCACATCTGTTCTGCTATGTGCCATACAGCAATGTGGTTTTATTTCATATTTCAAGAAAATGTAGAGAGCCAAACTTAATTTTCGGCTTTTGTTCAGTCTCTGCATCATTTTCCATTGGGACAAACCTTCAGTCTTTAACTCTCATCACACTGACAGACCTTCGTCCCTTAATCTGACCCATTTTAAAATAAATCGCCTGTGCCTCTTTGAAAGCACCTTTAATGAATGGAGCCACTCTGAGGTGCCAGTGTAAATATGAACACTGAATGATGAACAAAGTGGACTAGTGGCCATAGCAACTTGTACTTAGACCAACTCCTTCCATGATGTGCATTGATTTTCTTTTTTTCGGGACAACAGTGAAAATGTGAATACTTTATTGTCTTTACCTTTTTAAAAGGAAAAGCAAACAAATGCTCGGGGAGTGGGAGGGGGGGCGTTGGGGGGGGTTTACGGTCGGTGAGGATACAAAATGCATGATCTCCGTGTCGTCCCGAACTCCCTCCACCCCCTCATGTGCATCAATGTGAAATTTGTACATAAAACACAGCACTTACTAACGTTTTTTTTTTTTCATCATTTAATTTAAACTGTTTTCTTTTATTAGGAATCTAATTTAATAGTTTTGTTTTCCAGTATTTTATTGCCGATTTATTTATTTTTTTGAGCTGTTCTTTAAAGGCATCGTCATCACTGTAGGCCAGTAACTCAATGCTTTTTGAAACTGAATTATGACTGTAATTATTAAAGCATGTGTTCCTTTGGGCCTGTACACTATCAGTGTGTGTGTGTGTGTGTGTGTGTGAGTCGTCTTTTGAAGCAAGGACACGCAGACAACCATCAGGTGAAATGTATGAAACATAAAATCCACTTTAGTTTTATTAGCCAATAATATTAACACTGGATATTATCTCTCCTGCCACCTGGTCCCCTCTATTCTCTACTTCTGCCTCTTTTCTACTGTTTTCCTCTTCCTTGCTGTCGCTTCATCTCCAGACACCTCTTAATCTCCTCCTCCATCGTCTTTTTATCTGTCCTTTCGGTGTGCCTTAGCGGAGGGGCACAAACACATACGGTGACTCTGACCTTGAGAAACTCTACAAAAGCAGCTGTGTACGTTTATATAAAAAAAATATATAAAAATGAAGAAGAAGAAGCTGCATTTAAATGTAAATCTATCTACACACTACCTGTGGTGAAAACAGATCAGAAACCCTCAAATGTTTGGCTGCAGAGAAACGAGAAATTGACATTTATCTTAAATCTCAGAGCGGGAACTTTATGCAGCATGAAAATATTTTATTTAGGATGCTTTTTTTTTTACCGTTTTAAATGCTAAATATTCCTCCGTCGGCATCGACTCAACACTTTTGCCTGATAAAATTAAAGGCACTTCCACACCCTTCTTTAAACTCACATGCTGCAGTAAAAAAAATAGTACAGGCCAAAATGTTTGGAAAGTCTTTTTGCTGTGTTTTATTTGCCCATTGTTTTAGTTTCTAATTTTTCTTCATCCATCCAACTCGGGGAAGAACAGACGTGGGTTTCTCTCTTTTTTTTCAGTTTCTTCTCGTCTCCTTATCTTCTGCAGATTGTTACATGATGTCTTTCTGGTGCTGCGTCGACTCGCTGACGACCTGCGTGGGCAGAAACATAATGTTCAGGACAAATCCAAAGATGCACGCAGAGAGAGATAAAGATTCAGATAGATTCTAAAGACACAACAATTCACTGGTTCGTGAGAGATAACTGGCAGATTAATCCGTAAGAACAAGAACCGTTACTAATGGTCAGTTTGTGAAGTGTCATTTCTCTATTGAGAATGTTCTTGCACCGGCTAATCTTAGTCTTTTAAAATGATTTTCTTCTTTCTTCTAATTTCGCAAACCTGACTTCCTATCGTCTGTCTAGATGAACTGATCTCGAACCTCCTTGAAACTCGTCTTGTCACAGCACGCCTGGGATGTTTGTTTTCCAGGGAGCTGCGTGTTTCCACTCGGGTGGGACAGGATATTTGGGTGGCACTCTTTGTCTGGACTAGTCACTGCATGTGTTGGTGTGTTCGCTTGAAAGAAAACGCCTTTGGATTAAAGGCATGTGACTGTGTCACACGAGGACATCGTTTTCCACTGCGGTTAATAATGACAGAGTCCAAAATGAGCAGTAAAATAACCTGAAATGAAAACTAGTCTTTAAATCCTAGAGGAGGCCGGATGCTGACTCCTTTTAGGGCAGAACACTGAGCACTGTCCCGGTCTAAACACTGGTCAATAGAGACCATCAGGGTCACAAATGAGGGACATTAACAAATCCATATGTGGAAAATAAAGTGGTTAAAATGCTACCTAAATGTTACCTAAGGTCATTCTGAATAAGTTAAGTCCTCTTGAAATTAAACTTGAATATTTGACTTTTAGTTTGGCTCAGTTTAGGAACTGACATCTTTAAAGTAAGACCTGTTAAATCTAATTTCATCACCCTGAAATAAAAACTTGTTTTCAGTCAAACATAGCTAATTTATCTGTAGAAAATATTTCACCTCTCCGTCACGGGTCTCGATGGTCTTGATGAGGACAGTTTTCTTTGAATGCATCTCAGAGGAGCGCTGCTGGTGTTCAGGGCTGGTCTCTGATTCAACACAGTCGGGAAATGAAGGATTATTATCATAAACATCATCAGTCAACGTGTGTCCATGTAACACTCCAGGTAAAACCAGTTCTATTATGTTTGTATTCCTTAGAGTTGCACAGATTCAGGCCTTTGTGCCGGTTAAAGAACGTGCATCCTCTTGTGGTGTGTTCAGGAAACAGCAAATGTGTCCGTACCTCGGAAACTCAGGGTGGTGTAGCTTTGCACAGGCAAGGCAATCCTGAAAAGACAGGAAGGAAGAGTGGTAAGTAAAACATAAACACAGCATGAACGAACAAATTTACGATTAAAACAAGATCAGGAGCCAGTTTTAAACGTCACCTGCTCTCCTCCCCTTCCAGCAGTTTCCTGTAAGTGGCGATCTCCACGTCCAGCGCCATCTTGATGTTGAGCAGGTCCTGGTACTCACGCAGGTGGCGCGCCATTTCGTCCTTCATGTTGGCGATCTCCGCCTCCAGCCGGGCGATGTTGTCCTGGAAGCCACCGGCCTCACGTCCGTGGCGGTCCTCCATGTCCCGCATCTGCCTCATCAGGGACTCATTCTGGATTTGTCAGTGGGGCAAATGAAACTGAGCTCAGAGAGGACGGAGTGGACTTTAAAAAAAATCAACACTGATGGGCGTGTGGGTGACGTACAGTGCCTTTAAGTGAGTCGATCTCACAAGTGTAGGCCTGGATCTGGTGTCTGAACTCCATCGTCTCCTGTCGTGCCTGCTTCAAGGCCTCATTGTTCTTACTCACTGCCTGGTTCAGGTCGGACACCTAGTCAAAGGTGGACTAAAGTCAGTTAATTTGAAGCAACATAAAAAAGGACAGCCGTTGGTAACAAACTTCTCTCTCCCCCACCTTGGACTTGTACCAGTCCTCAGCCTCAGCGATGTTCTTGGCGGCGATGCCTTCATACTGGGCTCTGATGTCTCGCAGTGCCGCTGTCAGGTCCGGCTTGGACATGTCCATCTGGATCTGGACCTGAGTCTCCTGCATCTGGGTCTGCAGCTCACGGATCTCCTGCAGGGAGGAAAAGGAAAGGGGAGGTGAGGTCAGATGTAGCACAGGAACTTAGGTACATTAGCTTCACTCCTCTCTGACCACCTGATATCAATACTAAGGCTGTAGCCAACTCCTGTGTTATGGCATCATGTAGGAATCACCTCAGTCTCCAGGCTGGAAACACACACACTAACAAACACACACTGCTGCTGGTTCAAAGAGTAATTTTAGCCGTACATCTGCTGTGGGAGATTTCACAGCGGGCCTGCTGCCAGCAGAGAGGCTTTGTGTGTTTGTGAGTGAAACTGTACACTTCCCCAATCCTCTCTTTTGTCCCCTCATACAAACACAGAGACAGATGTAACAACAGATGCTAAGAGGGAGACAGGCCAACTGCAGCGCAATGATCAAAACGTGGTGTGGATTTATCCCCCGGCCTGAGATTCTTTCAGAAGCATATCCTTACTTTCAAGCCTCCACATGACTTCATAAGCAATTTTCTCCTTCCTATGTGTCGTCTTGCTAAATGAAGAGCCAAGTTTTCTAGTATTTAATCCTGATAGCAGAGGAAGAGCAGTAAGGAAGTGAAAACCTCTTCGTGGATCTTCTTCAGGAAGGCGATCTCCTCCTGCAGCGTCTCGATGCGTCTCTCCAGGTCCAGACGGGCCAGAGTGGCAGCGTCCACGTCCTGCAACAGTTTGAGATGTTAAGTATTCTGGTACAGTTTCTTTCTGTCGTGGCTGACAGAATACTGTGCAAATCCTGCAAACTATTTCAGACATGTTTAATGTTTTATAGGTGCGCTGTGCAGGACCTACCGCTCTGAAAGCAGCCAAGTTGTTCTCTGCGTCCTCTCTCTGGAGAATCTCCTCTTGGAGTCTGAGACAACAAGTTGAGATGATTAATATGATGAATATTATCAGTAATCCTTTCTTCCACCAGCTAAAACCTACATTTCTTTCACAAATCTACCAGTTTTTAAAGGAAATTGCACATGAAATCAGGAAATAGGAGCTCATTCTGTGGTCGCTGTGGCTCTAAAGTTATCCCTGATGCTCTTGTAAACCTCACAGCAAGCACATGCTCTTTGTAATCCTGCAAAACATCTTGAAATCAAAATGCACAGAGCCGTCCACGGCGCAGTTGATTTTATTATACGGGCCAGAAAATATCCTCTGGACCAAATCCCTATGCAATAATAAAAAAAAGGAATAAATCCCAGATAAAAGCTTCATTTCTATTTAAATGGAAACTCTTCAATTTGAGGTAAAGTCACTATTTTATGTTTAAACTGACTTGCGCTGCCTGCTCTATGAGTCGTACACTGTAAACGCTTACACTGTAAACCAAGACTGAGAAAGAGAAAGGACAGATCACTAGAGATCCTTCAGATATGTGTGAGCTCTTTCCTCTCCTTTTATAGAAGAGGCCAGTGTAAACACGTGTGATGAGCACTAACTTTGGTCAGACTCAGGCGGTAACGCACACATTAGTCATCCATCACGTTTATGGTCTCAGAGAATATTTCTGATCAGAAAACTGACACTCAAGAGTAAATATAATTATATATATAATGATAATAATTGTCATGAGATTGAATTATGACCTCTGACTCTTAAAGGAAATGAAATTGTGATTATGTAAATAAAAAAAAAAAAAAAGCAAATCTGCTCTAAGCCTAAACTTAAATCTTGCCTTTTTCAATTTCACGGTTTTTGGTTTGGTGTCGTCATAACCTTTATATTATAGTGCCATCTGTAGGCTATAGTACACAGGATATATGGTTAACCTTAAAGCTGTAACAAACATGCGCATTCATTTTTACGTAATGCAGCTTTAGTTCTGCTGCAATGGACAAAAATGTGCCACAGAAACTTAATGTATTGCTTCAGTTTATATTTAAAGTTTGATCCTCAGCATCTCTGTGAGCATCCTTCACCCACCAGCAGTCAGAGTAAGTAGGCGAGTTAGAGCTCAGCTTGGTGAGGTGAGTCATCTGCAGTCTTCTTCCTATGAAAATATCTGTTTTCTTTTTAATCACACGATCAAAAGTTCATCAAAAAGGGGCACGCGACTGAAAACAAGATGAGTAAAACGGTTAAATATGTGTATGGTCCTTTAAAAACACGACTATCTGAAGTCAGGAATTAAAAATACTTCCTGTAACTACAACAAACAGCTGATATCGTGTCCCTCGTGTCCCACACGGCCGGTTAAATCCAGCAGACATGAGCCTGTGCATCATCTCACCCCTCCATTCATCCACCTCTCCACGCTCCTTCCTCTTCGTGTGGTCGATGTGAATCAGCATCGAGTTAGTTCTCATCATGCTTGACTTATTTATGCTTCGTCAGCACTGTTTCTCATCCTCTTTAGTTTCAATGTCAAACCTGTTAAAGTCAGCATTTTTTCATCTGCATTTTAATCTACAGGCACATACCTTTATTTGTTTTTTTTATTATTCTTGGTTTATTCATTTTAAATTTGTCCTTAACCCAGAGCTCACCTTTCTGTGCACACCCACCTACACACACACCTCTTCTTAAAGAAACACACACACACCTTCTCGCCCCTCCCACCTGATTTTGAGTTTGTCCAGGTCTTCAACCAGGTTGTCCCGCTCCACCTCAACGCGTGACCTCTGATTGGTCAGGATCTCTATCTGCCTCCTGAGTTCACTCATCTCCTCCTCGTAGAGGTCAGCGATGCGCGTTGGCTCACGCCCTCGCAGCCTCTCCACCTCCACCGTCAGCGCCTGATTCTGCTGCTCCAGGAAGCGGACCTTCTCGATGTAGTTGGCGAAGCGGTCGTTCAGGTGCTGCAGCTCGGCCTTCTCATTGGTCCGTGTGGTCAGGAACTCCTGGTTGAGGGCGTCCGCCAGGCTGAAGTCCAGCGTCTCGCCCATGCCGGCGTAGGAGCGCCCAACAGAGACCCGGGAAGATGACAGCGGCTTGGCGCCATAGTAACTGGAGGAGACGCGGTAAACCGGTGTGGAGCTGCTCCGGGTCACCTCGTAGACCCTGGAGCTGGTGTGGCCCAGCCCGCCGCTGCCGCCGCCGCCGCCGTGGCCCAGCAGGGAGCGGTTGAGGGAGGGCGAGGCGTAGGCGCCATGACCGAAGGTGCGGCGGTAGGAGGAGGCGGATTGGGCTGAGGAGCTGAAGGAGGTCATGTTGGAGGACACAGGGAGCCTGAAGAGCGCTGCAGCAGAGAGGAGCACTGAAAAAGAGCCTACTACCCCCAGCTATTTGTAGTTACCCCCTCCCTCACCCTTTACCCCCTCCTCCCTGTGAACTACTCTCCCTCTCTCTTTCTCCATGTTTGTCTCTCTCCGGTCTCTGTTTTATATTTTGTCTTTCTTTTCTTTGTTTTTTCTGTCACCTTCACCTTCTCCTCCCCTTCCCTCAAAGCATTCCTCACGTCTGTGTAACTCTCTAATTTTTACCCCATTAGTTATGCGTCAAAAAACATATTTAACAATGACTACAAAGCTGAAACGTAATTTGTAGTGAATGCGTCCTTAAATGGTGCATTTTCAGCTCATGTTTGGTCCCACTTACGTTTGTTTAGGTTCATAGTTTATTGGAAATCAACCTCGCAATAGTCGCGTGAGACACCACCAACAGATTGAGCAAAAACTCTTTAACCACTTACATTTAGTTTCAGGTTTCTTGTCGGCATAGCAACTGAGATGGAGGATGGGAGGAAGGCAGGCGACGCACAGCAGGTGGATGGATGGGTCAACAAAACATTGGACTAAAGCACAGAATGATATCGTTTGGTTTTCAAACATCTACATGTAGTAACTTTGTCTTTTGAGCATACATGTCTTACTTGGAAAATCTCACAATTATTTTTCTTTTTCTCTCTAACTAGTGCTACAGATCTATGTGCTTAAATGCCCTTTATGCATAGAAAACAGCCAAGTGATCATTCGACTTTTCTTTCTCTCTTAGTAAAGTCGATTACCTAAAACTATGCGGCGTTAAATAAGTGATTACATAAGTATTTTATTGCCGCTGTAAGTTCCTGGACTTGCTGGGTTCCTGTACACTCATGAGAAAATCTTCTTCCTCTGCTTTTGTGATCTCACACCATAACAATGTCAGGATGCAAGGACAGTGACTTTCAAAACTCTGCGTCATCCCCACATGGTGAGACGGCCCAGGTCCTTAATGACAGCACCCGAAGGGGGAAGAGCCTTGAGTAACCTGCCTTAAAAAGGAAAACTATCCCAACGTGAGACTGAGACGTACAGCATGTGCCTGCAGACACTCGCAGACCCGGAGAAAGATCACATTCACAAACAATATGCGCTGCTAATGATGATATCATTAGGATGTTTGACAGTAAAGTGGATGGATAAACACATTTCTGTCTGCCAGCAGACTTACCGCCGACGCCCGAGTTAAACGAACCGAGACAAAAAAAATCTTTAACACCAAAAGAAAAACTAACAAATTTCATTTTCTAGCCACTGTCTTAAATATTTGCGTTATTTTCCTTCACCCAGCTGGTAATGGATAGTGTAAGATTTCACATATTTACATGTTTCCCACAGAAACAGTTAGGGATCTGTGTCTGCTCTGATTGGTCACCTCCAGTGATCAGAATAGGCTCTGCCCACACGTGTTTGGGCTCAGAGATGAAGCCTGCAGAGACGCTGGTATGGACAGTCGCACTGGAAGGGACTGTTATGCAAGTTCAAGACTCAAAACACACGTCCGAGTGCAGGCTGTATGTCAGACTATAAAACTAACTAGAATACAACTTTTCTGTCAGTGTCGGACCAGATATCTGCAAATATGTGACGCTGACACTTGTGGTTTCAAACCCTGTGGCCAAATGGGGCCTTTCTGTGCAGAGCTGTCCTTGTGGGTGTGGGTTTTCTCTCAGGTGCTTCCTCCCACAGTCCACAGGTTAATTGGTGGTAGGCGTGCATGTGAGCGTGAACAGTTGCCTCTTTGTGTTAGCCCTATGATAGACGTCACCATGTAAATGAGGTTGGACATGATGGCAGTAAATTCAGCACTTTATCATTCCAGCCTGTCCAGGTTATAACTTACAGGCTAACAGTAGATCTGTCTGACCTGGACATTAAGAATCGAACATAAAAACTCTAAAATGCACACATGGTCACTGCAAATGTGCTACTGTATAAACTGAAATGTGGCCAACTGCAAAGGGTTTAATGTCTTTGTTAATGTTTTACTGATTGTACTCTCAGGTGTAAAGTTCTTTGTAGCTAAAAGTCGAGTATTTCTAGTGAGTGAGTTATTTGGCGTGGGTGGAATTGAATCATTATAATTAGAAGGCAGAGTGGAAAGAAGAAAGAGCGATTCCCACATGATAACACTCTATTCAACACTTCCACTGAAGCCTGTTGCTCTCACGTCTAATAATAGAGTCTGAATACGAATGTGAGTCTGCATGTTTTCATCCCTCTGGGCTTCCTCAAGAGCAGGAGAGACGACGTGAGCTGACAGCTGAGGTAAACATCTCTTTGTCGCTTTCTGACTCTCCTCCTCCTCCTCTCTGTCTCTCCCTGCTTCATCCTCCCTCTTCCTCCTCTTCCTCCTCCTCCACCCTTGGTGTTTAGGACTATATAAGGCTGGTTCCTGTGGTGGTGTAGTGATAAATGACTTCACGGGGGGGAAGTAAACACAGAGGTCTTTAGGAGGAAAATAAAACAAATGAGGGAGAGTTGGCGTGATTATTCTGCTTAATTAAACATTCCACATCGTAAATACTTGAACAGTGCACTGCGTTTTCAAATGATATATTATTAACATTTTAAACGAGCCAAATAAGTTACATTTCAGGCATTGGGCTGAAGATTTCCTCAGTCACAGAAGAGGATTTATCGTTTGTAATACAAAAAAAAAATATAAATTATTTTTATTGTTTAAAAAAATAAATAGAAAATATATATATAGTGATTAAAATGTACAATTTAGGGAATTATTTTCCTGAAACTCATTGTCCGGTGGTCAAATAATGAGGCGTTGCAGTACACCTCCTGGCCGCTGGGTGTCGCTGTAACGCGCTGTTTGACACAGACACTTCTTCTCTCTGCAGCTGTCAGCTAATCTGTGGCTGCTCTTCCCGTTTGACTGCTGCCGAGTTTAAAAGTCCAGTTAATGCAGGTAAGAGTCATAAAACTGATAATTCTCGCTACGTTATATGGACGGGCTGCTTCCTGCTTGACAGCTGCTTTGACTTTGTGTCGGCAGAGGAAGCGGAGCGAAAAGGAAAAGCCGGAAAGCTCTAATTTTCTGCTTCAGCTTTGTTAGCAAAGGTTAGCTTACTTCATTTATCGGACAACATGATTTGCAGAAGTTTTATGTTTAAGGAATCGTTCAGCATTTGCTATTTCATAGCTTTTTCTCATTTTGTAATCAGTGTCTTATGTACCGATCTGTAGTGTATTTTTTTTCTCTGGCTAAATTGTCTAAAACTTGATTAGTGTCCGAAGTTGGAACTAGTCGCCGGTCGCTTTTCCCTGCTAGCTCTACTTTTTCGTTTCTCCTGCTGAACTTGATCCTTTTCAAGGTTTTTGCTCTTTTTCTTTGCAGTCCTTGATCATGAGTAGCTCCAAGGAGGCAGTGCGGGCAGCAGCCAACGAGTTCGTGCAGTTTGTCAACAAAGGAGTCTCTCCATATCACGGTAAATGCAGAAAAAGTGCAGAAGAATTCAAAGTAATTAAACCTTTAAAACATTATAAAAGTCGTCGTGCAGATTTGTGCAAATTAATCGTTTTGTTTCATGTCTATGTTAAGTATTGCGTTGTATTTTCCAAACTATACTGTGTTAGTATATAATCTCAGCATTGCAGAAAACCTCAAACCAAACTCCGTTCACAAATCTCTGAATTTAAAGTGTCCTTGCTTCTCAGTACTTATTCACATAAGATACTCAGCCATCCTCACTGTGTTATAGTATCTTAGTGTGTGGATACTTAAAAGAGAGTTTAGTTATCTAATAAATTACCATAATGGTTTTTGGATAATTCTAATCAATCTCTTTGACGTTAACAGATAAGGCAGCAGGTTGAGAGAGATTTTCATGTGTCAGCATTAACAGTTGAAGATGATCGCTTTAACAGACGACTTTGAGCTTGAGATAAGAGAGTTCCTGCAGATGGAACAGATATTTCATAATGGCCTTTGAGCGGTCACCTCCCCCAAAGCGCATCTAACAATTAAAGAACATAAAAGCAGTGAAAATGTGTATACAGGAATAAATATGATGAAGTATAAAAGCTGAATAATACCCGCATGCATCTAATTCACAGGTTTACTGCGAAAATAAGACAATAAAAATGTATTGTTGAGTTGAAACTGAAGTAGAGCAAGCTGGTTCCAAAGAAGGTTTTGTTTGTTTTGTTGCCAGACTGTTGGAACTAAATCCAGCTTCAGTAAAAGATCACAGTGACTTTTAACAAACCAATAAATATCACAGACAGAAAGAGTCTGCATCATTTGTCCTCTGCTCTCCTGTCTGCAGTGGTTGAAGAATGCAAGCGGCGTCTGTTGGAGTCTGGATTCGTTGAACTGAAGGAGACGGAGCAGTGGGACATCAAGCCAGCTAACAAGGTGAGGCAGGGGTTATGATCCTCTGCAAGGAGTAAATGGGGAGTCTCAGCATTTTGGGGCTTTCAGAGATGTTTTAAAAAAAAAAAAAAACGTTCTCTCTGCTGTTTGCAGTACTTTGTGACCAGGAACTTCTCGAGCCTCATCGCCTTTGCAGTCGGTGGACTCTACCTTCCAGGAAACGGCTTCTCCATGATCGGGGCCCACACAGACAGCCCCTGCCTCAGGGTGAGAGTCTGCCCACAGTCAGAAAGCTCCCGCTATGAAATCCTCCACACCAGAGGCGAGCTTAGATAAGCTGAAATGTGAGGAGGCGGAGTAAAGCCTCGCCAATGCCAAGAGTCACTCAGGCAGAGGAGCTTTTAATCTTCTCCCTCCGGTGTTTTGGTGTTTTGAAGCCAAGAGAAACGCCGCTTCTTCCTTGAGACATCATGATGCAAAACAAGTGTTTGTGCTTTCAGGTAAAGCCGAGGTCCAAGAGGACAAAGCAAGGCTGTCTGCAGGTGGGAGTGGAGTGCTACGGAGGCGGCATCTGGAACACCTGGTTTGACCGGGACCTGACTATCGCCGGCCGTGTTATGGTCAAGGTACTGAGATTGTTTTTCTATAATTATGTTCTGGATAATTGAGGAGTGAATTTAAATCAGTGACGTAATGAAAGCATCATCTTCCTGCAGAGTGACAGCCGGCTGGTGCACCGGCTGGTTCACGTCCCCAGGCCTCTGCTCAGGATCCCCCACCTGGCCATCCACCTGCAGAGGGACATCAACGACTCCTTCGGCCCCAACAAGGAGAACCACCTGTGAGTGACTTACTTTCAAAGTTCAGATAAACATGTGAGCTGATGACAATACACATACTAAGATACACGCTTCAGGGAAAGCAGGAAAAGCTTTTTCTTTCCGACTCTCTGATTGTGTGTTTGCATGTTTTTATCTCAGTGTGCCCATCCTCGCCACGGCCGTCCAGGAGGAGCTGGAGACGGGCTCTGCGTCCTCTGGAGACGCCTCCTCTGCTGCCACCACGGTAAAACCCTCACTGAGATAAATGGTTTTTCTTGTACAATCTTTGTTGTTTGTCTTGTACGACGAAGAGAGAAGAATTCCAGTTTCAAAGAACTTGTGTTCCCTCCTCAGGCGGAGAAGCACCACCCGGCACTGGTCAAGGTGCTGTGTTCAGAGCTTGGTGTTGAGCCTCAGTCTCTGCTGGACTTTGAGCTGTGTCTGACTGACACACAGCCTGCGGTGAGTAAAACATTGACCTTCTGTCACTTATAAAAATCCCTGCTCTCCCCCTGAAGCAGCAGCAGAAAGCAGCTCAATCTCCGTTTTATTTCTGCTGGACATCCTGCATATTTGCCTGAGCTGTTTTCTTATTCTCTGCTGTCTGCAGGCTTTAGGAGGCGTCTACGAGGAATTCATTTATTCTCCTCGTCTGGACAACCTGCACAGCTGCTACTGCGCTCTGAAGGTCAGACACAACCCCACCACGTCCAAAAGTCACATTTCTCCTCCCAGTTATTCTGGAAAACTTCCAAAATAAATGCAACAGAACTCTTTTAAATCCTATTTTACCTCTTCTACATCAAAAAGACTAAATATTTTTGTCATGTCTCACTAAACAGGAGCAGGTTTTTACTCGCACCGACCCATGTGCAGAAAGTCTTATTTAATTATTTCTCCTAACGTTTCATTTCTCTCTCCGTTTGTCTCTGCTCTCACTCAGGGACTGATGGACTCCTGCTCTGGAGACTCTCTGGCCAAAGACACCAACGTCCGCATGATCACTCTGTATGATAATGAAGAGGTGGGTGTTGACGGTGTTTGGGAGATCTTTCTTGTGTGTGAGAAGTTTCCTGAATTTAAACTCGGACTGAGGTCGTAAAAAAAAAAAAAAGGGCCAGAATCTACCCCAAACTTCATGAGATATAAAATAAAATCTTGCAGAAACATTAGTTAAATATAAATAAACTGTGTCTCCGTGTTTCCTGTAGGTGGGATCAGAGAGCGCTCAGGGGGCCCAGTCCAACCTGACGGAGCTCATCCTCAGCCGCCTCTCTGCCTCCTCCTCAAACCTCACCGCCTTCCAGCAGGCGGCGCCGCTCTCCTTCATGATCAGCGCTGACATGGCGCACGCCGTTCACCCCAATTACGCGTCAGTACCAGAAACACAAATAAAAAATTATTCTCGTACTGTGGGAGGCACCTTTTCTATCAGTGTATGCGGTATATTGAATAATGTGCCAGTACATTTTAACACAGATCGTCTGAGCTTGTGTTGAGCCTCTTTGATGCTAATTAACTGTTTTTAAATGGTCTTCATTTGTACATCAAAGACAAACAAAGAAAATGAGATTCACTTTGAGCTGCTCACACAGTCGGTTCTCCTCCTGAATATCATTAAATCTCAGAGGCTGATGCTACGTCGTATTAAATTAAAATGTTCCTGGTGGTTTTTCCTCTCAGGGAGAAACACGAGGAGAACCACCGACCAGCTTTCCACAAGGTCTGTGCTTCTCACACTCTCTTATAGTATAACTACTTGCAGTATGTGATAGTCATGTTAATACTGTGACTTCTCTTTCAGGGCCCAGTGATCAAGTTTAACAGCAACCAGCGCTACGCCACCACGGCCGTCACCGCCTCCATCGTCAGAGAGGTTGCTAGTCAGGTCGGCGTGCCGCTGCAGGTGTGTGTGGTTATGGATGAATTATTTATTATGTAACCAATTATAAAGTGACAGTTCATTTCTTAGTCTGTCACTGGAATTTAGTTCCTATTTTGTTGTGGAAAGATGAGCGGGACCTCTTTTAAATCTCATTTTTAGTTGGAGGCGAAACAACTCAACTCTTTTTAATGCGCTGAGTAGCTTCAGACTGAGCCTTCTTGTCGTCCCTCTGCAGGATGTGATGGTCCGTAACGACAGCCCCTGTGGAACCACCATCGGACCCATCCTGGCCGCCCGGCTCGGCATCCCCGTGGTGGACATCGGAGGTCCCCAGCTCTCCATGCACTCCATCAGGGAGATGTGCTGCACTTCCAGTGTCTTGCAGAGCACCACTCTCTTCAAGGTAAATGATATCTAAATATAATGACGAGCATTTTATCACATTTAAAGTAGAAGGCTATCAATAAGTTTTAAACCTCACCGTCACTTCTTGTCTGCTTCTCCCTGCAGGGTTTCTTTGAGTTGTTTCCTTCCGTGAGGAGCACGCTGGTCGTCGACTAGAGCCGGGAAGAACTGATGGTTAAAATAAAAAAGGATCATACATCATTATCAGTATCACTCATAAAGCTGCACATGTGACGCATCAGAATAGTTTTGATGATGATCTCTTCTTCCTCAGCCCCAACATACTGTGATTATTTCAACAACGAGAATCACAAAGATGCACTCATTTCTTATGAAATTCTTAAATAAATAATATAAAATCTATCGCCCGTTGTTTTTGTTTTTCCTCCTCGTCCTTCTTGTGTAAATGTGGAAGTGTTCCTCCTCCAGCAGAGGCTGCAGTAATTTCATTTCACCTTGGTTTTAATGAAACACAGCGAGGAGCCAGATGTGCTGCTCTGCCAAGCGTCTTGACAGTTTTTTGGCAGACGCTTGAGCCACGTCGTGATGCAGAGTGAGACAAACCTCCTCCACTGGGCTTTTAGTTTTATCACTTGGAAGCGGTAGATAATCCTGTCAGGGTCAGATAAAGCAGACAATCGCTTTTATTTAAATCTCCTGAAATTGAGAGATTTAGAAGGTGAACAATTTAGTACGCCGCGATGAATAAAATTCATGTGACGACTGTAACACTGTTGAGACTGAACAGCTGATCTTCTCACCAGAGGAATCACCTGTTGTTTTAAAAACATGAGACAGAGGAGACGGAAACGAGCTAAATGTAACTACTTCCTGACAAACATTAGGTCTGAGCTAAGAATCTTTGTTTTTTCTTTTTGTGTGACACGAATCATTTTGTGCAAACGTGAAATCAACCTGCATAATGTCAGAGTGATGATTCATCTTCTAATGTTACATCAATAACCAGCCTACACAGGTAAAATGACTCCCCACTCCGCAAAGGAAAGAGCTGCGCGCATTTACGCACACGGAGATCATTTCTGTAATTCTTCATATCCGTTAATAATTCTTGACACGGAGGCTGAGTGATTCAGAATCACCAGCTGTGTTTGTTTGTCAGGTGAGCTGTGTCACAGTAATGTTTAATGACTCTAATCTGAAGTGTCAGATGCGTGTGAGATCACAAATCATTTCATTCGCGTTGATCTTGTAGCTTCTTTATTTTCTCAGCCACCGCGTAGCGCCCCCTGTGGCCAGGATACTCCAGCCCACCCTCCTCCCTCCCTCTCTCACTCTCTTTCTCCTTCACTCTCACACTTCCTCTCCATCAGTCCTCTAGCAGCAGCAGCAGCAGCAGCAGCCTCTCCTCAGACATGGAGAGCTGGTAGAAGTGCAGCAGCAGCAGCAGTAGTCGCTCCAGTGGATGTTGGATGTACCATGAGGTCTCCGCGGCTCTGGGCAGCTCTGTGCCTCCTCCTCACCGCCTCCTGCCGGCTGTGCGCGGCCGCCCGACACGGTAAGACTGCGTGCGGATCGGATTAGGTCCGAGCGCAGATGGAGACGGATGCACTTCCCTTTTAATGAACCCGAGTCTAGGCTGCGAGGCGCGGCGCGGCGCGTAAATCACCGCTTCCCTGCTGACGAGTCCCTGTTGCAGTGTTTCTATAGTAACTGTTACACTTGCAAGTGTAGGAGTTTGGAGTGACCTTACGTCACTTTATGGTTCTCTTTGTCCCTTTTATTTTGAAAGTATTCCTCTGAAATTCAAAGCAGGTTTTGTAGAAGTTTTTTTTTTTATCTCTTCGCAGTCGTTTCTTTTAAAGCTGAAACTAGTGAGCTGTATTTTTGTGACATCCTGAAATGTGTCAACTAGTGAACAGAAACAGGAGCACTTAGGTTCACCAGGCTACGTCCTATATATAAAAAAATACATAAATGCTTTTCTGCGTTTCCTGCTCGGGCTGTTTACACCGGTGCCAAATTGCGTCACTGACGCAAATGCTCTGACCGTGGGTTGGCTCGGATGCGTCTGGCTGCCCGGATGAATCATTTTGTTGCTCCCTCTACAACGACAAACAGCAAACACACGACCGGAGAGGAGCAGGAGAGAGTGACAGAGAGAGACTGCTGAGATATGCAGCCACAGATGGAGAGCTTGATCTTTAGTCAATATGAATGGAAATATATATTGCCCAGACTGGCCCCGTGTCATAATCTGCACGGCTGTGACACTAATGGAGATAAATATTAATTAATAAGAGCATAACTGTGACGATAAAGCTCCATGATGGTGCACCTACTGGAAATATATAGTGCTAATTACAAAGACTGAGCACTGACTGAAACAAACAGGAATTAAATGTCTTTGAAACAATATAAAAGAGATAATTAATTAAATGAGTATCACAAACATGGATGGATCTACATATAAAATTGTTTAGCTATCAGTACATAGACCTGGGTTTCTTCTACATTCTCTAAACATGTACGGCTTCAGGATGTCCACAAACATTTTAGATATGTTTAATATATATATATATATATATATATATATATATATATATATATATAAACTAGTGCCTTGATTTACTCTTTAAAATCCAAACTGCACTCTGGGCTAGTAGTTCCTCCCACTCAGACTTTCAGAGACACAAGATGAGAAGTGAGACATCTGAGCCGATGCAAGGGAGAAACAAAATTAACACAAATAGGAACTAAAAACCTGCAAAGACACACAAAGGGACAACAGCAAGACAGAGATCAGATGTGGACGCACAGAAAACAGACACAAAAAAGTGTCTCCTGAGAGCAACTGTACACTGATCTATGTGCAAAAACAACAGATGTGAAACGTTTTCTGGAGCGTCCAGTTGAGACACCGGAGCTAAAGTTTCGATAAAATCCCAGCAGAAGCATGAATGCAGAGCTAAAGCTCATCACACTCTGAGTTATGACTCATAACTGACCTCTCAGCTCCGTCTGCTCTCGGTAATTACAACGGCTTCCCGTCTCTTCGTCACCGGGTTTCAGCACCACGGACAGCGAACAGCAGACCGTGTGAAATCTTTCAGATCCTGCAGCGTTTTCACAGAGAAAATCATTGTTTATGGTCGTTTTATGCCGTGATTTTCTCACAGACATCCATCCAGGCTCCAGCTAAACCATTTTCTTCAGTGATTTATCTGCGGATGATGTTATTACGATTAGTAATGTTATTGTTTCGTCTACAAAATGCCAGAAAACTGTGAAAAGAATCCAAACCAATGTAATTGCAAACCACCTCAGATCTCCAGTTTACAATCAGATACAAAGACAAAAATAATGATCAAGTCATCACATCTGAGCAGAATATACACCGATCAGCCACAACATTATGACCGATCAGCCAAAATTTATGAAAAGGTTTTGGAATCAGAATCAGAATCAGAATCAGAATCAGAAAGGACTTTATTGCCAAGCATGTTTGTGCATACAAGGAATTTGCCTTGGTGTTGGTACGTATAAAAACAAGATAGAATAGAATAAAATAAAATAAATATAGAAACTATATTTAAAATACAAAAATACAAAAACTACAAAATATATACACAGTATATATATATATTCCACCAGAACTGTGGGGTGATGGTGAGACTGATGTGTTCATGGGGGGGGCTTGGTATTGTTCAGCAGACGGACTGCGGATGGGAAAAAACTGTTCGCCATGCGAGTGGTCCTACACTCGATGGATCGCAGCCGTCTGCCAGAGGGGAGTCTGTTGAATAGTCCATGTCCAGGGTGAGAGGGATCAGCCACAATCTTAGCTGCACGCTTCAGAGTCCTGGAAGCGTACAGCTCGTCGAGAGACTTCAGACTGCAGCCAATCACCTTCTCTGCACAGCGAATGACACGCTGCAGTCTGCTCTTGTCCTTAGCAGAGGCTGCAGCATGCCAGGTGGTGATGGAGCTGGTGAGGATGGACTCAATGATGGCCGTGTAGAAGTGAACCATCATTGTCTTTGGCAGGTTGAATTTCTTCAGCTGCCGCAGGAAGTACATCCTCTGCTGTGCTTTTTTGATCAGGGCGCTGATGTTCAGCTCCCATTTGAGGTCCTGGGAGATGATGGTGCCCAGGAAACGGAAGGACTCCACAGTGTTAACTGTAGAGTCAGACAGGATGATGGGGAGGAGTGGGGCTGTGTTCTTCCTGTAATCCACAATCATCTCCACTGTTTTGGAGGCGTTCAGCTCCAGATTGTGGCGGCTACACCAAGTCACCAAGCGGTCAATCTCCAGTCTGTAGGCGCTCTCATCTCCACCTGAGATGAGCCCGATGAGGGTGGTGTCATCCGCAAACTTCAGGAGCTTGACAGACTCGTGACTGGAGGTGCAGCTGTTGGTATACAGGGAGAAGAGCAGAGGAGAAAGGACACAGCCTTGAGGGGAACCAGTGCTGATGGTACGGGAGTCTGAGATGTGTTTTCCCAGCCTCACATGCTGCCTCCTGTCAGACAGGAAGTCTGTGATCCACCTGCAGATGGAGTCAGGCACGGTCAGCTGGGAGAGTTTGTCCTGTAGTAGAGACGGAACGACCGTGTTGAAGGCCGAGCTGAAATCCACAAACAGGACCCTGGCATATGATCTGGGGGAGTCCAGGTGCTGGAGGATGAGGTGGAGTGACAGGTTGACAGCGTCATCCACAGATCTGTTTGATCTGTAGGCAAACTGCAGGGGGTCCAGGAATGGGTCTGTTAAGTCCTTGAGGTGTGAAAGCACAAGGCGCTCAAAGGACTTCATCACAACCGATGTCAGGGCAACAGGGCGGTAGTCATGCAGTCCAGTAGTCCTTGGCTTTTTGGGGACTGGAATGATGGTGGAGGCCTTGAAGCAAGCTGGCACGTGACATGACTTCAGTGAGATGTTGAATATATCCGTGAACACTGAAGACAGTTGATCAGCGCAGTACTTCAAGGTGGATGGAGACACAGCATCTGGTCCAGCAGCCTTGCGGGGGTTCTGCCTCGTAAACAGCCTCTTCACTTCCTTCTCCAGGATGATGAGAGGTGAGATGGAGGAGGGAGGCTCTGAGTCCACCGGCTGTGAAGGAGCCTTGGCCGTTGTTGTTGTCGGGGAGGAGGGGGGCACTGGTGTGACGGCCTGTGAAGTTTCACAGACACCACTGCTGGTAGGGGAGGTGTCACCGTGGGGGGTGGTGGTCGTGGTACTGTCCCATTGTCTTTCAAAGCGGCAGAAGTATTCATTCAGGTTGTTGGCCAGGCGTGAGTCGTTCACAGAGTGGGGGGGTTTGGGCTTGTAGTTGGTGATGTTCTTGAAGCCCCTCCAGACAGAGCTCGAGTCGTTGGCTGCAAACTGGCTCTGCAGCTTTTCTGAGTACAGTCGTTTAGCTTCCCTCACCGCTTTGCTAAACTTGTACTTTGACTCTTTGAATTTTTCTCTGTCTCCACTCCTGAATGCCTTCTCCTTCTCCAACCTGAGGTGTCTGAGTTTGGCTGTGAACCAGGGCTTGTCATTGTTATAACTCACCCTGGTGCGTGTTGGAATACAGCAGTCCTCACAGAAGCTGATGTATGACGTCACTGCTTCTGTGTACTCATCCAAACTGTTTGTTGCCGCCTTGAAAGTGTCCCAGTCAGTACAGTCCAAACATGCCCTTAAGCGGTCCACAGCTTCACTGGTCCACATCTTAGACGTCCTCACAGCAGGTTTACAGAGTTTGAGTTTCTGTCTATATGCTGGAATCAGGTGGATCATGACGTGGTCCGATTCTCCCAGTGGTGCACGGGGGACAGCGTGAAAGGCATCTTTGACCGTGGTGTAGCAGTGGTCCAAAGTTCTGTCTTCTCTGGTGGGACAGCTGATAAACTGTTTATATTTGGGGAGATCGTGGGAGAGATTTCCCTTGTTAAAGTCACCGAGGACAATAACTAAGGAGTCCGGGTTAGTTTTCTCCACGTGTAGAATCTGGTCGGCCAGCGCGCGCTGTGCGTCATGGACGTTGGCTGCCGGCGGGATGTAAACACCGACCAGAATGAATGAAGAAAACTCACGGGGGGAGTAAAAGGGTTTGCAGTTTATGAAAAATGATTCCAAGTCCGGGGAACAGTACTGCTGGATCACTGTCACGTCGGTACACCAGCTACAGTTGATGTAAAAACACAGACCTCCACCTTTCGTCTTGCCGGAGAGCTCTGTGTGGCGATCCGCTCTGAAGAGTTGGAAACTTTCCAGCTGCAGCGCGGAGTCCGGTATTAATCCACTCAGCCAGGTCTCGGTGAAGCAAAGGACTGAAGATGAAGATAGGTCTCTGTTTTTCCCCATCCGTAGCTGGAGTTCTTCTATTTTGTTGCCCAGTGAGCGCACATTAGAGAGGAAAATGCCCGGCAGCGGAGTGCGATGGCCGCGCTGACGAAGGCGCACCAGTGCGCCAGCGCGCTTGCCTCTCCTGCAACTAAAGTTTGTGTGTCACCTGTGCCTCCAAATCACCAAGTAGACGCCCAAACTGAGGTGTTGACCTGGCCTCCAAATTCACTAGACCCCAAACTGATTGTGGATCAACCCATAGATACTTAGAGGACCCTCCCCTCAAAGCCATAGGACACTCTCAGAAGGCCCTTGTCCATTCTCTGCTGAGTCATAACTCAGGCACAAGGGAGACCTGCACAATATTAGCAAGGTGGTCATAATGTTATGTCAGATCTATGTATGAAAGAATGACAGAAACATAATAACCATCAACGTAACATTTAAAAAGTCCCCAAAAAGGTTTAGTTTTATCCTCTGTGATGCTTCATTTGAATATATAGTCCTTGTCCTTTCAGATCCTGCTTTGAGTCTCTTTCTTATTATCAACAGTAATGACTTCCTGTCTGTGCCACTCAGCTCCACTGGTTTCTCCCAAGGACGTACAGCTTGTTTGTTGGGGACTATTTTCATCAGCGGATCAATCCGTTGCTTCAGGCCAGCAGCATGTGGAAGACTATGATTCGGTTGTTAGCAGGACACATTCATTGTTGGACTTGTCCCTTGAATTGCTGCGCAGTCAGAGTGATTAGTGTGAGCCGGTAGAAAGGTAAAAGTTTATCTGAGCTGAGGAGGGCTGTGACCGGGCTGCCTCTGCTGCCACTCATCAGCACCGTGCAGCTTTTACTCCGCTCCATCCAGGCTGACTCATTCCACCTTAAATATCCCCTGTCAGCCTGCAGACCAGAGGACGAGCTCTCAGCAGCAGCAGCAGCAGCATCGGCGGCGGCAGTGGCCACAAATGCCAGAAGCACCATTATGAAAACGACAGTGAATTCAGTCTGGCAGAAAGTTAATGGACGATAAAAGCAGAGCGCGCAGATACTGATGATGATGACTGGGATGATGAGATTTCAGTTATGAGGATAGTTTTTAATATGAAGGCTGCAGAAAGAAGCTGCAGGATACTTCATGATCGTACAAACTCTGAGCTGCTTTTTTATGCTCGGTGAACAATGACACGATGAATGTGATATTGTCACAGAACAGGAAGTAATGCATAAAACATTATTTAAAGTTCAGGTCAGGTGTGAGTCAATATTTTGCTTCTTTAATGTCTTAAACCACGTTTTAATTCTGTGAAATAACCAAATGCTGCTTTCCCACCGTCACCAAAGACAAAATGGAGCTGTATGTGAGCTCAGAGGTAAACCCTGCCACACGGCGACGTTACACAGCATGTATTTTCTCTAATTAACGTCGACTGGAGGAAGAAGTTTGTGTGGGAAAGAGAATTTCCCCGGAGGAACGTTAAAGTCCTCCCGTTGTCTCGACATTGAGTCATTTTCAGTGGTTTGCTGGTGTAATTGATCCATGCAGAGAGCTTGTGTTTCCTTGGGTTCAAGATCTCCCTCTAACAGAGCGACTGTTTGTCTGAAGCAGCAAAGAAATCCCTCCACTCTGCAGCGTTTCCCTCATCACATGTCATTTATTCTACAGCCATTCTGTTTAATACTTAGAATTAAAAATAACAAAGAGCTGAAAGAAAATGCTTCAGATATTTTAGCAGTTGAGTCACTGGTCAACAATGATCTGAGTATGTGAGTATTTAATAATGAAAACATCTGTCTGAATGTCTCAACCCCTCCCTCATGACGTCAGCCAGTCCATCTAGATAAGACTGAGCTCAGTGAGATGCTTTTATAAACTAAGTGAACGTTTTCTCAGTCTGCTCATTACAGACTTAATTACACAGGATTTCTCTCTGTGATGTTTTGTACCTGAAGCGTTGCCTGAGTGACAGGGATGGACGAGATCTTCTAGGAGTGTGAGATAGAGGAGGGAGAGAGAGAGAGAGGGACGGATGATGTGTGGGCGGAGGAGAGAGAGAGAGAGAGAGAGCAGAGATTAGTCATCAGGTGGAGTTTGGTCGGAGGGAGCGAGGGATGGACGGATGGAGAATCTCTCCGTTCTATGTTTAGCCGCCTCTCTGCTTTCTCATTTACTGGAGATTCCCTCTCTGATAGCGGAGGAAGCTTGTTTGCGTCGTCATGTGGTCGATACTCAGCCTGACTTTTTATAGATTTCAGGGAGAAGAAAAACACGAGTGGAGGAAGAAAATGAAACCTGAGATCTACCTCAAGGCTTCCTCTTATTAACTTACTCTTGACTCAAAACAAAGTGGACGTCAGCTGACCGCATTTCTCTGCTGAACACTGCTGAAGGTTTCTCTGTGCTGTGTGCAGGACAAGGTGTATTTCCTTAAGCTACCACAGTCTACACAGGATTATATAAATCCTTAATGAACAGGCATACATAAACAGAACCCAGCGAGCGCCTGCACGGCCGCGGCGCGTTTACTGCCTCGCAACAGATTAGAAGCTGGGAAAAGGTCAACTGTAACACGCACATGCACACACTTCCATCTGGGGACGCTTAGCAACACAGTACTGATGTTGAATGCAGCTCAAACTCAATTATGGATCTGTCTGAGTCCTGTTTATTTTCTCTTCAGTCCATATTTATTAACAGAAAAGTCTTTTTGTCAAAGTTTTAAATGAATAAACCCATCAATATTATCAGACTTAAAGGGAGAAGAGCTTTATCTGTTGTCTTAGGAGCAAAAACAGTTCCAAACTAAAAAATGTGGATGTTTATTGAAGGTTTGGAGCTTCTTTTAAAAGTGTTTCTGTTTTCCTGTAGGTTGTTTGTTTGAGAAGAAGCTCTGTACCAGAGATCAGCTGTGCAACGACGGTGAGTGTTTGACATCACGTGCATTTAAAGGATATTCTGTCGCTGCCCGAATATCCTGTTTTTACATGTTTTCCCATGAAAAGCTAAATGCAAAATATATGTATAGGCATAAATTTCCTCTGTCTAGGTCAGAAAGAAGAGCCTGCCACCTCAGTGCACGCACAGCTTTTATTAATCAGCAGCCACACTGAATAAAACGTAATCAGCTGTGACTGCTCCGGAGGACGTGCATTATCCCACATAAGCTCTCAGCTTGGGTGTAACGCGCTCATCATCATTTAAGCCACTTCATGGGGATGCAGTTTCTGCTAAATGGAAAGGGAAAGTGGGAAGAAAGTGTGCGACGTGCTATGAATCAATCTGCAGGATTCATCCGCTGGAGAGCATGAATGTCACAGCAGTCCGGCCATTGCTCTTATGCAGTTGAGACTTCTCAGTAGATAAAAATAGAAATATATGGGATAATAGAAAGAATTCATCTTATTTATAGGCTTCTGCTCCAAAGATGCATGTAAACATCTCTCCCCTCTCAGGGAACATGACATGTGAACTAGGGTTGCTCGATATTGGCTTTTCTGACGATATTTGATATTCCGATATTGTCTAACTCTTATTTTCCGATACCGATATCACCCGATACCGATATATGCAGTCTTCTTTGTTAGGTAACAACATAACATATCACCTATTATGGAATTAACACATTATGCCTCATTTTATTGTGATGTCCCACTGGATGCAAACATAAATGCAACATGGCTTTTCAAATATAAACACTGTCTGTGCAAAATAAGTTACTGAAAAAAGTGGCAAAAAAGTGCCATTCATTTATTTTTTTGTTTTTAGCGAGAATATTTTGCCTCAAACAACACTACAGATAATATCGAAACAAGGAAGACAAATGTAGCGTATAACTCCGCATGATTCTTCTTGAGGTGGGTGATCAAATTTCATGTAGGCTATTAAAGAAAGACGCCTTGTTTCCTCCTCTCATAACCACCTTTGCTTTGCAGTCATTGCAAATCGCAAATTTACTGTTAGTAGGTGACACTTGGAAATACTTCCAACCCACGGACATCTCATACACCGGGCGAGCTAGCTTGTTAGCCACGGTTAGCGACCTACGAGACTAGCGTGTTGTTGTTGTTATACGTCATCAAGCACGCGCCTGTTAACGTCCGGAAATGCTGATGTCTACAGAACAAATATCGGTTATAAAAAACCCGATACCGATATTTCCCGATATTACATTTTTAACTCAATATCGGCCCTCCGATATTATCGGCCCTCCCTAATGTGACACAGTGTCTGCATATTCCATAAACTTCGTCCTGAGAGAAAATCTGGAGCTAAACCTTCCCAGATATTCTTCTTTGTTAGGCTGATGTGGACTATTAGCTCATATTTGCATGGTACCCTGAATGCAACACGATGAGAATAGTAAATACAGCAGCAGTGACCGGTCCCAGCAGGCTTATGCTGCAGCGGCACCCTTCAGGAAGCTCTGACGCGCCCGTCCTGTCCGTCCGTCACACAGCCAGGAGCTGGTCACGGCTCGGCCTGCTTGCCTGCCTTTAACGGGGCAGCCTATAATCCCTCTGTGGGTTTTCCTGCTTCCTCCCAACACGACTCAAAAGAGGCGGCTGCATTATTGAAGGCGGTGTGTTCCCGTGTCCACGTTTAGGATTATTTGTTCTCTGATTCTACAGGCGGAAACATGAGAGACCTTTGATGATGTGTTTAGTGCAGGAGGAGGAGAGTGGATTTTCAAAAATGATGATGAGAGCCCAGAGTAGGAATAAGATGAATTCCTTTCTCTCAATTTATTTAGAAATATTAGATTTTATTCAATTCTCTATTTTAAAAGAAACATCCTTTGATGAAGTTGAATCCTGGAGCTATTCTTCTTAAAACTTATGTCATTTTCAACCTCTGGAGAGATGAAGTACAAGTTCGTGTTGTTTCCCAGTCCTCATTTAAAACCTGGACGTGTGTGTGGCCTGGTCTCAAAACTAAATACAGACGTCACTCCTTTCTACTCGTCACTGGACTGATGCGCGTCTCGCCCGTGCGTGAGCTCCGTCACAGAAAGATGGACAGAAGGAGGCGGGGATGGAGAGACGGGAAGAAAGGGATGGAGTCCGTGCAGTGGATGAGAGGAAGATGAAAGAGAGATGAGGAGGGTGTAGAGAGTAAATCGAGTGAGAGAGAGAGAGAAAGAAACAGAGGGAGCAACGTAAACAAGGTCTCGCTCCGTCAGCTGCTCTCGGCCAATCGCAGCTCGCTCCTGGCCGTCTCTATGACAACACTGACATCACTTGCCTGACGACCGTGTGTCTCCCTCATGTGTTTGTGTGTGTGTGTGTGTTTGGGATGGAGGGAGACGGAGGTGATGACTCACCCAACATGGCCCACACATATACACACTAGTGTACCAGAGTGTGTGTGTCTGTGTGTGTGTGTCTGTGTGTGTCTGTGTGTCTGTGTAACTGTGTGTGTTTACAGGCTTTTCTGCGTACATACTGTTTGTATCTGTGAGCAGTGTGTTATTTTTTTCAGCTCTGTAGAAGCTGGTGAGAGAGTCAAGTGAATATTTAATTGAACGCTGCGTTTATCTGTAGCAGACGACGTGACTTTTACCGCGGGTTAAAGGCGTCAGTGAACGCCACACTCGCAAATCAAACTCCATTTACTGCCGTTTGTACAATCATTCAGACAGCGCTGTGTATCCACTTCAGCTTTGTGTCTTTCTGTGCAGATGGTTTGTTCGGACAGTGCAGGGCTCCTCACCAGGAGCCCGTCCAGTACCAGGTGTCCGTGCCCGTCCTGCACAAACTGCAGGAAGTCCTCAAAGACCTGATGGTCCAGGGTGAGTCTCAGTTAGAGAACTCCCCATTCTGCCCAGCAGTGTTGCAGTATTAATGAGCTTTCTGCGTGCGCCTCCTCAGGTCTGACCTGGAGGGACGACGTGACTCAGGAGATCATCAGCCGAGAGCTGAGTCACGTCCCCACCATCGGCGTCCGCTCTAAACTCCAGAATTCACCCAAACAGTAAGAAAAAGAAGCCGGTTCCAGCTGCCTTCAAAATAAATCACACCTGACTTTTATAATAAACAGTTTTGTTTCTCAGGTCCTCCAGACTGTTGGGCCCCAACCCACAGAGGGTTCACGACCCCGAGGAGCGAGGTGACCCCGAGATGATGCAGCAGTACATGGACTACATGGTCCTTGACCCCTCTAGGTCCTCGGTGCACATGCAGACGCCCCTGCTGGACCCGTACAACTACCAGCAGGTAGGAGAAGGATTCAGTCCTGAAGTAAGCGCTGACTGAAACGCAGCTGGAAAGTTGAGTGGTTTAACGTGATGTATCTGTTGGTGCAGCAGCAGTACGGCTACCAGGAGGAGGAGACGCGCTCCCTCAACTCCCTGGACGATAATCCAGCCTTCCCGCTCCTTCCCTCCTCCCCTCGCTCCAGAAGTCGAGGAAACCCTCTGGACCGAGACCAGCAGCTCGTCCAGGACCTGGTGTCCTTTTACCTCAGAGATTTACCCCCTTCTTCCTCCTATTCTTCCTCATCCGTGCAGTCCCTCTCCCAGCACAGAGGGCCGGTAGCTGCTCCATCTTCTTCCTCATCTTCCTCCTCGTTCTTTCCAGACCTGGACTTCCCGTTGGACTACGGCGAGAACTACATTTCCCAGGTGGCTCAGCTCGGCAAGCAGGCTGCGAAGAAGGCGCAGAAGGAGTATGACGCCCTGTCAGGACTGGACGGTGAGAGAGGAGACTATTGTTTGTCACTTTCTAGTCATATTTTGTCTCCTCTTTTGTATTTTTTTGGTGTATATGAAAGAAATGTGATGCCTCTTTGTGTGCCAGTCTTTGTTTCTTTTGATTTTGTGTTTTTGAAGTTGTCTGTGGTCAGTTTTTGTGTCTACCGCAATGTTTCTGTCTCTTTGTTCCCGGTCCACGTGACAATCCTTCCATTATTCCTCCTTTGTTGCTTCTTAACTCTCCTGCAGCTCTTTCAGTAACTCTGCTCTGTGTGCCGTGTTTTTTCCAGAGCACTCTCTGCAGAGGCTGGCTCTGGTGCTCGATCACAACGGCCTCGACGTGAAGGACTTACCCTCGGAGCCGAAGGACAACCTGCCGGCCGCTCTGAAGCAGCTGCAGCTGGAGAGCTCCTACACCAACAAACAAACCAAAGGTCGCTGTCTCCACTGCTCCACCGTCCTCCACCCATCAGTCTCTTTACTGCTTCACTCACTGACCTTCATTTAATTCACACTGGCCTCTCGTGTCTTTACTGTTCCCACTTTAATATTCAGATAAATATGGGAAGAATGTCGCCACAGGAAAGAAGGTGAGACTTGTCTCTTTAGACCAAACTATAACATCTGTTTGTAGGAGGGAACATATTATCATATGTCTCTCATCAGCTCACAGAGGGTTCGATGGCCTATAAAACCCTCACCCAGGAGGCTCCACCCTCCACCGTCAAGTCCCTGAAACCAGCAGGAGCCCAGAAGGAGGCGACTCCCACCGAGGCAGCCAGCCAGGACAAACTGGGGAAGGAGCAGGAGTTCGGCTACATCGTCACCAACCAGAGGTTAGAGTGGGTTTAGTTATCCCGGTCGACATCACATCACCTGTTCACGTTGTGTGAGACTGGAGTGTGTTGGTGGTTTAAGACATCGGGACGTCCTCAGAAACAAACTACAGCACGAGGTAAAGGTTATCATTCTCACTGTGAGGAGATGTAAGATCAGGAAGGAAGGAAGGAAGGGAAGAAAGAAAGAAAGAAAGAAAGAAAGAAAGAAAGAAAGAAAGAAAGAAAGAAAGAAAGAAAGAAAGAAAGAAAGAAAGAACGAAGAACGAAGGAAGGAAGGAAGGAAGGAAGGGTGGACTGAAAGGAAGGAAAGAAAGAAATGAGGGAAAGAAAGAAAGAAAGAGGGAAAGAAAGGAGGGAAATAAAGAAATGAGGGAAATAAAGAAAGAAATAATGTAAGAAAGAACGAAAGAAAGAAGGGTTAAAACAAAGGAAAGACTGAAGGATGGACTGGAGAAAAGAAGGAAGGATGGAAAGAAAGAAAGGAAATAAAGAAAGAAATAATGTAAGCAAGAAAGAGAGAGGGAAGGAAAGAAAGAACGAAAGAAAGAAGGGTTAAAACAAAGGAAAGACTGAAGGATGG
The DNA here is from genome assembly GCA_005024645.1 of Planiliza haematocheilus. NCBI lineage: Eukaryota > Metazoa > Chordata > Actinopteri > Mugiliformes > Mugilidae > Planiliza > Planiliza haematocheilus. The sequence continues at coordinate 704,028 of SRSE01000765.1, forward strand.
ACTGGAGAAAAGAAGGAAGGATGGAAAGAAAGAAAGGAAATAAAGAAAGAAATAATGTAAGCAAGAAAGAAAGAGGGAAGGAAAGAAAGAACGAAAGAAAGAAGGGTTCAAACAAAGGAAAGACTTGAAGGATGGACTGAAAGAAAGGAAAGAAAGGATGTCTCTGTGTGTATCTGTTGACGTGTGTGCATGTATGACTGTGTGTGTGTGTGTTTGTGTGTGTGTTTCATCACTGCAGCCACCTCAGTCTGAACGACGGGGTTCGACTGCTGCAGCTGCTGTCAGAGAGGATCGGCCTCTCCACCAGCTCCTTCATCACCATCAGGTAGGGACCAGGGACCCTCACAAAATAAACTCCCCGACCTGCTCGCCCAGCACCTCTGGATCCCCTCCCTCTCCCTCTCTCTTCCTTGGCTCTCTGTCTTTTATCTCATGGGGGTTAATGTAAACCACCTGGAGCTGGTTTGGGACCCAGAAACACTCAAACCTGGAGCTGGGGTCTTGTTGCACTGATTCTCTGCATGTGGAAGCTTTATTACTCGTATTCCTCTTCCTGTTCACCTTCTATCTCCTTCTGACCGAGTCATTTTCATCTAGGATTCTTCATTTGTTACAGTTACTAAACAATAAATAAACAATTACGCATAAATATTATAAGAAACTGCAATTCATTTTAATTAAATAAAAAAGAACAATGTATTCATCCCACAAATCATACTGCCTCAGTGAAGCAGTGTGTTTTTATTTAAGGATTTATTAATTAATTAAATCTTTAAAACATAAAGATAAAAAACAAAAAAACAAAAATATAAAATATCCAAAATAAATGAATAGATAAATCAGGTTCTTATAAAAGACTAAAATACAGAAAGAAAATGACCTAAAAGAAGATTTTTTTTATTTTTTTATTTGAAGAAATAGACTCTGTCTGACTATCTCTGCTTTAAATAAATACTAAACATTGAAACCTTGTGGGTGTGCTCTGCTGTTTTCTTGTCTGCAGCGTGGTTGGACCTGCGATCACCTTCAAGATCAGACCCAACAGCAAGAACCTGACGGCCGGAGACGTGGCAGATAAAGCAGGTACGTCTGCTGTGGCTGTTTTAGTCCTGTGGGTCAGACTCTTACTGAAATATTCACCTCAACAGAACCTTTTTCTTTGAAGCAGTATTCTGTCAATAATCAGCTTATTGTGTATTTATTATTTTCTAAATGAACTGGAGTTCATGAAGGGACATAACTAGGGATGTCCGATAATATCGGAAGGCCGATATTATCGGCCGATATTGAGTTAAAAATGTAATATCGGAAAATATCGGTATCAGTAGACATCAGCATTTCCGAGTGTGCATGAACGCAGCATGGGACGTTAACAGGCGCGTGCTTGATGACGTATAACAACAACAACAACACTCTAGTCTCGTAGGTTGCTAACCGTGGCTAACAAGCTAGCTCGCCCGGTGTATGAGATGTCCGTGGTTTGGAAGTATTTCCAAGTGTCACCTACTAACAGTAAATTTGCAATGACTGCAAAGCAAAGGTGGTTATGAGAGGAGGAAACAAGGCGTCTTCCTTTAATACATCAAATTTGATCACCCACCTCAAGAAGAATCATGCAGAGTTATACGCTACATTTGTCTTCCTTGTTTTGATATTATCTGTAGTGTTGTTTGAAATATTCTCGCTAAAAACACAAAAAAATAAATGAATGGCACTTTTTTGCCACCTTTTTCTGTAACTTATTTTGCACAGACAGTGTTTACAATTTGAAAAGCCATGTTGCATTTATGCTGCATCCAGTGGGACATTGCAATAAAATTAGGCATAATGTGTTAATTCCATAATAGGTGATATGTTATGTTGTTACCTAACAATTTTGATGTAAAAAGACTGAATATATCGGTATCGGGTGATATCGGTATCGGAAATTAAGAGTTAGACAATATCGGAATATCGGATATCGGCAGAAAAGCCAGTATCGAGCATCGCTAGACATAACGGAGGGATGCAGCTTTTAAAAATGAAGGTTTTTACTTTTTTTTTTTAGTTGCAGAGAAGAATTTCCTGGAGTCTGAGACGGGCCTGAAGGTTTTGCAGAGCGGAGTTGGAGAGGTGGGTGTTGTGCTTGTAAATACTTTTACAAGCTCCTCCAGTGAATATCTGTTGGAAATATTTTAGGAGAGATTTTAGGTTTTATTGTCTTTTTCTAAAAATAAAAATAAATGCACTGAATCCAGTTCTATCCTTCCCTGTCGGGGCCCTTTTATAAAAGCACGGGTTGGATTTGTCCACTTGTCACAGAGGAACGATGGGAAGTCGTTGCCCCTGGCGACCAGAGTCCAGCCCCGCTCCCGCTGGGTGTTTGCGACGCTGGTGGCCATGGCCTGTATCGGCGGCATCCTGGTGGCGGCCATGACCATCGCCTGCCTTCGTCACCACGCGCACCGGCTGGCGGCGAAGAAGCTGGGCCTGGGACCAGAGGGAGGCAGCTTCAGCCACCAGGAGTATCAGGTCAGGACACAAAGACATGCATGTGGCATGGGGAGATATTCTGAAATGTTATGAAACAGCAGCAATATAACAGCACTAATAAAGAGTGAGGAAGAGAGAAGTGTAACGCCACGATGCATGCACAACTGGCTCACCAGGACCTGTGTCGCCAGCACATGGCCTCCAAAGGCGCCTTTGGACGCCTGGAAGCTGCTGCCCTGGGCGCCGTGGGAGGAGCCAGCGGTGGAGGAAGTGGAAGTGGTGGAGGAGGAGGAGGAGGCGGGGGTGCTGGCGTCGGCGGAGGAGCAGGAGGAGCAGCAGGAAGCGGAGGTGCCGACTCGAGGGTGAGCAGCGTGTCGTCCCAGTTCAGCGACGGAGCCCAGCCCAGCCCCAGCTCCCACAGCAGCACCCCGTCCTGGTGCGAGGAGCCGGCTCAGGCCAACATGGACATCTCCACCGGTCACATGATACTGGTCAGTGCCCGACTCTGAAATGATCAGTGGAAGAAGGAAACAGCCGTCACGTCTATTTGAGCACCATGAGTTTTCTTTTGAAGGCTTACATGGAGGACCACCTGAAGAATAAGGACCGTCTGGAGAAGGAGTGGGAGGCGCTGTGTGCGTACCAAGCCGAGCCCAACGCCTGCACGGTCGGCCTCAAGGACGGCAACGCCAAGAAGAACCGCTGCCCCGACTCTGTGCCCTGTGAGTCCCAGCCGCTGCTTCCCTCCCGTCACACAGTCATTATCAGATCTGATCGCCTGTTTCTGCATACGCTGTCTGTCCTGTTGTTCTTTAGATGACCACTCCAGGGTGAAGCTGAAAGCGGAGATCAACCCTTCGCGGTCAGACTACATCAATGCCAGCACCATAGTAAGTCCACCTGTCCTCTGCTCTCCCTCGTCCTGATCAGTCGCCTGCTGCTTCAGAGATCAATAAGTCTCCACCTCTCTGCAGATTGAGCATGACCCCCGGATGCCGGCCTACATCGCCACCCAGGGCCCCCTATCCCACACCATCTCCGACTTCTGGCAGGTCAGAGTGAGCCTGATGTGCAGTGATGAATATTCACTTGTGTCTTTTACTGTCACTCATTGTCCTTTCTGTGGCGGCGTAGATGGTCTGGGAGAACGGCTGCACTGTGATCGTGATGATGACGGCTCTGGTGGAGGACGGAGAGAAGCAGTGCGACCGCTACTGGCCCGATGAAGGCTCGTCCCTCTACCACATCTACGAGGTGGGAGCTCGTGTGTGTTCATTATGTGTGTGTGGTGACTCTGTGATTTTCATTTCGCCTCTGCTGCGTTCCTCCAGGTGAACTTGGTGTCAGAGCACATCTGGTGTAACGACTTCCTGGTGCGTAGTTTCTACCTGAAGAACGTGCAGACGCAGGAGACCCGGACCCTCACCCAGTTCCACTTCCTCAGCTGGCCTGCTCAGGGCATCCCCACCTCCACACGCCCCCTGCTGGACTTCCGCAGGTACTGCTCCTCTAACGTGACATGGATAGCTGGATTATTTTGTAAATAGCTGCAGAATAGAAACGTTACCTGATAAAGAATCAATGTAGTTGCCTTCCATCCTTCAGTCTTTATTCCTTTATCCCTCCTCCCTTCATTTTGAACATATCTGTCTGTGTCATTCTTGTGGTTTGCAGCTAGTAGTCTGGGTCCAGTTGCATAGTCACAAAAATGATCATGGACTGATGTGGCTGCAGCAGGAGGTCCATCACTTTTACCCCCCTTATCTATCTATCTATCTATCTATCTATCTATCTATCTATCTATCTATCTATCTATCTATCTATTCTATCTATAATTGTGAAATGCATTCTGTCATTCTCGTCTTCCTCCTCCAGGAAGGTGAACAAGTGCTACCGAGGACGATCTTGCCCCATCATCGTGCACTGCAGGTAAAGCCCGCCACGCTTCCAAATCTTTCATTTCCCCCTCCGCCTCTGATGTGTTCATTAAACTTGCCGTGTTTCCATAGCGACGGCACAGGCCGGACTGGGACTTACATCCTGATTGACATGGTTCTGAATCGCATGGCCAAAGGTGACGTCGGTGATTCATTTGCGTGTGAAATCACATTCTCTACCGGGCGTTAGTGACACGGCTGAGTTTAATCGGTTTGTTTTTCTGCAGGTGTGAAAGAGATCGACATCGCTGCAACACTGGAGCATGTCAGAGACCAGAGGCCTGGGATGGTCTGCACTAAGGTGAAGGAAAAAAAGAAAACCCAACTTAATAATAGGCTGCAAGAACATGATGGAAGCCTGGGGTCTAATTAATATCCATATTTGTGTAGACTAACTCTTTCTGCAGCTGCTCCATCGTATAAGCTGCTCAACTAACATAGGTTCAGTCATTTGTTTTCATTCTTTAGTCAAGAAACCTGCAGCAACAAACTGTCCAGAGCAAAAATCTCTCTGCATCCTATTTCTGTATCTTATCTGTAAACAGAGTTGGTCAATAAAAGATTAAATAGTTGTTATTTGTAATTATAATCTTAATATATTGTTTGTATTCTGTTCCCAGGACCAGTTTGAGTTTGCGCTGACAGCGGTCGCTGAGGAGGTGAACGCCATCCTCAAAGCTCTGCCCCAGTGAAACCAGTACGACCCAGACCAGCCTCCCGTCTGCCGGACTCTCCCCGCCTCCTGCCCTCACTCCTCATCTTCACATTCCTCTCTGTGACGATGATGAAGAATGACGTCATGCTTCTTTCTGCTGATGCCTTGAAACTTGATGTCAAATGAAATGAAATTAGGATTTACACGGGGAGGTGTGATTCTTTAAATGTTTGTGGCAGAGATGTGATGCGTTCAGGGACCTCCAGGAGATAAGTTCTAACGCCACAAACTATTTAAAAATCACTTTTCTTCTCCCTGTGGAAATCCAGCCTGAAATTCTGGTAGCTTTTCCTCGTCTCTGTGGTTGAAGTTTGTTGAATTTGTGCTGCTCTTGGGTCACCGTGTTTTGGACTCTGTGAGGAAGGTAAAACATATTTTGAGGCATCAGAAGGCTGACGATGAATTTCTACATCCTGCTGCATCCTCCTCCTTTCCTCACGTGGCTAAAGCCTGTACGTCCTTCTCTTTGTGTGCCATTCACATCATTTTGCCTCTTGATATATTGTCGTTTACCTCATGCAAGACAGAAAATGAAATTAAAAAAAAATCTAAACAGAAATGCTATTCTATGATAAAAAAATAAAAGCTATTTTGTATCTGTGAGACCTTAAATAAATCTTTTCGTGTTTTAGTGCTGCAACCACTCCATGTGACCTCTGACTTTCTCTACTTCACAGCCTTTTGTTAATAACATTACACACACCAACCTGCTGGTGCTGAAGGATTTAGACTTATTCTGAAAGAGGACACTTTCACTCTTGCAGCTTTACGCAGCACTAGGAGATTAAATGTCATGTTTAAATATTCATGTTACAATATCACCATTTCTGCTGATTGGAAATTAATATTTCATGCTTGGTAATGTCAGACAAAACGAGACACAGACAAATCTCAACAAATACGACTGAAGCAACACAATAGTAAAGTCACAGTAAGTCAGACTAATGCAAATAAACTTTCTGATCTGGTTTTAGAGCATGATTGACAACAAACACAGAATTTAATTGTCTTTTATGAATATTGCTTGATTGTGAAAATGCTCGTGTAGGTATTTGTGAAGTCTTTGGCTCTACAACTTATCCTGGATACCATTATAGTCTGTGTGTTTTGTGTCTTTCTGTTAAATAATTGCACAGAGATCTAACCGCTGGCTGTTTATTTTATTTTTAGTTAACTGTGTGATTAATCCTCTTGGTTTCTGTCAGCACAGGTGTCTTTTCCAGGTTCATGTTCTTAATTAGCTTCATCAGCCACACCTTGAAGGCTTTTCCAGAGAGACCTGCAGAAGTTACCTCATTAAACCAGGTGATGACTGATGACGCAAAGCAGCCACAGCCTTAATTCTGCTTATCTGATTAAATGACATGTACGCCTGATATAATTTAGGTGAATTATATACATAAATTCTCCCTTATGCGGTTGCCCTGAATAGAGAAATACTCTAGAGACCAACATCTAAACATGTTTATTTCTGCTGTAAAGCATGCCATCGTTTGCTAATGGCCACTTAAAACATTACACAATGAACAACTGCAAACTGTTGTACAAATAATACCCTTTCCCTTTCAGTAGTCGGTCAGTAATAATGTATCATTTTTTAAAATTATGTCTCAAAATAAATCGAGAGAAAAAACTCGCTTCGCTTTTGCCTTTCCGGTTTTATTTTGAAAATTACAGGAAGTGGTAGCTAATGCCAAAGCGGGGTTTTCACACCCGGAAGTGTTTGTAAACAAACGGCGTTTGGGTTGAAAAACAAGGGCGCACACGGGATGTTAAACATCCGTAATAAGATAATAACACAAACAGCGGAACAGTTGAGGTGATGGAGGACAAACAGCGGCTACTGCTCGAGGGAAACACGGATTGGATGTCCCGTCTGCCGGATGAGCTGCTCGACGTCCCGCTGTGGAACCTGGCTATACCCGGTAAAACAACAACACCATAAAATAGATCGATAGATGTTTATAATGTTCATATATCGTAAAGTATTATTACATTTTTAATATTCCTAGTAGAGTGTCCAGATACTTTTGATCATGTACTACTTTGATGTCTTACTACAGGCAGCCATGACAGCATGTCTTTCTGCCTGGATGTCTCCTCTCCTGTCCTGAGATCAGAGCCCTATCTCCTCAGAGTCACTGACAAGCTGTTCCCGTGCTGCATCCGGACCTGTGTTTACCGCTGGGCCACCACACAGGTATGGGGGGGCCCTCAAAGTCAGGGGCCCAAACAGGTGAAACGCCTCCTTCAAAAAATGAGTCTATGCAAGAGGATGGTGGTGATTTAAAACTGATAATTTTGTCTGAAAGAGTCTAACATGCAAACCTTATACCATGCTACATTATAGGACTGCAACTTGTGATTATTTTTATCTTTTGCAAAATTTTACCGTTCAGTTTTGTAGTCAGAGATGGCTATTATAACCTAAACTATTCTGAACACATGTAAAAGAAACAAGACAAAAAATAACATTTTGCATTTTTAAAACTACTTTACTTTTTTTTGCTTCACCATTTATTTAAAATGCCTTCCTCCACCCCCACATCTTCTCTCCCAGCAATCGGTTCTCAGTGATCAGTGCGATCTTGGTGTTCGTTTCCTGGACCTGCGGATCGCCAAGAAGCCAGCTGGGGAAAGTAGCTTGTTCTTCGCCCACGGCATCTACACACTGATGACGGTGAAGGTTTGTAAAAGTCTGGAAAGTAATGTGTGAAATGCTGCCTTCAGCCTTAGCAGTGATGTCTGTCTGGGTGCAGGAGGCTCTAATTGAACTGGCTGCCTGGCTCGAGGCTCATCCTAAAGAGATCATTATCATTTACTGCTCGCACTTTGAATCTCTGACGGAGGAAGACCACAACCGCCTGGTGGAGGTTATCATCTCACTGTTCAGGGGAAAGCTGGTCTCCTCACAGGTACAAACATATTTTTTAATGTCTAATCAGAGAAGACTTTGTATGTGTAAACTTGCATAATGTCATGGATTATGATGTGTATCCAGGAAACACCCACTCTGCGTTCCTGTTGGTCCAAAGGTGAACAGGTCATCGTTTCCTACGACGACCAGCAGATGGTTCTGCAGCATCCTGAGCTCTGGACTGGAATACCTTACTGGTAAATAACTTCATCCTTCATATTGAACTCAATTTGTTGTCTGTGAACTTACTGAAACACTGAACTGAGCCCTTTGTCCAGGTACGCTGACAGCCCAGACCCAAAGAAAGTGGTTGTTTATTTGGAGGACCAGATACGCAGAGGAAGGCCAGGTATTAAAAAAAAATAAAATAAAAAAATACGCTCACTTGACAAAACATAGACTAGTAGACTAGAATACTTTTTAATCTAAATCCTCCAGTGTTCTAGTTCTTGTTTGATTGAAACAAGAGGAAGGTGGTGATTCATTTTTGAGGATGTAGTTTTTGGTGCTGTAAAAAAAACAAAAAAAAAACAGAAGCTTCAGTTTCCTTTTTTTAACTTTGTTACGTAAATGACTTGAGTTAGGTCATATTTTACTGGCTGCTTTACTGACAGTTTGGTATTTATTTTTATTTTCCAGCTGGTTTTTACGTCAGCGGTCTGAACCTGACGGAAGACGGCCCTTACGTCGTCCTCCATCCTCTCCAGAGCATGAGGAAGATGACGATGAAGGGTCTCTCGCCGCTGCTTCGCTGGGCGGCTGATCAGCGTCCAGGGGCTGGCGGAGTTAACATCATCTGCTGCGACTTCGTGGACGTCAGTCAGTTCTGCTCTCTTGTGATCGGCCTCAACAACAAACTTCTTGGCGTAGCTGCTCCTACTCCTGTTGCATCATCCTCGCATTCCACTGTCTGTTCCCATAGCAACCAGACTGATGCTTGAGGTCTCGAACACGACACGTTTGATTTCTAGTCTTATACAAAAGTTTTTTTTGTGTGTATATAAGAATTATTTTTCAGACTAACAGTATTAGGCCTATAAGTTTAGACCTAGTGTCAGATATCAAAATGTAAATATCTTTTTAAATGTCATTGTTTATTTAAATTCTCTCAGGGATAAAAATGTTGAACGTTTTATTAGAGTTTTTGGATTCCTTTTCTTAGCCACAGACCTAACTGTATAGCTTAAATTGTATGTATTATAAGGATGCAGAGTAAATTGTATGCATCTCCACCTCGTTCCTTGGTCCTCAGTGCAATTCTAGTTTTCTTCTCTGTGAGTTTAACAAAGAATAATACAACACAAAGTTATATTTGAAAATGTAAACGTTAATGACAAGTAACTCACTAACTTTATAAAATAAAGTGTAATGTTCATTAATAAAACATTAGTTTACCTGGCAAAACAAATCAATAATAAAGTTTGAAATGGACCAATCAGCATGGAGGTTTCTGTTCCTAAGCAACGGCGCCCTCTTCGGGCCAAAAACAGTCCTTAGCAACAGTCGCAATGGCTGCAGGGTTTTCAGACCTTTGGTAAAGTTTCAAAGAAACTCCCTACTTTATGATCGAATTCAGACTGGCTGGTACTTTTGGAGATGTGAACACCTGAGGAGTTTATTTAGTAACGGAGTCGGCTTTTGAGTAGTAGCATTAACCGGAAGTAGCGAACAGGTGTCGGTTAATTAGCGCTATTAATGTTAAGCTAGCCACGTTAGTTTGTTCTGAAGCCACTGTGGTGGTTGTCCTAAAATGAAAATAATGTTCCGTGTTCAATTAGAGCCACCTGACCAAACTAGCTTCTCGTGTTTGTTTAAAGCTACCAAAGGAGTCGCACGTGTTTTGCTAAAAGGTGTTGAGAAAGTAATAATCCTGCTATATTTGAGATTCAGTGTTTGTTTTGTCAATATTAAAGTACCAAAACTTAAAAATAACAAAACATTTCATTTATTCATCATCCTAGACACCAAACTGCTAGATAAATACGTTCACTCACTAGCCAAAACATTAAGTACACTTGTGAAAATGACTGGTACAAGACAACAATATTCAATAGTTCTACAAACCACAGCCTCCACAATGAAACTATTGAATCAATAGCTCAGGTATTTAAAACAAATGTTAAATAACATGAGACATCAACACATCCTTCTTCTGTTTCAGGTGGATCTGCTGCTTAAATCTGGTGTCACCGGTGGGAATCACCTGGTTGCTGCCAGTGTGATGGGCATCATGTGTTGGGTCTCCTCCCCCTCTACAAGATGTGCAACATTAGGAGCATCCAGTTCTTCATGGTAACTTCAGCTTTATGATGTCTTCTGTTTGTCTGACTAGTAGTCTGCAGTCTAAAGATACTCAGGTTGTCATAAAAGTCAAAAGTAACCGGTTTACTTATTGCAAAGAGTGAAGACAACAGCAACAAGTGATCGAAAAGACAAAATAAAATGAAATAAGATGAAATATAAACCGGAAGCGACTCATTGACTTCATTGAATAAAGGATTACGTTGATGAATAAAACATTAGTTTACCTACAAGTACAAAATCACTAATAATACTAATAATAATGTTAATTATTATGACAAAGTCGAGCAATGAAATGCTCGAGGCGTTTATTAAACTTTATTTAGTTTTTGGGTATTAGCATTAACCGGAAGTGCTACACAGGTGTCGGTTAATTAACCTGATGAACCATGCAACGTAACTTCAACCTCGAGCAAACATTTAGTTTGTTTTAAAATAAAATAACTCGAGGAAATACATGAAAACAATAGACACGAAGACATCAAGAGTTATGTCCAGGTACAGTAATATTCCGCTTTACAGCAGCTACCTGCCCTGATTACCTGATCGTGTTTACGTGTTAGCTTCGAAGCTAATAGCGGTGTAGCTTGTGTTGTTTTGCTAAAGTTTTAGCGAATTATCAATATTAATTGTAATATTGTTATTCTTTTATATTTTGAACGCAGTTGAAGACATGTTGGCATGTACTGTGGCAAGCCAAGACTTGAAAATAACAATATAATTAATAAATTATGTTATGCAAATAGTATGTTGTAAAAAAAAATGAACTTTTTAAATGTAGTTAATATCAGTTTGTTAAAACTCAGTCGAAGAGATAAAAACAACACTTTTTAAAAAAAATAAAATAAAAAAAAATAAAAAATAGAATGTAAACCGGAAACAACTCAGTGACTTTATTGTATAAAGGATTACGTTGATGAATAAAACATTAGTTTACCTGGCAGTACAAAATGACTAATCATACTAATAATATTATAATTTAGGTACTTTTCTAAACACGCAGTTAGTTTATTTAACTTTATTTAGTTTTTGCATACAAGCACTAACCGGAAGTAGTGGCCAGGTGTCTGTTAATTTGCCTGATTAACGTAACTCCGATCTCAAGATGTTGTTTGTCTTGAGATAAAATATTTTGTGTCTCTATGCAGAGGAAATAAAAAAAGACACGAAGACATCGAGAGTTATGTCCAGGTACAGTAATATCCCGTGTTAAGTTCTCGACTACCTGTTCGTGTTTACCTGTTAGCTTCGAAGCTAATAGCGGTATAGCCTGTTTTGTTTTGCTAAAGTTAAAAAGAAATATTCTGTAGCTTTGCACCTGTTTAATCTAAAATAGCTTTATTAATGGTAATACTGTTATTATTTTATATTTTGAACGCAGTTGAAGACGGGTACTGTGGCAAGACGTGAAAATAACAATATAATTAATGAATTATGTTATGCACCTGGAGGAGATAGGGAAGATCACACAGTTGAATTAAATTTAATTTAATAAAAATGTTATGGTATAGTACGTTGTAAAAATGAAAAGTTTAAAAATTGATTTGATATCAGTTTCTTATAATTCAATCGAAGAGACAAAAACACCTTTTTAACATAGAATAAAATAAATAGAACGTAAACCGGAAGCAACTCACTGACTTCATTGAATAAAGGATTACGTTGATGAATATAACATTAGTTTACCTGGCAGTACAAAATCACTAATAATACTACTAATAATTATACTTTAGGATTTGAATAACAAAGACGGGTACTTTTTTGAAAAACTTGAGCAATTAGTTTATTTGACTATTTAGTTTTCGAATAGTGGCACGAACCGGAAGTAGTGACCAGGTGTCCGTTAATTAGCCTGATTAACGTAACGTTGGTCTCAAGTTAAGGTGTTTATCTTAACATAAAATATTTGACTCTATGAAGAGGAAATAAAAAAAACAGACACGAAGACATCGAGAGTTAATGTCCAGGTACGGTGATATTCCGTGTTACAGCAGCTACCTGCCCTGACTGCCTGTACGTGTTTACCTGTTAGCTTCGATGCTAATAGCGGTGTAGCTTGTGTTGTTTCTCTAAAGTTAAGAAGAAATATTCTGTAGCTTTGCGCCTGCTTCGTCTGAAATACCAATATTAATCGTAATATTGTTATTATTTTATATTTGTAACGAAGTTGAAGAAATGTTAACGTGTACTGTTGATAAAACGTAAAAGTATAACATATTTAATTAATAATTGTATGCATCTGGAGGAGATATTTACATTTAGACAAAAAGAGCGCACATTTTTAAAATAAAATGAAATAAGATAAAATTAACCAGAAACAACTTACTGACTTTACTGTATAAAGGATTACGTTGATGAATAAAACAATAGTTTACCTAACAGTACGAAATCACTAAATTATTAAAGTTAGGATTTAAAAAACAAAGACTAGTACTCTTTCCACCAGGACCAAGTCCTCAGCACAACCATATTACTCCAGAAATCCTGCTCAGAGGTGAGAGACTTGAAGGTAAATCCTGCAGGGATTCAGGATTGATAAAGTTCACACTACATGAATAAAATAGCAAATGAAGGCTGGAGAAAGGCCACCAGGCAAAACATGTTGGTCTAATAAAGTTGTTCCATTTACTCTAAGGGATGCTGGAGTCTTGATGTATCTACAATGATTAAAAACATTTTGACTCCATTTGACCCTTGTGCATGTCTTCATCTCTGTTCCAGATTCATTTCAGAGTGGACTCATGGAGAGACAGATCTTAGAAGTTATCCCTCCTGACAGATGATCTCTCTGCTGCTTCTGGGACTCAGAGTAAAGCTGTGACTGACCAGGACGCTGGAAGTGCCCAAGACCAGTTTGGTGTGTCCATCTGTAGGAGAGGAAGCAGCCTGTGTCCATACTTAGTGCAGGTGTGTTGGTGGCTTTGAAGATGAAGGAACTGAATGCTAACTGTTAGCATCAGCTTGAGCTAAAGTTTGATATTTCTGTCATTTGTGTTTCAGATGAGGCTGCTGGTTAAATCTCCTGGTTGTTCCAAGTGTTAGGCATCATGTGTTGGTCTCCTCAGCTCAGCAAGCTGCACATCAGTGTCAGAGGCATCCAGCTCTTCATGGTAAGCTCAACTTTTTGTTGTCTGACACTTAGTTTATGATAAAAATCAACAGACGAGACTGGAACAACAGAAATGTGCATTTTATTAATTTACTGTCAGGAACAGTTCTCAAACTGATGTGTGTTTGCTGCAGGTGAGAGAAAACACGATGGATGACAGCGCTGCAGACAAGACAGAGAAGAACCTGGACCAGACGATCTGAGGGAAACACTCAAGCTGAGGAAGATCAAGATGTCAGAAAGAAGGAATCTGGATTGTTAGTTTGTGTGTGAACTGTTTTAATAAAAGTCATAAAAAGCATCATTGTGTCAGTATTTATGACTTTAGATCGACATCAGTGGAGTGGCTGTTATAAGGTTTAGACATTTGGAGGTGAAAAAACACTTAGTAACAAAAACACTTAGTAAAAAAAGGTTAAAAAAACACTTAGTAAAAAAAAAAAAGACAGATGAAGCGTTAGTAAAAAATAGGGGTTAAGAGGAGGCCCAACCCACTGCACTTCATCTACTTTGGTTCTCTACTTTGCTTTACCTCCTGAGCTAGAGCCACCCACCCTCCCTATCATGATTTCCACATAATCACTCCGTTCTTCGTCTCGTGAGTCATCGAGTCACATGACTCTTTCTCTGGAATAACTCAGGTGATGAGGGCGACTTCCTTCCAGTCACTGTCAGACCTGGACATGAACACACAACCTCCAAAACGTCACCACCAAACCTGGCTGCTGCTGAAAACACTTTAACAACAGGGACAAAATATTATGAACAATCCAGATCAAAAATAAAAACACATTTAGTTTGACAGAAAAGCTTTTATTTTCTCCACAAACATTAAATCACATTTAATACAGTTTCCTCTTACGCCTCACTGTGGGAGTACATTTTATCATTTAATAAAAATAAAGTCACTCTTATTTACAATTACTTCCATTTCTCTGTACTACTTATTTTTTTGCTGCAGGTACAAGAATAAAAACCTATCCATGTGTCTTAGTTTCTCTGTTTCTGAGGAGACTGTGCTGACCTGAAGTCAGAAGGTTTCTCTGTGAAGCTCATGATGAGACGAGCTCTGACCAAAGGAACAGCATGAGAAGGTGACGACGACTCATCTTCAGTTTTCATCTGGAACACGACTCATCCTGGATTTACTGGAGGAGGAAGAGGAGACACAGAAACATTTAGAGGATTTATCAACGTCCACAAAATTCAAATTAATCTGAAAAATGACTGAACTCCGTCTAAATGACATGAACAGCTACAAACAAACAAGAGGAGGACGTTCCATGTGGAGTCAACCAGGAGTTCCCACCTCAGACGTTGATCATTTGTTCCTGTTGTAAAGTTAACATATTTATTTGATAGGGACAGTGCACATTAATGAACATCTATTCAGACACAAACAGATTATAGCAACAATGCTAATTTTCATCTGCAGTCCAGAGGCAGGCAACACAAGAACATGATAAGACATAGGACAGGACAATAGATCACAATAAGAGCACATCACATGACAGGACATTAATTAATATGTGATGGAAAGTCCAAAATATTAGAGACACTGAGACACTGTTTATCTAATTAGAGCTGCTTTTACAGACGGAGCCTCAGCATTTTAATTTATAGACCAAGTATTGATTTAAACGCTCCATCTACATTATTCTTCTTATTTACAGTCAGATTTAACTCTGACATGACTGTATGTAGACAGCTGTTTGATTTTTATTAGTTTATATTTCTGCTGCATCACTTTTAAATAAAGCTTCATCTTAAATAATCATCCCATGTTTCTATCATTTTGAGATGATCAGTAACAGACTGAACTGTCAGGACATTTGTTTCTGCAGTGATCAGATCAACAACTTTACTTATTAGCTTTATTGTTGATAAAATACAGAAAATCTGCTTTAAATCAACATTTATTTTGTCAGTTTATCATTTTTCTAAATGCAGGTGGATTTCACCAACGTGTCTGAAATGTCCGATTTGTCCTGAACGCAGCGGATTGAGCAGGAAGTGGAGACAGCAGAGCAGCAACACGTTGACTCTGTCCGTGTGTTGCTTTAATGTTTCTACAGTGAGTTGATCAACTGTCAGTCAGTTCAGTGACTTAGTGGTGAACACTGAGACTGAGAGGAAGCAGCAGGTCAGTCTGCACAGTCTGGTTTTACTCTTTAACAGTCAGAGGCAGGAGGACGCTCGCTGCTCTGAAAACAGACTCACCTGCGCAGGTGAACGCAGCCTGTTCATCAACACAAACACTGCAAACAAAGCGACACCAGAGTAAAGGAGAAGAACGAGAGAAACGCTTTTACCTTCAGCAGGAGAGAAGAAGCCACGACGCTGAGACTGAGACATCCGGAGGAGGAGGAGGAGGAGGAGGAGGAGGAGGAGGAGGAGGAGTGATGAAGCTCAGATACATTAGAGTCACACCTGATCCTGATCCATTTAATCAACACAGAGGACAGGAAGTGTTTTTAAACTATCGCGATGACTGCCCTCCAGTGGTCACTGCCAGTAACTACATAGATCTCCTAGTAACTCCTTGTTCTTAGCTCCTCTCTTCTCAGAGTCTCTGGAGATGTGGATCATGATGTGAAGCCTTTCCTCAGAGATTATGAAGGTTTGGGTTAAAGCTCTGAAAAGATGTAAGCTGTGGCTTAGAGGCTTGGAGATGATTGGATGAAGCTTTTAGGGCTTCTTCCTCAAAGATTCAAAGCTTCAAAGCCTCAAAGACAGACCCTACCAGTGACATCCAGTGATCATCTGTAATTACAGCAGAGAGGTGGAGGAGTGCTTTACAAATTATTTGCCACCGCACCAGGAAATCTGTGGGGTTTCAGTAAAAACTACAATGGGAAGCGCAAAACAACATTACAAAATGAGTTTTAAATACAGTTGCAGACTGTCAGTACTCTGGCTTCTGTAAATGACTGTGCTCCGTGGCTAAGTCCAAGTTCTCCTGCATGTTTGCGTCCTCACATGGAGCTCATTGGGCTCATGATTTGTCCCCAAAACGGGCAAAACATAACTCGATCTCTGTCCATCTTTGATCACCGTCAACTCCCGCTCCCGAGAATCACTTCTGGAGTTGGTACATTCCTTCTCCAGTTGATGGTTGTAAATTAGTTTTGGCGTTTGTAAAAGTATTTTGCGTCTTGTTAATTTATTTTCTGAAATGTAATTTTGTTTCAGGACTTGTAAATGTGTTACTGTATGGCAATGTCATTTTGTTTTATGATAAATAAAAATCTCAAGCTTTGTGAAAGTGTTTCACATTTTGTAATGTTGGTTTGTACTTCCCGGCCACCGTAGAGTGATATAAATAATAATACTATACCTGGAGGATGTTCTTGTGAAGCTCCTCTTCTTCAGGTAAAGTCTGGGAAACCATCATGGCCGCGTCTCCTCCTGATGTTCTGCAGTGATAGAAGAAGTAAAAAGAAAATCAACTTTTAATGAAAAATGTTCTTAGGGTTTCTTATAATGGTTCATTTTAAAACAGTTTTAAATAGTAATGTCATATACTTATATGGTGTCATGTGTTGCCTGGTTCCTGTTGTTTAGGTGAAGTCCTGGACATCATCATGGCTGTGTCCCCTCTCCATGTTCTGGACCAATAGAAGGACGAGGTTAGAACAAAACTGACTAACATTTACTAATGTCACTATTTTATTACTATCTGTTCCTCTACTATTATAAAAGAAGTCATAAAGTCATAGGATAGGATGGTGAGAGAAAGTTAACATTTTAGTAAAAGTGAGGTAACAACAGAAACACAGAGAGACATGAAGACATCTATTGGTGCTGGATGAAGGACGACCAGAGTCTCCAGTCTACCTGGTTATGTTACAAGCTTAAAGGCAAATGTTTTCATTCTTTAAACTTTATTCAGCTCAGATATTCTTTTAACTTTAGTTTTTTTCATCAAGAAAAATCATATGAATGTCAGAGCAGTATGTGCACTTTGCATCAATCCTAACTCTAAGTTTTACTGTTCTTTCTTAAACACAACAACAAAAAGCTGCATTTTCAACTTTAGGAGTATCTCAGTGAAATCACCTGTGGATGTGACTCAGTCTCAAATCAAGGGATCAGATCCAGAGCTCTGTGTTCTGAGAAGTTTCTCCATGTCCTTCTCAGACTAAAGGCTAATTTATCCATCTCTCCTTGAAAGGTGGACGTCTGAGAGCTGTCCAGAGCTCCTCTTGGTTGCATAACGGACATTGAGGCAAAGTGCACGTTGAACTCCAGCAGCCACTTTATGTCTTTTCCTCTCAGGTAGGGTTTGAAAGCAAAAAAATAAAAACTACTGGGATGAGACGTGACCTGAGTGTAGGTCTACAGAGAAAGACACAATCACAACAGTCAGGAAAGACACTGACATGAAATCAACAAGTAAACATGTGGAGCATTATGTGCTTTATTTACAGACATACTGACTCCAGCTCGTGCACAGCTTCTTCTTCACCTTCTCAAACACAAGCCAGTGTCCCAGTGTAGATGCTACCATGCTGGTATCAGGCAGGTTATCAATCACAGTCACTCTGCTACGGTTCAAGCATCAGCTCTACACCCACAGGTGACAAATCAAGATGGCGGCGCGCATGGACGCAGCGGCTCCAGTCAGCTCTGCGTTTGTTTTCTTTGTTTTCGTCCGCAAACCCCGAAGCGGAATCGCGGACACGTTTGACACGGAAATACGAACTGCAGCTTGTGTTAGCCGAACCAACGGAGAGGATCAGCGGCACCAAGTCCCTGTGCATCGGACGAAAACACCACAGCAGTCACCGAGAGGACTCTACAACACGTCTACTTCCTGAGGACGCCAAGGAACCACAGCAGAACCACCACAACCAGACCAGCAGCAGCAATCATCCTGGAGCAGCTTCTGGTTTGGAAACTGCACCGTTTCTGACAGAAGGACCCTGCAGAGAGTGGTGCACACAGCAGAGAGGACCATGGGCGTCCCCAGGACATCTGCAGGTCAAGGTGTCTCAAGGTGCAACTCTTTATCTCTGTCATCAGTGTCATGTATCTGCAGTACTCAGTCATTCAGTCATTCATAGTTTCCATGTACTCATGTACAGCTGTATATAGTACTAGTATTGTACATGCACTGTGTAGTTCAGAGTTCCACTTGTAGATCCTGTTGATCTTCTGTGCAGATAATCTGTGTCACCATGTGTTGTAGAGTAGTAGATGGAGTAGTGCAGCAGTAGTTGTGGTCATTGGTTGTGTCTTGTCAGCATGTGTAGCATGATGATGAGGAGAAACAGTGTTTCACACCTCTGTGTGTTTTTATGAACGTTTTGTGGAATAAACACGACTTGAATCTGGAATCTGGAAATCTGTGTGGACGGTAAAGTGCTTTCTAAGAGGACTTTTACAAGGATTACCAAAGTTGTTAGAAGTCAGTCAGTAGTTGCTTATGGTTTATTAAAACTACAAGCGGCAAAAGCTTCAACTAAGTGTCATTGAAATTTTTGCTGAATCTCCGTCACATACAAGGGGATAGGAGTGGTTGTGGCTGCACACTGTGGCCACAACTGGCAATGAGAGGCAGTGGAGGTAAAGTTAAAAGCCTCTCTGAGCCTAGAGTAAACTTGTTTCTAACACGAAATGCCATTTTTCTACTGTCTACGTTAATGTCTTTATTCTGTCTTTTCTTTGCACTGCGCTGATAGTGGCAAATACCAGAAGTTTAAGTAATGTAAAATTAAATATAAATCAGAATATGTGGAGATACGGTTACATGTTTAATGAAAATATATATTTCAGTAATATCCCTGTTAACATTCAGCCATTCTTTAAAATAAATTAGCATTTTTTATAAGTTTAAAGTTGTTTTTAAAAGTATTTATTCCACCGTGCAAACAATCTCCTTCTTTCATTCCTTAAAATGCCCACTTGTGAAAAATGTCAATTTTCTTAGGTCAACAGTCATGTGCCTGAAGCCCTCAGTCCTCTGCACAGAGTGTGGTGAAAGCAGAGTCTCCAGGTTCTAAGTGTTGGAGCCACAAGTGTTGGAGCTGCAGAGTCAACAGCTAAGTGAGTCGAGAGCTGAAGGGAGTCGAGAGCCGTGAGCCGAGAGTCGGAGGCGGAGTCTTGGAGAGGCGGGGCTAACTCTTACTATTTTTTTTTTTTCGAGATTTTTTGGCCAAAATTAGATGCCAAATATACCAAAAAAAGTAGTAGTAAGTGTGAGCAAATAGCTCAGGGAGAAAGGAGAGGGGTCGGGGAGGGAGAGGTAGTAGGATCGAGTCCCAGAGGGGAAGTGTTTTAAGCGACACCAGCAAAAAAAATAAAAAATTTGAACGCAAAAGCTGGCCTCGAACCCGCGATGTCGGGTTGGGCGCCATGTTTTTATCGTATTGAGCTACTGCTTAACTCGATCTTGAAAAATTTTAACTTCTATTTATCGTATGAGCTCAAAAACAGCGATTACCCGGCTCCAGCGCGGTTCTGCGAGCAGCTGAGTTTTAGTGTAGTGGTAAAGCAGAGGGTTTGACATCGGGAGGTCGGGGATCAAGCCCCATCTTCCCCATTTTCTCGGCTCTCTGGATCTTCGACTCGTGAGTCCACTGACTCGGATGCATGATTCTTTCGATGAAAAGACTCAGATTCTCTGAAACACCTCCTCTGGGTGAGAAGGAGTTCCTTCAAGTCACTGTCTGACCTGGAGCTGAACATGAACCTTCCAAGCTGACCACCAGACATTTGTCTTTGTAAAGCCTCAGGCTGATGTTTGACCACCAAACCTCAATGCAGCTTTTTATTAGGAACACACACACACAGGCCTTTATGAAGATCAGTCTCAGTTTCTTTTGACCTTGTCACAAACTTTATTTCTTATTGAGGTGTTGGTGGCTGCTGCTGAAATGTGTTTTACAACTCAGAATATTCAGAACAGACAAAAAAAGTTTGATAAAACATCTTTATTTCTCCGACATGTAAATACAGCTTCCTGCGAGGAGTCACTGTGGAAATTTATTTAATAAATATTAATCTGTCCAAAAAAGTGACTCTTTCTCTGCCGTTTCTGGGGTGACTGTGCTGACCTGGAGTCAGAAATGTTCTCTGAGCTCTGAGGAAACGTACAGTACAGGAAGGTGATGGAGTCAGATGACGACGTATCTTCAGTTTTCATCTGGAGACTCATCTGAAAAGAAAAAAGATGGAAGATACAATCTGGATTTACTGTAGGTGTGTACACACATATATACATACGTACGTACACACACATATACACATTTACTTATATTCTGCTGCGTCATTTTTCATCTTCTCTTTTTCATCTTCTCTTGAATAATCACTCCGTGGTTCTTTTATTTTGGGTTTGTCAGTAATAGACTGAAGTGACAGCATTTTGCCACATTCGTCTCTGAGCAATTCAACATTTAATATTTTAACTTAATGCTGGATTACATTAAAGTACCTGAAATATCCAATTTGCCCTGAACGCACCACACTTAGCAGGAAGTGGAAACAGCTGAGCAGCAACACATTACTGTGTTGGTTTATTATTGTTTCTACAGTGACTTGATCAAATGTCATAATATAGTATTTCAAGAAAAATCATAAAAATGTAAAAAAAAAAGTATAAATATATATAAAAAATGTCATGATAGTATGTCGACAAAAAGGTCATAAAAATGTCATAAATGTCAAAGCCTCAGCAAAGACAACAGCCGCCTCTCTTCAATTATTTATTCTCACATCTACCCCTAAGATGAAAAAAATAATAATAAAAAAATGACAAATGCTAATTGTGGTCCATCCCCCAGGTGGGCATCTGAGTGCTCATTAGTTTTAAAGAAGGCTAGGAGGAGGAGGAGGAAGAGGAGGAGGAGAGGAGGAGGAGGAGGAGGAGGAGGAGGAGGAGGAGGAGGAGGAAGAGGAGGAGGAGGAATTTACTGCTAGACATTATCTACAAATATTGTTTTAATCATTTTTCACATTATGTTAAACATGGTGCTGTGTAAGGCCAATTAGAAAATTAATGTGTGTAAGTTAAAGTCGATTATAAAAGCGCCTGAGGTGAAGCCTCTACTTCGGTGTACCTGCAGGACTCTGCTGCAGTCAGACTCAGGAAGTAGCGGCGCTGGCGGCGAGGGCTGCTCCCAGAGTTTCCATGAAGCGGTGGACGTCGCTGAAGGAGTTGTAGAGCGGCACCGGAGCGACTCGCAGCACGCTGGGTTCCCTCATGTCGCACTGAGCAGCAGGAACGAGAAAAGCACAATCAGGAAGAGTCGGTTTAGAAAGAAGAAGCAGTGGTTTATCAGCTACTCACAGCGACACCCCTCTTCTCCAGCTCCTGGAAGACTCTTTTGATGGGGACGGAGAAGGAGAGCGACAGCTGGCAGCCTCTCTGCTGAGGGTCCGAGGGCGTGAGGACGCGGACGTGAGGTTTGTGAGGCTGAGCTGGGTCCTTGGTGTAGTGCTGCTGGATCAGATACTCCAGATACCCCGTCAGGAGGGACTTCCTGCGCAGCGCCTGCATGCTGCTCATGTTAAACACCTGCATGTGGAGAAAGCCTTCAGACGTCGTTGTGGAAGAAAATCCACCTAAACCTTAGATGAAACTAGAAAAGCAGAATGCATGTTTTTAGGGCAGTACCTCCAAATTGGCCTGCAGGGGGCAGACCAGCAGGAAGGGCTGGTTGGACAGTCTGAAGCCGCTCACTCCGGGCTGCAGCTCCAACACTGAAAACACAAGAAGGGTCAAACACGTCAAGATGGATCCTGGTGTAATATCCAATGAGAGCAGAAGATGGCAGCGTGCAGCAAGGAAGCAGCTGAGAGGATCTTCTTTACCGTTACTCATCTGGAAACGAGTTCTCAGGTCGTGTCCCCACCATCCCACCAGCCTGAAGAGTTAGAGAGAGGAGTTAAAGGATCGTCAGGAACACTTGGACTTTATTCTCTCATCATTTCTTGCCGTGCTCCTTACGCTGGTTTGATGGTGTCTTTGTGTTTCTCGTGGACAAATGCTCCAGCCAGACCACCAGCGCCTGAGTTTACATACTGCAAACATAAAGAGACACAAAGTCATCTCACTGCTCTTTCCTCAACTCACTTCTGTTTCCTGTCAGCTGACCTTGTAGGTGCACCAGCAGGCGAAGTCCACGCCCCAGTCGTGCAGCTTCAGCTCCACGTTTCCTACAGCGTGGGCGCAGTCGAAGCCGACGAAGCATCCCTGACAGACGCGCAGAGAAAGGATTAACTCTTCTCTGAATCATCAGGATGAACATTTATTTCATCGTTACACAAATCTAACACTTGGACACTTGTCAGCATCTCCTCTTTACCTTCCTCTGGCCGGCCTCAGTTATGGCGGCCATGTTGAACAGCTGACCGGTGTAATACTGAACGCCGCTGAACATCACCACGGCGATGGAGTCCCCCTCCTTCTCGATCACCTCCAGGATGTCCTCCGTCCTCAGAGTCTCCTCCCCCTGACCAGACAGGAAGCAGAATCAGTGCTCACCTCGTGTCTCCAGGTTAACATTTACCTCTAATACATTTAATTATCACTGGAACCAAGATTTGGAGCTTTTCACATCAAACTCTGTCAGAGTGTGATACTTTCCAGCTGAGGACTGAGTTCTGGGTCAACATGTGGGGCGTACCGGTCTGGGTGAGAGCATCAGCATGCTCTGACGAGGGTCGAATCCTCTCAGGACGATCTGAGACTCTATAGCGTACTGAGGACATGAGAGACAGATTCAGCTTCATAAGAGTTGATTTATGCCACAGACGAGTCAGACTGAGATTTAAATCTTTAGAAGACCTGACATTTACAAAACTACAACAGATTTCTCACCACGTGCAAATAAACGTCAGGAAAACCACAAAAAAGCTTTGGAACACAACAAAACATGAATCTCAGTCATGATAATCTGGTTTCTCATGTGAAGCTTACTGCATTTTAAATAACTCCAGAATAAATCCCCTTAAAGCAGTGGATCTCAGTCTGAGGATAAATAAATCAGTAAAATCAAAGGAAGAGGACAAAGTGCAGCCTTAGCTAACCAGTGGATGGACTCACATGATCTGAAGGAAAGGCCTTGTGCTCCAGCAGGACTTTGTGTCGAGCTGCAGTTGGTTTATAGAAAGAAAGCTGCAGGATAAAGACATGAAATCATCCTTAGACGACTTCTTCTTCTGCTCCTTTCTGTTATTCCAGGCGTCATGTTTGCAGAACTCACATGTCTTTTTATTTACTTACCATCAGAAGGTGTAAATTAACCGTCAGTCCGTTCATCAGCGCCACCTCCTCAGCTTTAGCTCCTGAGAAACAAAATTAAAATATTTCAAACAGTCTGGTTTTAAACACAATCATTCTTGAAACACTGGGAATAAAAACTCCTGTAGGGCTCAGACTGATCAGAATATTAACAGCAGTTCTTGTCTCTGTCTTATTACATATACCAGGCCTCCATGTGAACTCTGGACTCTAGAAAACAGACCTGGACAGAAGAGTGCAGTGACCTGAACACAGAAAGATGATGAGGAACGTTGCAAAACCAGTGCTGAAGAACGGACCTCTGGATTCAAGCGTTTAACTCTCAGCTACGACCAGGACGAGTGCGATTAAAGAGACGTAATGTCACTGATGAATGTCAAACAGGTTCTGCAGCAGGACGACAGGGAGACATCCAGAAGAACATCTGCAACAGCTGTTCTGACCTCAGCATCATGGAGTCAGTCACTGAACGTACATGCAAGGTGACGTTAGACCAGTTTAGTCCAGAATCAGACCCAAACCGGTCCAAAAAACAAGTCTAAAATTCAGAACCAACCAAAGCTCAGCTCAGAACCAGACTAAAACTAATCCACAGCTGGTCCACAACCAAGACAAAAACCATGTCTAGCCCAAAACCAGTTCAGATTTCACTTTTAAAACCAGCCTGAAATCAGTTTAAAAGCCAACCAAAAAGGGCAGAACTAGCGTCACACCATCTGAAACACAAGCCCCAAACCAAAACTTAATAATATAAAGCAAAAGATCAAAAGATCTGGACTTTATAAAAACAAAAAAAAACTTTAACAGCCTTTAAATAATATCTTAACACCCGTATACATCAACAAGTGAAGCAGTAAACAAAGAGCCTGTCACTCAACATGTTCCCGTCACAACTCTCGCGAGATCTCCAGCTAATTTGGAGAAACAAAGCACTTGGTGTCTAATTAGGTCATTTTAACATCCTAGAAACGTGTGTAAACGTTAACGTAAAGCATTTTTACTCCAAATTTACAATAACAGTGACAAACTGTGAATACTACTGAGCTAACAAAACATAACGGTTCATGTAGCTAACGTTAGCATTAGCTTTGCTCACGACACACCGATACACATTACAGGGGACAAAGCGTTAAAACTTTACAAGAATCACAGTAAAACTCATTGTCAACAATCAGCTACTTGTGTCAACTTTTAAAATATTGAGTTTACTTACATTTTCTGTCGTCTTTCAGCGTTTTATCTGTCTTTTAATCCTAATTCTCCGACCCTGTTTTCACAAACGTTGGCGCGATTAATGGTGCGTTCAAAGCCCGCAACGTTCAGTTGTGTTTGCAGTTGTAAAAAGTCTGAGAAGGTTCTTGGTCTTTCAGGTCAGGGTACCTCAAGTAAATACAGTTAAAAACAAAGTCAGCTGGACTTGTTTGAGTTGTCTAGGAGACGTTTAATCTAAGTGTTCAGGTGTAAGTAACAGGTGGGAGGTTTAGGAGTTTAATTGAAACACCTGTGGGTGGGGAACCCACGTGACTAGAGTCTGTTAACCTGACAAAACAGTTCAGCACAAAGGAGGTGGACACTAATTATCAGCCACTTAAAGTTTTAACACTAGTGCCTAAAAGTTTCTCACCTTGATTTAGTAGTTTTAGGACATAAATGGGTGGATAAAGCACCACTAGTTGTGGGAATACTGAGTCATGGAGGGGATTTATACTTGCACACATTTACAGATTTATACAACTCTCTGTGACTTTTGACAAAAGAAAGTTGTTTTATTCCAATTGAAAACGTCTCAACTTCAAAGAAATAAAGCAAAAGATGTTACCTTCAGCCAGAGGAAAGACCGAGCTGTAAAACAACGAGAGGGAGAGGAGGACTGACTAAGATTAAATAATTATTCTGAGAAACATTTAAAATTGAGTTAGACCCGATAATAAACTGAAACACATGGTTTAAACACATTAAAAACATGAACGAGCTGTGATGGAGACTTAGCTCCCTCTGGTGGAGAAACGATGAACTGCAGGACGTCAGTTTAATAGACACATAGAACTATAACGATCACTGCCCTCTGGTGGACACAGCCAGTAACTACAACTAACATTACTTTAAATTGATTTTTTAATTTATTGATCGCGTTTGTTATATTGTTTTGTTTAGAATAGAAAGAAAGAAAGTCTCTTTAAATGCAGCAGATAAAAAGGAGGAGTGATTAAGATCAGATCAGTGGAGTTAGAGCCAATTATTAACTTTGAAAAACATGGTTTAAACAACTTCAATATATTGTGATGTATTAACATATTTAGTAAATATATGTGGTCTAAATCTTCAGATGAAAATAATCAGTTTTTTTTTTAGTTTTTTTATTAATGAATTAAAGTTATTATAAGTTCATTCTTTCCAGTAACAATGTCTCACCTCCAAATAAATAAAGCAAAAGCAGATGTTGGAGAGTGAAATACTTTACCTTGAGTAGAAGAAAAGAAGCCACAACTGTAACCAGACACCAGAACCAGAGGGAGAGGAGGATATTCTGAAGTTAGATCTGATTATAAACTTTGAAAAATACGATTTAAACAACTTCTACATTATTCTAATTCAATTCAATTCAATTCAATTCAGTTTTATTTATATAGCGTCAATAACAATACAAATTGTCTCAAGACGCTTTACCAGACCCGGCCTGAAACCCCCAGAGCAGCCTGAAGGCGACGGTGGCAGGAAAAACTCCCTTTAACAGGAAGAAACCTTGAGCAGAACCCAGCTCATATGGAGGGAACCATCTGCCTGAGGCCAGCCGGGTACAGGTAGAGAAAGAGAACAGCAAGATAAACATACATCTGTCATAAATACACATATCTGACTAAAGCATACAAGTTGGATGCTATGATTCAAACTAATGATGTTACATGACAGTTTGAAAATATAAAGGGAATCATCAGCAGGTTGGAGAATTGTTCATTCAGGTAGGAGTGGATAACAGCAGGAT
Source organism: Planiliza haematocheilus (assembly GCA_005024645.1). Classification (NCBI taxonomy): domain Eukaryota; kingdom Metazoa; phylum Chordata; class Actinopteri; order Mugiliformes; family Mugilidae; genus Planiliza; species Planiliza haematocheilus. Next base: position 730,708 of record SRSE01000765.1, read on the forward strand.
TCCATGGAGACTGGGCAGAATGATGAGACCACGACAACAGATGTAGTATGGAGCTCCACAGGAAACACTCAACTCCAGGCCAGAGATACTCGGAAGAAGGGAGAGCAGCAGTAAACATTCTACATAGTAATAGCACAGAATGTCATGACTAGTAGCAGATAGGAATTTAGATGTATTATCATATTAAGTAAATATATAATCTAAGTCTTCGGATGAAAACAGTCACTGTTTTTTATTGTTTTCTAAATGAACAAACGCACCAGGAAATCTGTGGGGGTTCAGTAAAAACTAAAGTGGGAAGCACAAAACAACATTAAAAAGTATTTTGCGTCTTGTTAATTTATTTTCTGAAATGTAATTTTGTTTCAGGACTTGTAAATGTGTTATGGCAATGTCATTTTGTTTTATGATAAATAAAAATGTTTCCTAAAATTATAAATTTATCTCAAGCTTTGTGCAAGTGTTTCACATTTTGTAATGTTGGTTTGTACTTCCCGGCCACCGTAGAGTGATATAAATAATAATACTATACCTGGAGGATGTTCTTGTGAAGCTCCTCTTCTTCAGGTGAAGTCTGGGAAACCATCATGGCCGCGTCTCCTCCTGATGTTCTGCAGTGATAGAAGAAGGAGGTTAGAACAAAACCAACTAACATTTACTAATGTACAACAAGCTGCAACAAAAACTGTTACTCTACTGATATAAAATAATAATAGAGCACGTAAAAAACAAAAATAATAAAAGTCTATGACCATCACGAGTTTTACTGTGGAGTAAAACAAACAAACAAAAAAATCATTTTAAAACGGTTTCAAATAATCATGTAAAAAGAAGTCATAAAGTCATAGGATAGGATGGTGAGAGAAAGTTAACATTTTAGTAAAAGTGAGGTAACAACAGAAACACAGAGAGACATGAAGACATCTATTGGTGCTGGATGAAGGACGACCAGAGTCTCCAGTCTACCTGGTTATGTTACAAGCTTAAAGGCAAATGTTTTCATTCTTTAAACTTTATTCAGCTCAGATATTCTTTCATCACTTAGCAGCAGCTGTCTTCATGTGTCTTTAGTTGTGGTTGAGCTGGTGGTGGGGGACAGTCTGGCCTTTATTACTGTAGTGGTTTGGATGGGTAGCAATGAATTTTAATAAATAAATGTGAAGTTACAAAGAAAAAGGTTTGACATTGGACCTTCACATAAAAACGAAAAATAAAGAGACAACAAGACAGCTATTGCTGCCTGATTAAAGGACTGAAGATGAGACAAGGTTTGGTTGAGTGAATACCAGAGTCTCCAGTCTACCTGGTTATGTTACAAGCAAATATGTAATAATAAAACATTCAACCAAACGTCACATCTTCAGTCTTTCATCCAGCAGCACTGTCTTTGTGTCTCTTTAATTGTGGTTTCCTGTGTTGTTATCTGATTTTCATCATCACATTTACAGCTGGTGGTGTTTGACTAAACTTCTTCACTAAACTGGTTTGAATGAATATCAATGAATTTTAATCTGGGACTTTTTATTCAATGATTTCATTGGTAAATGTTTGATTTGAAGGATTTCAGGTTAACAGAGAAATAAACATTCACATTCAGTCTCATTCATTCGTAGATTCAAATTACCCAAATGTTTGTTCCATGTGCTCCATCCACACCTGTCCAGGTAGAAGGCCAGACTGACAAACAGGAAGTGGAAGAATCCAATGTGGTTTATGGAAGGGGGAGCTGGACGGTACCAAGTTGTAGAAGGGAAGGGGTGTTTGATAGTTTTAAACTTTCAGTATCTAGTTTGAAAATCACAATCTGTCATTAAGATGTCAGCCTGTAGCTAAAAGTTAGATGGTGATGGAAAGATGTTTTATTTCATTAATGATCATTTTCTACTTGCTAGTGTTGGCATCTGTATCTGGACAGAAGATGGAGGAAAACACACATGGAAGTAGGATGAAGTTTCCTTCCTTGCTGGTGGGAGTCTTCACGATGAGGTGAGTTTCTTCAGCTTCTGTTACATAAACCAAAGAAAAATGCAAAACATATGTTTTATTCTCTGTGGCTACTTCTTCTCAGATTTCACAGCTCTCCAAATCATTGACTCCGGACTCAGATGATTGATTCTTCCTCCAAAACTTCACCAAACCTTAGTGACACGGTGAACGACAGACAAACGTCCTTTTAAAGCCTCAGACTGATGTTTCACCACAAAACCTGGCTGCTGCTGAAAACACTTTTACAACAGGGACAAAATAGCATAGACAATCCAGATTAAAAAAAATAAATAATTTATTATTTAGTTTGATTAAAAAAAAGCTTTTATTTTCTCCACAAACATTAAATCACATTTTTATACAGTTTCCTATTAGGCCTCACTGTGGAAGTACATTTTATCACTTAATAAAAATAAATCTGTCCAAAGAAAGTGACTTTTAGTTTAGTAGTTAGACTGTGAATTAGATGTTTTATTAAGTTTTATTTTATTTCATGGATGGGGGGAAAAGTTTGGAAAGAATTTCTATGTGAGTGTAAGTGTGTGAGAAACTATAGAGATAGGGGATGTGAAGTGATATAAAAGGACGTGAAGAGATGTGAAGTGAATAGTTAAAAAAAATGTCAGTCAGTCATCTTCTACACCCGTTAAGTCCTGTTCACATCAATGAACCTAACGAGCATGTCTTTGGATGGTGGGAGGAAGCCGGAGTACCCGGAGAGAACCCATACAGACACAGGGAGAACATGCAAACCACACAGAAAGGCCAGCCGGTCCATGGATTCGAACCGGTGACCTTCTTGCTGTGAGGCTAACCACCTCTCCACTGTGCCGCCAGTTAAAAAAAAAAAAAAATGTTAAAATGTAAAAAGCTGGAAGATACTTGTGACAAAGATTTGATGAGATGTGGTGAGTGTATGTGAGAATGTAGAGATAGGGGAAGTGAGAAGTGAAAAAGTGAGAGAGTAAATGTGGAAAAGCTGGAAAATAAAAATTAAAAAGTAAAAATTTAAATTTAAACTTGTTGGGACAGCTTCACTGGATCATTGTCCTGTCCCGGAGTATCTTCTCAATCACCTTGCGTATGCTGGTGACAAAGATTTCATTTCCTTTCCTGGTGAAGTGCACGCCGTCTGACAGAAACACTGAGTCGTCAAAGTATTTCAGGAAGGGATGTTCGATAACGTCACCGCTAAAGCAGCTTACAGCTTTTCTCATGGCACTATTGACGGCCTTCCTGTCATTATTGATGCATTTTGGCTTTCCGTATCTCCACACTTGCCGTTCGTTGATACAAGAATATACAATCTTCATTGAGGGGAACTCTGCGTGGAGCTGCATTAAATCCCCCTTCATTTGTGAAATCAGTTCTGTTGTGAACATGAGGCCCAGATCGTTGCCTCCAGCGTGGACGACCAAGACGTCAGGGGGACTCTGCGTGGACAGTTCATCATAAAAGCGAGGTAGGACGTTGCTCCAGCGCATGCCTCCTTTACCAAACCACTTAACTTTGGCGTCGAGTCCAAAGTTGTTCCCAAAGTTATTATACGCTGGCCCCGCTGCTCGTTTAATGTAACTAGACCCTATTATCCAGATTGTAGTTACTTTTTTGTCCACCTTTTCTGTCGGCATAGTGGTGGAGGTGGAAGGGGAAGAAATGTCTTTAGAGGTGCTGGGAACCTCCTCCGTATACGTGATCTTCATCCTCTTCTTTCCTGAGGAGAAACTCTCTGAGATTTCTTTGCTTTCTTTGCCGCATGTTGAAATTTCATTGCATGTCCTTTTGATCGCAAACTTTTGTGCACAGAGCTTCCCAAGTGAAGAAGAAGGGGCGGAGGAGGAAGAAGAGGAGGAAGAGGAGGAGGAGGAAAATCTCTCTTCACAAATCCTCCTCTTCTTTTGTGGTGGGGATCTGCTGGTGGAACTTCTATCAACATTATCATCATCAGTCCTCTTTCTTTTCAGTGGAGGCTTGAAGGGGTTTTCTGAGGAGAGACCTTCCCTCTGAAGGGACGAAGAAGAGGAGGAGGAGGAGGACATTCTCCTCTTCTTCAGTGCTGGGGAACTTCTAATACCATCATCGTCAATCCTCTTTCTTTTCAGTGTCCGCATGATGGGGTTTCTGTCAGATATAACACATTTCACTTTGGACACTTCTTGTGGACTCCGCCTCTCTGGGGAGAGACCCTTCGTCTGAAGGGAAGAAGAAGAGGAGGAGGACATTCTCCTCTTCTTCAGTACTGGGGAACTTCTAATACTATCATCGTCAGTCCTCTTTCTTTTCAGTGTCCGCATGATGGGGTTTCTGTCAGATTTAACACATTTTACTTTGGACACTTCATGTGGACTCTGCCTTTCTGAGGAGAGACCTTCCCTCTGAAAGGACGAAGAAGAGGAGGAGGACATTCTCCTCTTCTTCAGTACTGGGGAACTTCTAATACTATCATCGTCAGTCCTCTTTCTTTTCAGTGTCCGCATGATGGGGTTTCTGTCAGATTTAACACATTTTACTTTGGACACTTCATGTGGACTCTGCCTTTCTGAGGAGAGACCTTCCCTCTGAAGGGACGAAGAAGAGGAGGGGGACATTCTCCTCTTCTTCAGTGCTGGGGAACTTCTAATACCATCATCGTCAATCCTCTTTCTTTTCAGTGGAGGCATGATGGGGTTTCTGTCAGATTTAACACATTTCACTTTGGACACTTCTTCTGGACTTTTGGCCTCACAGGAGACGCTAGTAGATGCTTGGTCTCCTGAGGGTGGCCCCTGGTTTTTGGCTTGAAGGCTGCAGACGTCCATCAAGTCAACAGTTGACTTTACATCCAAGAAGCCTGTCAGATGGCTCATTGTAATGAAAGGATGCTGCAACACCTGGAAAGGCGTTATTCTTTCAGCAGGATCCAGGTTTAGCATCTGTTTTATCAGGTCCACAAAGTTATCCAGGTCAACTTTGTCTGCCTCTGACGGACAACTGAACATAGTCTGCTGGAAGTTCTTCAGATCATCCAGGCAGCTAAACATGAGGTCGTTTGAAGAACTGATTCCATACTCGTCTGGTGTCATGAGTCTCCAGATGTCTGGCCATAACTGCTGATAAAAGTTTCTGATTTTGAGTCCAGCATTGAGTAAATGCTCTGGGACGTCTCCTTGAGTTTGTGTTATTTTCCAAATCATGTCATACTCGCAATTCCCTGGGTAAAGTGGGAAGCCCAGGAATAGTTCAGCGGCAATGCAGCCGAGGGACCACATGTCTATGGCCTCGTTTACTGGGAGACCTAAAATCGTCTCCGGGGACCGGTACCACCTGGTCTGAATATATGACTCCTGCTGAGCATTAAAGGCTTGGAAAGCACTGCCGAAGTCTATGATTTTGATCTTCAGTGGCTGCTGAACATGGTCCACCAGCATAATATTCTCCAGTTTGAGATCTGAATGAATGATCCCCAAGTTCTTGAGGGTGGTCAGAGCCGTAGTCATCTGCTGTATAATGGGCCTGATCTCCCTGAGCTGTAGTGGGGTCTTTCTACTGTAAAGAAACTCCTTTAAGGTGGTGTCCAGAAGTTCAAATTCCTGACAGAAACAGGCTTGGGCGACAAACGAGCATTCCCACCTTACAATGTTGCATCTGTCAGGGTCGACATCCTTCAGCTTCCTGAGGATGGCTTCCTCTTCCTCTGCCTGATGTACTGTGTAGTACTTTATTATCTTCACAGCCACCTTTTTGTTAGTTGCTGGCTTAAAACACCTGGCAACTTGACCAAACGCACCTTTTCCAATAAAGTCCTCTACTATGTAGTCTGAAGACATGGTGGATAACTGGGCCTCTGAGGATGTGAACAATAGTTTGAAGTTAAGTTTCTCTTTTTTAGCACAAGAAACGCAAATTGTGTTGTGAAACTTGTGTTGTATGCACGACACCAAAAACTGAATGACGTCGATGCCTTCAAAGGTTATACAGTAAGCTATAAGCTCAGAACGGATTCCTTTGAACTCAGGTCCAGTTATGAGATCAAAGGTTGTCATGGCGATGGGATCATGGGGTGTGTCATGTGGGCGGGGCCAGCCATGGTACCGCCCCGACCGTGAGGTCACAAAATTGTTGCCAGGGCGATATTTACGACATTCTAGAATCCCTGTTGCCCACGTTACATGCTAATGTAGAGGCAGCTGTATGAAAGAAGGCTAATGCTAGTTTAGTTAGCATCTTAGTCCAAGTTGGTTTTGTCATTATTCTGGAATCATGTGTTGTAGTGGCATGATCACACCAGGCTAACCACCAAACTAGCTTATTTTCACATAACAAGTGAACGTTGATATTAACGTAAAGCCAACTTTTTTTTTGATGCTGCTTCTGTCAATCAAGGGGCACATTTTGCTTCTCACAAGCTAACTAGCTAACATGAACAAGGATGCTAATGAATTAGCTTCTTTCATATAGCCGCCTCTGGGTGACATGAACATCGCATAAATAAATATTTCAAAAAAGCTTAAGAAGTTAGCCAAGACTCAGCTTATAACAAAAGAAAATGATCAGTTTCTTTTTGTGCAACTCCAGCCAAGAGATTTACACACAATTTACATTTATTCAAGGACACACACATCATACTGCATTCGTTATAGCTGTTAGTACATGAAAGGTTATGGATCCTCTCTGCTCCTGCGAGCAAAACAATGAACGAGCAACAGTGCACAACACAGTTATGGCTGACTCCTTTCCAGACTTCTGTTCACACACATCTCACCTGTTTACTTACTATGTGCGCAAACTTTAACATATACGGGACATATTTTATTATTCTTTGTGAAAGCATTCACGTCACACATAACAGGTGAAAGTAGAAAAAAGCACAGCTTATAAAAAATAAATATCCTTTTTTGTTATTGCCAAAAAATACTTTGTGAAAATGTCAAACTGTAGCAAACTGAAAAAAGGATGTCACTCAAGTGCTGAGGGTTACACATAAATCAGTGTAAAGTTGAAGAAGTAGCAAAAAAAAAAAACACGTTTCACAAACAAAAACTTGACGCTAAATATTATAGACCTAGTCTAGACTCTGGCACTGACAAATACTGTATATGAGCATAAATGTGGCGTATAAGACACAGGAATTCTTATTTAAATCATTTAAGAATTATTTTCAGATACTTGAGCAGTTGCAGAAACACAGTAATAGTTCTGCTGCTCTTTGGCAGTGGTTTATCCCTCTCTGAGATAAATCTAATCGCTCTAGTCTGCTTATGTGCACATGGTACGGTGTCACAAAGGCGAATAAGCAGGTTTGCTGTTCATTTTGTGATTTTATTATTTTAAGGCTTCTATTGACTTCCAATATGGCCGCCAGAGGGCAAGTTGCTATAGATCACCTGAGCTTAACTTGGAATAATCTTGCATAACACCAGTGGCTAATGAAGGAAATGGACAATCGTATTTACAAAGAACCAGAAACGGCGTAAAGACGGATCAAAGTGTTGTGTTTGTGTGCGTTTATCTCTTGGTGTGGCCGATGTAGCTGTTCTCGATGCACAGCACAACGTAGGAGCTGGAGCAGCTGCTGGAGCTCTGCTGCAGCAGGTTGCCGCTCTGCAGGGACGTCGCCATGCCGCTCAGCGCCCGGTCGCCGACGCGCCACGTCTCGCAGAGGTTGTTGACGTGGCGTTGACCCTCGTTGGTCGACCCGTGCCACATCATCTTCTCTGGCCTGGGACGAAACACAAAAACGTTTTAGGACTTTACATATTTGTGTCCGATTTAGTTTTGTCTTAGAATATATATATATTTTTTTGTCTAACCATGTGCTGTCCCTCAGAACATCTTTGCCGTCAAAGGAGTAGATCGGCACGTTGTCCTTCATCCTGCCATCGTTGAAGATGGCGTCCCAGTTGTCAAACAGAACCTCATCCTGAGAAAGGCAGCAGAAAACAGAAAATCAGGCAAAGCCAATATCAGTTTTGGTTCATGCAGATACTGGTCAGTGCTTCCGTTCTCTATCCTCTCTGGAAAGCTTCATATACCTACCTTCAGGTTGACTATTGGGAAACGGTCCCGGTCTGCCTTGCGGACGATGCTGTGGAGGTCTTGGAGTCTGGCGGACAGGAAGGCCCGGAAAGTTCCCTTCATCCCGATGGCCTGAGCCTGGGTGAAGCACATGAAATCGGCGCCGTTGATGCTCCGCATGGCGCCAGTCTGAGGGCTGTTCAGAGCGATGAGGTGGAGCTGTAGAGGAATGTGAACAGAAGCAAATATTTACTTTGTTCATCAGAAATTCTCTTTTTTTTTTGTCAGAGTGGCTTCATTTACCCCTGGCCCTGAGGTGTGGTGGTGGGGTGGAGTCTGGGGCGCAGAAGGAGGTGGTGGTCTTCGAGGGGTGACTGGGTAGCGAGTCTCTGGGACGGAAACCCTAATATCTGGTTGGTTTAATCTCTCAGCGTAACTTGGGAACCTGGGATCCGTCGGTGCTGGGTAACGGGGATCTGGCTGGTACCGAGGGTCCGGTTGGTACCGAGGGTCCGGTTGGTAGCGGGGGTCGGGCTGATACCGGGGATCAGGTTGGTAGCGGGGGTCAGGTTGGTACCGGGGGTCAGGTTGGTACCGGGGGTCAGGCTGGTGTTGTTCAGGACTTTGTGGACCCTCAGGGGGCCTCTGTGAGTCATGGCTGGAAGTGTCGGTGTTGGAGTGGTGGTCGGGGTAAGGGACAACGGGCGGAGGCTCGACAGCTGCAACCTCGTTTCCCTGAAAATATGAAGCATGTGATATGTATTTAACGGAGTTTAAATGTTGAAGACACAAAAAAAAAAGAAAAGAAATGACACTCACATCCACAGTGGGTAAAGCGATGTAGGTCCCAAGCTGAAAAAGAACAAAAAACAATCAGTAAACACAGAAAATGTTTAAATTATCCTTTATCCGTCTTTAATTAAGATAAAAGTTTCACCTGGACCTGACGGACACCATCTCGGACTCGTAGGTAGAGATCGGTCCGGTCGATAATGTACACCAGAGAGCCCTCGGGTTGTCTCCTAGCGGTGGCCGTCATGGTTTCATAAGACCTCAGCACCGTCACCTAAAACACAAAGACAGACTTTGCAGATTGTTGTGCGTTTTTTTTTTTAGCCATGACTCCACGACGTCTACTTACCCCTGACGAGATTCCAGGCAGTCCAGGAACTCCAGGAGGTCCCGGCGGTCCAGGAATAGAGATCGCTATCATTTAAACACATTCATATCAGTTTCAATTCAATCTCTAATCTTAGAGGGTATATTTGAAGGTAACTCACTCTGTGTTCCCCTGTAGGCCCCAGGCAGGGATGGTCCCGGAGGTCCTGGTGGCCCTGGTGGTCCAGGTTGGCCATCATAGCCTCTTCCCGGGGATCCAGGTGGGCCCTGAGGGCCTGGTGGGCCAACAATGGATTCACCTTTAGGTCCCTGATGAGACGACAAAGACTAATTTACTAAAAGAACGATAATATTTTTCACGGTGAAGCTAAAAAAAGAAAGATGAGTTTTAGTTTCTTACCGGAGGTCCAGGAACTCCTGCAGCGCTACCTCCATAGCGGGGATCATAATACCCTCCACCTGGTTCTCCCTTCTCTCCCTTCAAGCCTGTTTCACCTTTCAGCTCATTCTAGATGAAACGAGAAACAGTAAGCCCAACAACGCAATAAAAACTGAACACCTCAGTATTTATATATAAACCAGAATTATGTGGAACAGCTTACCTTTAACGTGTAAATGTCAAATCCAGCACCTACAATTATGATAAATACTTGCTGTTAATTTGTCTGAGATTAAATCATTTACTTTTATTGTGTGTATATATTTGATCTACCTGAAATGTCAAGCGTTCCTGGTGGTCCACGTTCACCCTTCTCTCCTTTAGCTGTAAACGAGAAGACCAACACCTTAAACACAAGTAGCTTTGCTTTTAATCGGCTAACCGGACCACTTGTTGAGCAGGCTAGGCTATACTAAGCTAGCTGATCAAATGATTCCTATTAGTGTGTTATGATTTTACAGGCAGAATTAACCAGGTTAAGCACATCCTACACGTTTCCACTTCTTGTTAGCTTTACATCTCATGCTAAGCTAAGCTAAGCCAAGCTAACTGGCCTACAGACATGAGTGCTATCGAAATGACCATGAAAGAGAAACAACTCACCAGGATAATATCTGGAGTAATCATCAGATCTCTGAAATAAAAAGGAATTAATTTTATGTTCTGGTGTAAAATAAATTAATGAACCACTACTGGAAAATCTTGACTCACTCCATCGATGGCACTGGGAGGTCCAGGGGGTCCTGGAGGCCCTGGAGGCCCTGGTGGACCCTGAGACGGAAGAAATATTGACAGAGTGATTGAGGTGTCGTTGGCCTGATGGTAAAAGCTGCACGACTAGAACTGAATTCAGGCTCTGACAACTAACCAAGCAAACAACTGAAACACTCACAGCGTAACCATATCCAGATCCACCACCTGAATCTCCCTTCTCTCCTTTTACGCCGTTCAATCCTGGTCGACCCTAAAACAAAAACACAGTATGCAGTTAGCTTGACACACCGTCATGTTTTTGGACGGTGTTGTCTTCAGGTAAACTCTTCACCTGATCAGTCAGTGCCATTTCTCGATTAGCTCAACACCACTTTGGTCGTTTAAAAGCTACTTGGTATAAATGTCCCACTTACCGGTCTACCAGGAAAACCAATCTCTCCCTTTGGACCTGGAGGACCATATGGACCCTAGAGAAAAATGCACATTTGATTTACATCAATCTGATGCAGCTAGCATGTCGAACAAGTGGAGAACTTAAAAAAAATCTGACATACTGGAGGTCCCACTGGGCCGGGAATACCCCTCTCCCCCTGCAATTTAATACAAATACACACATCACACACTGATAAGTCTTTTACAGATCAGTTCAATTGATCAGGCAGCATGCTGGTCAATTATTTACCGGCTGTCCTGCCAGGCCTCCGGTGTACAAAGGAGCCCCATCAGGCCCCATTATGACTCCAGGTTCTCCTTTCTCTCCCTGCATAAAACGTTCACATAAAAACAATTTATCGTTGCATTTTCATCAAATATATTTCATTATTTTGACACCGTTTTCTTAAATGTGCATCGCTTAGCCTGCAAAATGCAAATTAAACACATTATCAAACCTTAGCTGCATATCCAGGAGGACCCACATCCCCTTTATCTCCTTTCGGCCCCATGGGCCCCTAAAATCAGAACACGAAATGCATGAATGCAATCAGTTGGCTCATACAATAAAACTGTGTGATGGTCATAGTGGTGTATACATACCGGGAATCCTGCTCGACCTGGAGTACCAACACCTCCCTAAAGAAGAAAGACCCGTTAAACAGAGACCAAATATTCTTTGAGTTTGTTAAACCGATTTTAGTTTTGTGAGTTTTATGCGCGATCAGTTAACAGACCACTCACCTGCCCATCCTCACTCCAATAAACTTCGTTAAACTACAGCAAGACAAAGTTAGGGCAGTTAGCGTGGAGGTGGGTCAACAAAAAGGCAAGCCATGACTGTTAGTAACTTCAACAAAGCTCAGTTTAGTCAGTGAGTGATTGAGGAGCAAGCCGTCATGTGGGGGTTAATTTAATTCACTGATTCAGACTCGGGCACATCTCAACCTGTGACTCACATTTCCTGTCGGCTGGTAGACAACCTGCCCTGGAGGTCCGGGAGGCCCTGGAGGTCCAGGTGGGCCACCATCTCTTCCTGGTAGACCCTAGAAAACAAACAGAGAACGTGGTGAATCAAGAAGAACATCCGGAAAGATTTACAGCACAGTTAAAATATAAAAATATATATCTCACTCACCATATCGCCTTTTTCTCCTCTATCTCCCTTTTCACCCTAAGAAAAGATCAAAAGAATATATAATGTGCTATGTGGAGATAATATAAATATACCGAACAGTAACGGTTCATCTAGCTTCATACCGACAGTCCAGGGAATCCGTCCAGACCTGACACGCCAGGAGGTCCTCGTGGTCCCTCTGCTCCTTTGTTTCCATTACTGCCTGGCAAACCTGGCTTACCCTAGAAACCATTTATTCAAACATTTGTATACCGGTGAAGCAAGATTGCAAAGTCTAGTTTTTGATGTTTGTTTTGTTGAGTTGTATCCAATCAGAAATGCTTGCCAGATATCCATAATAAAAATTTAAAACTGAAGTGGTCCTGTACTAGAACCCTGGGGCACACCTTTTTGTCTGATTTACAATACCGCCTCTCTTAAAATACTTACAGGAAGTCCTGCAATCCCAGGGGGACCCTGAAAGATAGGATGCAGATAGAATGAGACGGAGCATGCACAGTACTGGGAAAACAAGGACAACAATGTCTGACATGGTTACCTGTGGTCCAGGTGGACCTCTGAGTCCAGGCAAGCCACTGCCCACCTCATAGCCATTGTTCTCACCCTGTATGGAGAGGAAGTGGAATTAGTGGTTGAATATAACCAGATGAGATGTGCGATTAGTCTTTGCATCCTAAATTTAGCCGTGTTTTTTGCTTCTGGATTTTGGTGGAAAGTTCTGAACAATTCTTTCCATTTATAACTAAAAATCTCTACTACTCACATAACCACCGCCGTATGGGGGTCCAGGTGGTCCGGGGGGACCAGGGGGTCCGATTGGTCCCATGGGACCTGGAAGCCCAGCTAGCCCCGTCTGCCCTGGTGTACCCGTTTGTCCTGGGTCGCCCTGAGAACCCTAAAAAACGCCATGTGCTTGTTATTTTCAATTCCTGCGAAACTACCAGCTCCAGAGGAGAACGGTACGACATGCAAGAGACATAGAAGTTTAGAGAGTTGGGAACCATTTAAGATTAGATAAAGGAGAACAGAAGAACGGCTTGAGAGGTGGTGTAGTTAAGGGACTCGTTCACGGCAACACTTAGTTAGAAGTTTGTGTAAATGTGGAAATCAAAAACCAGCAAAGCAGAGATGCCTGCCACCCGTTACACACCGTAGAAGATGGAGCAAAGTAAGAGAACAGGTCGGTGAAAAAGTTGGAGTCTTGTGCGTCTTGCTAGAGGAAAATGACAAAGAATCTATCTAGATTCACCCGCCACAAAGATTATTATAGAAAATCATAAAGAAGAGACACAGATTCGGTTTTAACTCACCTTTTCCCCAGATGGTCCTGGAAGACCGAGCTCACCACCGTCACCCTGGAGGAAGAGGAGGACAAATATGCTAATGGTTAAATCCATCCATCCAGCTTGCAAGCTACAAATGTCCCGATTGTTGCTAAACCTGTCTGCATTGTTTTTGTGATTTTGTTAGCATGCTAACATCAGCATTTTGCTCAAAGCTCAGCCTGCGTCTAGTTTAGTTTTACGTTACCTTTTCTCCTCTGAGTCCAGATTGACCAGGTGGACCAGGAGGACCTGGGGGACCCTGAAACATGATAAACACGATTAATATCACAGTGCTATGGTGCCACATTCAAACCAACAGATAAATACTCACTGGGAAACCAGGGACACCGTCTTGTCCAGGTGGTCCAGGAGGTCCAAAGGCTATTGGACCATTCTCTCCCAATGTTAATGAAGTCCCCGGTGTCCCTGGAGGGCCAGGGGGACCTGGGAGACCTGGAGGACCACGGGGACCCTGGATAACAAATCAAAATGATTATGTTGCTAAACTACTGATTTTTTTCGTTTGAGATGAGCAACATACCCGGATTTTGTCCAAGTCTGGGAACCCTGAGCCCTCCATGTCAAAGAACGTCTATGAAAACATAAGATACAGTAAAAGGTTTGTAAAATGTAAAAATAGTAAAAGAACAGAGTGTTTGAAGTGTGGACGTACTGGGCGGTCACCAGCACCAGGTCCAGGAGGTCCCGGTAGACCTGGGGGGCCTCTGGGTCCAGGCTGACCCTCTCCACGCTCACCCTGCAAAGATTCAGAGGCCAAGAATTATCACTATCAGTACAACAAAAACAAAACCCTTGTGTCTGATTTAAACTGTGCATTTATGTACGACACCTTTTGGCCTTGGGTGCCAGGAGTTCCTGGACTTCCTGGCAAACCTTGTGGTCCGGCAGGTCCCTGGAAATGGGACCAAAATAACAGAATCAGATTTTCAATCATCTAGTAAAGCAGATTAATAACAAATATTTTTACTACTTCAGTAACTCACAGGCTTCCCGTCCTCTCCTGGATCACCCTGAAAGACAAAGAAACATCTGAGTACCGGACACCTCCAGACGATTTTAAACAAATTCTCCAACGCTCTCTGTGCTCACCGGCTCCCCATCAGTTCCTTTAGGTCCGGGGGTTCCATCCTTCCCTGGCGGTCCCGGTGGACCAGGGGGTCCAGCCACCTGCTGCACAACAGACCCATCCCCAAGTCGGACCACCTCAGCTGCAGGTCCTGGAGGACCAGGGGGCCCAGGAGGCCCCTGACTCCCACGTTCTCCTTTACTGCCGGGGTATCCGAAACCAGAGCTACCCTATTGGCAAGAAAAAAAGTTTTAAAGATGTTTAAATAAAATGAATACGAGAGAAAATGAATCAGCTGCTCGTCAACATACCTTTGCACCTTTTTCTCCCTGGAAAAAAAACAAAAACACATTACTGTATGTCTGTATGCAGCAGCTGAATACTTTTTCCAGAGATTTACCTTCAGTCCTCGATCTCCGGAGGAGGTGAAACCAGAATCAGAGCTGGAACCAGAATCTCCCTTCGGCCCTGCCAGCCCTTGGTCCCCTTTCGAACCTTTCTCCCCTCTGTCACCTTTAGCGCCATCAGCACCTGAAGGAAGCCATTTAAACACGTTACTGTACCCGTCATATTTCCTCTTATATTATATTTACAGCAGTTTTCTAAGCTTCATTTTTACTCCAAATGTGGAGAAAAATCGGCAGAAGCAGTGGAGTCGAAAGCCTGTAGAGGGCGATACTGCACCGTTCATAACAATTCCCCATTAACGCTGGCTCCTGCTAAAGTCCTGCATCTTTATAACAATTAAAATCACAATAAAGGCTTTCAGATAAAGGTAAAAAAAAATAAAAAAAAGTCCTTTTACTCCCTTGCTGGATTATCCTCCTCTAGAAGCAAGGCATTACCTGACCTTATCTGACCTCACTAACATGACTGCTTCACATTAAAAGCGCTTAAAAGTGGGGTGCTTTTATTTTGAAGCAGTCACAGAAAACAGGTCGAAGGTAATAGCTTCTGGAGACTTTGCCGAGTCAATAATCCAGTTACCCCGCAACACGCACAAAAAAAACAAACCACCAACACGCTCAAGGAGACATGTACAGCAGCCAGAGCCACAGCGCTCATTCTATGCATCGATAGGATGGCCACACATTTAATCCACACTGCTGCCAGGCTTTGTCAGGATCCCACCTCTTACAGCTGACGATCCAGACGGTCTGTAGTCCACCGACGTCCACTGATACCTTAAATCTACAGTCGACACAAACACAACTTCACCTGCTGCTCAGCTTTTCCCTGCAGAGTCTTCAACTGTCCACCCGAGGGAGCTAAAGAGCTTCCTCAACATGTTGCAACCTCGCTGCAAAACTCCCCCAGGCTTTCAGGTCCAGACAGGCAACATTTAGGACACATTTCTGGATAAAAAGCACTGTGATTCTACAAGACGTTTCTTTGGCAGCGGCTGCCGTATGATTAAAAAGCTCCATGACACATTTTAACACGGAGCTTACACCGTTCTTGGCAAAAGTTGTAAGTGAATCCTCTACCTGTTTCTTCGAGTGTGTTTCCTTCAGAGGATTTCAGCGGGGGCTCGGGCATTGGACGGAAGGTGGCCGGAGTCGTCTGAGGGTGAAGAACAAATAGAAATATAGTGATTAGTACCTTTAACTGTAAGTTTTAGCCAACATATTGATTCAAAGTGACACTAAATGAAACTTGTTAAACGAACAACAGCAATATCACCACCAGCCACCAGATGGCGACATTTACCAGTTCAGCAGTTTTGGGTGTAAAAACGAGACAATGCCTTGCTGTAGGTGCAGTGGATCCACCATAAAGAGCCTAAGGACTCACTCACATTCACTTGCCAGTTCATTAGGTACACTAGTAAATGCATTCATGCACCAAATCCTCCTCCTAGCCTGTTCTAAGGCTCAGCTGATGTTGAAACACTGTCAGAAAGGTGGTGATTCAACTGGATGATCATTTTAGGGGATGGAGCTAGTGGTGCTGATCAACAGAAGTGGATTTAAAATGTTTAATCAGTAATTTAGGACTGAAGATTGTTATCGTGGCCTAAGCTAAGGAGGTGTAAACTCAGCAACATCCTCGTTTATTTGTTGATCTATTAGGGGTCTGACTGACTTGTACTGTGCAAAAACGCCAAACTAACCCTCACAGTGTGTCCCGTCTGTCTCGTGTCGCCTGCGCCGCTGCCGAAGTCGCCAGAGCCCTGCGAGACGGAGGAAGTGAAGGAAGCCACATAAAAAATAAAATTCGAGCAAACAAATCCAGCTGCTTTGACTGTACGTACGATAAAAACAAAAACTCACTGCGTCTTCATCGTCCTCGTCGTCACACAAACGCTCCGCCGCTTGAGGGTTCCCCACCACTCTCAGATCGACGATCTCACCCTGAGATACAGCGAACACATCACATCATTAGGATAATTAAGATTCACGTGATGCATTCAGCGGTCACTCCAGAAAAACAACCTCCAGTGGAAGATGGTGGCGCTCATTTCAGCCTCAATATCTCATCTCCTAGTCACCATGTAAACTCTTGACCTGCTGGTTTCTCTCTGGAATAAATCCATTCTCTCTGAAGGTGAGGAGTTTCCACGAGGGACAGAAACATGGAGGTAGAATTACAAGGTGAACCAAGCTGGAATCCGTGTGGACAGAGACGTTGAAGACGTGGAGACATCTTGGTTGTCTTCTTGTACTCTAGTAACTCTCACATTTTCTCTTGTCCTCCTCCTACCTTTTTTCCTCCTCCTCCTCAGTACAAGTCCTGCTAATCCTGGACAAAGTTGCTCAATTTTGCATCCAATACATAAGAAATTCATTTCAAGTTCACCTGTATGTAAATATGCATTAAAACAGTTAAATTCACCATCATTTTATTACCTGGAACTTGTCACTGTCTGCTCCTCCTGCCTGACCGACAAATATCCCCGCCCCGGGGTCGAGCTCCATTGGATCCGGCGAGCGTTCAAACTTCACCACCTGCGGCTCCGAGTCACAGCCCTGGTAGAACGTCACCTGCTCCTCGGAGATGGACAGCGAGAAGCGGCTCCAGGCGCCCACCAGACTGGGCACGTCGAAGCTGGCCGCCTCGTAGGAGGCCTCCGCATCAGGTTCGGTGTAGAAGAACTGCACCTTCTGGCGGCCTGACTCCACGGCGCTGAGCTTGACGCCAACGTGCATGAGCCTCTGAGACCCGTCCGTGATGGAGAAGAGGACGGAGGCGGCGGGAGTGGTGGGCTTGATGTGGAAGAGGAGGGAGAAGTGGCGGTGGAACGGGTTGGGGACGTGGACCAGAGCCGGCTGGCCCTGCAACGCCCCGTAGGTGAAGGCATAGGCAGGCTCCCCTCTCGGCCCGTAGACCCTTGAGATGTTGTCTGATGGAGGGTCTCCAATGAGCTGGATCAGAGAGACACTGCTGTCTTCTGCAAAAGCAGGAAACGAATAAACAGTCAGGACAGTAGGAGCACTCAAAGGTGCAACTTACAAATTCTTTGGAAAGGAAAACCTCGATTTAGAGCATATTTGTTTGTTTTAATGGTCGTTTTGAAAAGTTTTCCATGTTAGGAAACTGCAATAAAATTAGCTGCCAGCTCCACTGAGCCATGATGAGCGCCCCTGAAACAACAAACCTCCCCACTCTCCAGCCCTCCAGGTCAAACCACAGCGGGCTACGAGCAAAATGAAAACTGCAGATTAACTCCAATAGTACATGCATCGGACTAATGGGAAAAACTGCTGACATTTCAGTTCCCAGACGTAAATAGCCCAAAAGGAAATGAGCAGCGGCCTTTAGACCGATGATTATGTTCTCATAAGTCGGCGTCACGAGGGAAAAAATATTTAGGATGCTTTGCAGAATGTGTCTGGAGATTTATGACCAGAGAGAACAATCCAAGGATTACAGGGGGTACAGAGGTCAGCAGCGGCCGAGGGGGATTTCCCAAAGCTTTTAAACGATGAGAAAGTGTCAAAAGGTGTTCAAGAACACTTCAAGTCATCAATAAAAATAAAATAAGTTTACGTTTAAGGCGACCATTCACAAAAATCTGACCCAAGAGACGGAAAACTTTTATTTTTACATGTTTTAAATGACATTTATTGCATTTTTGGCTCCAAATGTTTAAAGACACATGTCGACCTGCACGGCAGCGACAGCTAAGCCTAGATCTGAGCTCGAGCAAGGCTGGGTGGTCATCTTCCCACTCAGGACACCTGCTCCTGGGTTCATCTCACAGCAACACAGCTGCTGCAGCTGTTGGGCAAATCACGTCGGTCAGATTATGCGTGTATGAAATGACAAATGACAACAGGGAAGCTTCCTCTTGTGAATTTATTCAAACAAGTGGGTTCGCTGGATTTCGTTCAAACCGAGTCCCGTTTTAATTTATCACATCTGGAAGCCGTTTGGTCCGACCACAACTCTCCCACCAACCAGAGCCTTCAACCAGAAACGGAACGAAAACAATGTCTGCCAACAAACCACTGTGGTTACAAGACCACCGTATAACAAGTTAATCACACGTTTTTACATTTCTTTATCAGAGCTGTAATCTCAGCCTCTGAATTATGTTTTTTCCTGTAAACCAGAATGTGAATCAAGCACCAGGGAACAATTTAAACAAGACTAAATTATGTTTACTTTAAACTTCCAGCCCATGTCTGGATAGACCTAATGCAGAAATATTCTCATAAATTATAATGTTAGCATGTTTTCAGTGGGTACTAATATGTTGATAGTAGCCTAGCTACCGGCCTGCCTAGCTATAAAGCAGATTAGCATGCTAACATTTACCACTAAACACCCAAGGCTGAGGTGTTAAAAATAAGAATGCTAACAAGCTAACACAACCACAGCATGGTGCTAACCATTGGCACTCCCTTTGTGTAACATATTAGCATGCTAAAAGAATATCTAATAATCAGTGGAGCTAAATGCTAACCTGTTAAGAGGCTAAAACACTCAAACTAGCCTAGCAGAACGTTCATCATCTCCACTGCGTTAGCGTAACATATTGGCATGCTAACATTTGCTAACTAGCATGAAACAACTGAGGTTATTTGGTTGTAAAACAAAGAATAAAATTTAAATACTGAACCGTTAGCTTGGCTAAAGCAAACTTAAGAGTTTTAATCCATCAGTTTGCAGGTTTTTATGTGATAATGAAGGAACCTGGTGGTCATGTGACAAATTAAATAGATATTTAGGGCCTTCACTCCATAAATGTAAGATCCTGTACTGAAAAGCTTTGTCCACTTTCTAAAGCTCATATCTGGCTCTCTATCTCCATGCTAACAGGGCTCACTGTGTGAAAGAACAACACCCAGCGATTCCTCACAGCCCTGAAGGCATTGGCAAATAAAGATTACCTCATGTATTCCGTTACAGAGGATTACTGGGGTGCCATGTCTGTACTTTCCAACATGTAACTGCAGAGAAATTCAATGCCTGCTCGAATGTGCGAAGAAAAAGACAGCAACGAGAGGGGCACAGATGGACGGACGCACGGAGGGAGGATATGAGTGTCAGATATCCATGGGAAAGTGGACCGGGAGGGACTCTTAATAGGAGGAAGGCCCAAAAAGCCTGCTCTAACACAACACGGCGGTTAAACATGCAGAAATGTCATTGTGGGAGAACTCCTCTAGAGGTTTAGCGGGCCTCCTTCATCCCTGGAGGCAAAACATGAGGAGAAATCTTCCTGTAGAATCTGCAAGAGGCTGGATTTCCCCCCAGTTTGAGATTAAATCAGTGTTAAATGATCAAATCTATGCAAAAAAAATATAGGAAAATGGCTGTGATTAACTGAGATCCTCTTCTGATTGACCTGAAATGCCCATTCATTCAACCTACTGTAGGTTTAGTGTTTTGCATTAAAGAACATTATCAAAGTATGTCTCAACCGGGCCTTAATTTACCTCTATCTGGAAAAGTAAGCACTCTAATAACAAGCCAATTTCACACTGCTGCTTTACCTTGATAAAAAAAAAAAAAGGGGGCACCGTTACCCGAGCTAACCCGAGCCGTCCCCCCCGAGACCGAAACTAAGCATCAGTTAACACTTCAAACTGAGGCAACGCAGCTGCAACGCATTCAGCTTCTGACCTCGCTCAGACTTTAATCTACGTTTGAAAAAAAAAGAGCAGCGAGCAAATTAAACGTGACTGATGGAGGATCAGTGCAGCTCAAAATCCAGCTGATGGGTACAGGTCCTTGTTAACTGGTTCTGTTGATGGCTGCATTCCATTCAGTGCACGCTGGTTCAATGGAACACCTTAATGGAGCGAAGCCACTGTCCGATTACAGCTACTAATTACACAATAGCCTCCAAAACAACAAACAGTTATTGGTGGTGCTGCATTGTGGGTAATGTAAGCAGACAAATTCACAAGATAAATCTAGTCTTACTGCATCGAATTTCACACTTTTCAGAATAAAAAATAAGTAAAGCAAATACTTTAGGGTGGTGGGCTTTTAAAATAAGCTTCCTTATCTTCCTCCAGTGAAATAAGTGCACTGAAGTTTTCTAGTAAGGTCATGTATTTGTCTAAATTTAACTTGCCATTTTCACAAACAGAAAGGATCTTTTTTTTAATCAATTTTAGACACTGATGTCTTGCAGAAGAGTTAAAGAGTGGGTAATTCCCCACTCACATAAAAGTCTATCTCACAGTGTGTCTCCGGTCATCTTCTAATGCTAGGCCGGCTCAATTACCACCCATCAAGTGTGACTGGTTTGAGAGGGTGGGCGACCTCTGACCTCTGGCAGAGACTTCGGTCGGTCCTGTCTCTTCCCTAATCACAAGGCCCTCTTGTCACAGCTGCGACACCGGCGCCCTTTCTCCCGAGCAGACCATTTTCCCACCCACAGGCACCGTCATAAATGCCATCCACAGCTCTCTAACACAGCCCTCCTCACCGCCACAGATGGCCCGATTGTTTCCCCACCTCTGGAAGCTGAAGCATCGTCTGTATCACCACAGCTGATCACAAACCACGAGGAGATAACCCCGGGACAGAAATGCATGGTATGGTATGCAAGAGTAGGATGTGACAGGAGCTGACTGATGTGACAAATGAGTCGGAAAGGCCGTCTGCTAAACATTCCTCCCTCGTTCCTTTCTTCTCTTACGTTGAACTAAATGTTTAACAATTAATCAGAGCTCTAATCAAAGGCTTTTTTTCCCCCCGTGAACCAAAATGTGAACCAAGCACCAGGGAACAATTAAACAACACTAAATGATGATTATATTAAACTTCTTCTGCCACATATCTGGATAGCTTCAACTTTTATTACCAAATACAGATGCTAAAAGTCCAAAAAATAAAAACCACATGCTAAACCTGTTCCATAAATAAAGTTTCAAATCCATTTTCTGTTCCTGTTAAACAAAAAGATGCTGTTTTTGATGACTTATACTTAAATGGAGCCAAATGCTATTATTAAGATGCTAACACACTTAATAAAAGTAATACGCTGTTACTAGATTAGCTAGGTGTTTACAATGGCCGCTAAATAATTTAAGGTAGTACATTAGCATGCTAACACAATAACTGAGGCTCATTGGAATACCCAATATTCACTGGAGCTAAATGCTAGTCTTTGCCTAAATGCTTACAATGACGACATGCTAAAACTAGCCTAGCAGAAGGTTTATCATCTCGACTAACTTAGTGTAGCATACTAGCATGCTATAACACTGAGCTACGATTATACAGAGACAAATACTGACCTCTGAATAATAATTATTCAGTCTGTTGCAGGATAATAAAAGCTTTTTGAAGTTAAAGGTTAAACATGACACAGGGAACGGAGGCTTTCCATTAAACATTCCTGTGGGAAAACGCATGACAGTGACGGTTTTATGGAGCAGAGTTCAGTCTTTTAACCTCTGAAATAAAGAGTCCATACAATCACCGACTCAACACTGCTAAATTTATGGCGCCACTAAAAAGCCGGAGTGGGGCCTCCGAGCATTTCCTGACCGAATGGTTTATGCTTGAGGGAATTCCAAAAGGGTTTTATAAATTAAAACAAAAAACAAATGAACTCATGTCTCAAACCTAATGTAGAAAGGCTTCAGAGGACCTGTAGGATTGTTAGTTTAAATACTGACTCAGACAACATGCAGCCTGCAGACGATGCATCAGTGCACATGACACAGCAGCAGCAACAGTGAAAACATGAGAGCTTTTGCATGTTTTTGTCCATTAATTGTGGATTGTTTGTACTTTAATACAGTAAATGTGTTTTATTTAAGTTGTATGTGACTCAACTTCAAATAAAATGCATCTAGAGGACGTTTGGACGTGCTAAAACCTACATAACACTGTTTGGTGGTGCTGTTGCATTGTGGGTAATGTAGGCAGAGAATTTGGACAAGAAAAAAAGATGGTATCTGCTTCCATTGACACTTTTTGAAGAAAAACTGACATAATCACAACATCAAACCCTTAAATTTAAGAGTAATTAGAGATTGTGCTGCTTTACGTTTTAATAAATCAAATATTTTACACTTCTTGACTTTTAAAAATTTGCGTCATTATCTACATCTAGAGAAATAAGTGCACCAAAGTTTATGCAGAGGTCATAGGAAAATTGCAAATATTGATCAAAAGACCAGTGAAGAAGTTTAATATGAACATTTTAGGAGTTTAGAGCTGCTATAGCCTCCAAAATAAACTGCTTTTGGTGGTGTTGCATTGTGGGTAATGTAACTTTTAAAATAATTTTAGGGTTCTGGATTTGTTGTTTAAAAATAAGTTTTAAAGATAGCATCCTTTATCTACCGCTTGCAAAGTAAGTGCTGAAAAAAAAAAAAAAAAAAAAAAATGGCAAAAACATGCAAAAATCATGTTTACTGTGAATCACGTGACGAGCAAAGACATCCAGAAACACACACGACCGGATTCAAAATGTATCGCCACACAGGATACATTCTAACCCGGCGGGGTTACCTTTCCAGTTACTAACGGACGCGCACGCCGGACGCCCGGACTCCTGCTCTCTTTCGGGCAGGAGGCGACACTCGGCCGGGAGACACCCGTCCTCCAGGGACGCCCAGCAGCTGTCTTGCAGCACGTGGCAGAAGCTGCGACAGGGCAGATGCAGGGGCGCGGGGGGGGCAGTGCACCTGGGCGCCATCAGGAGGCAGAGGAACCACTCTGTGTTGGGGTGACACCCCGCCCTCGCTAGCCACGCCCACTCCTGTAGGAACGCCCCCACCTCCTCCACAGAGGTGTGGTTAAAAAAGTTGGGCAATGTTAAAAAGCCTGGCTGCTTACAAATGGGCCAATCGGAGGGCACAGGGAGACAACGAGGGTCAAGAGTCTGATTGATTTTAGAAACATCACCTATAGCTACAACCCCTACGTCCTTCATTCCTTCCCTAGACCCCCCCTCCTCCTCCTCCTCCTCCACCCGGTCCCCTCTGAACCTGCTGGTATTACCCGTCATGTTAGGCTTAGTGCTCTCCGCCTTCTCAGTCAGGCTTCCGTTAGTAGTTCCGTTGGTCGGGCTCTCATCCCACGCCTCGACAAACTTACGAATTCCCTCTGCCATGTTGAGGATTTCATCCCCAACCCCCGATAAGTTGTCATCCTCCTCCTCCTCCTCCTCCTCCTCCTCCTTCGTTGGCTTGGCTGTCACCACAGGGGCCGTCACGGTCACAGCCTCCGTCGTCCCCGTCGTCCCCATCGTCTCTGCTGGGGATTCTGTGGTGGTCTTTGGATCCGACGTCCAAAACCAGGCCTCCGAGCTCCAGGCACAGAGAACCAGGAGGAGCAAACACTGGATCTGGATCTTCAACATGCTGCTGGCTCGAGCTCCCACTGTTAAAGTGCCACCTGTTAGCAGCCGGCTGTGGCCAACAGTTAAAACCGGAGCCGTTCAAGGGCCACTGAGCATCCACTGAATGAAAGCAGACACATAAAAACTGCTCAGAGACCCTCCCCTCTGGAGCTGCCAGTGCAAACTCCCCCATAAAAAAAAAAGGGCATGGACGAAGAGGAGGGGGAGAAGAAGAAGTCATTGGTTACTCAGGGTTGCCTCCAAAACTCCTCCTCTGTGCGACTTGATGAGTGAGTCCCCTAAGACCTTCTCTGCAGCACCGAGACAAAGCATGCAAGCATTGCTGGCACCACACAGACACACCGTCCTGCACCGAAGCATCAGAGAAATACGGACTTGTAATAAAGTTTTTGGCAGATTTTTAATATTTATAGTTGTACTTTTCTCTCATGCTTTTCCTATTTTATGCGACAATAACCAACAAAGAGGAGACACTGTGACGGATTGGTGATCCACCCGTTTCCATGATAACCACAACTTTCTGGTTCATAATCTGATTAATGGCGTAAACACAGCTGGAGAGAAGAGCGGCAGGAGGGCAAGGGATGAGCGACAGCAGCTGAGGAGGAGGAGGAGGAGGAAGGAGGAGGAGGAGGCAACTCTGATTGGATCGATGTCTTTAAGCCGACCTCCCGGGAGACCGGCTCCATTGCCTCATCGGAGAAAATCCTCGGAAAATGCAGCACTTCCAGGTTCTCACAGACGATAACGGACGGAGGGGTCCTCTTCCTCCTGCTCCTCCTCCTCGTCATCTGTACGACCCAGAGTGCCCCCATCATCCAGATACCCGCCCTATCTGCCAAGCCAGGACGTCCAGCTGTTACACATTCCAGCCCTCGGACCTCCCACACCACAACATCTCCATCACTGGTGCATTCATGCAGCACTCACGCTCACTTATTATCCAGATTAGCCTACTGTTAAATCATGTTTAATAAAGATAAATAATCACAAAGCAGTGAAACAATGCTCCTGGAGTCCACATGAATAATAAAATAAATAAAATAAAGGGAAATTTATGGACTTTTTAAAAAAACTTTATGGGATGTTAAAGTGTTCCCAGAGCCCAGATGTTGCTCTCTCTCTGCAGCACTGTTCATCACTACGAGCTGTCAGCTGCTGCAACCTGGACGGGGCCACGATCGGGGTAAGTAAACGCACCGCTGCGTTAATCTGCAACAAGTCAGTGGTTTTATAAAAGCAGCTGCTGCATGCATATCCTAGCAAGGGGAAGCAAATCTAAAGCCTCCATGCAGCCTGATATTCACTCAGATTAATCATTTAACTTGGAGTTCAGTCAGCTGCCAAGAACTATAGAAAACATAATGTTCTTGGGTTTTAGCCGCCGTCCTACAGCTGGAGGCGACACAAGAGCAGGTGTGTCTCCTCACCAGTGCATGCGAGCGTGTGAACGTCTGGATTATCCCTCCGAGGGACGAGTGCGGTGGGACAGAAACATGATACGACAATTAAACGGAGGAGGAGGAGGAGGAGGAGGAGAAGCTGCTGGGCCTGAGAAACTCCAGCAGGGACAGAAAGAGCTTTACGTTCATTCGATAAAAAGATGGAAAATGAAGTACTGTCCACATATTTGCGGCTACAGTACGCCCATGAACCAGCAGATGGCGCCACCACTGCTACTGTTATTTTCTTCAACCCGATCCATCACTGATCAGAGATGAACCTGGATGAAAGAGGAGGAGAAGTAGAAGGACGAACCGAGAAGAAGAAGGCATAAAAAAAGGAGGGCAAGAAGGAAGTTGCTGGATTGAGGAAGAGGAGAAGAAGGAGAAGGGAGGAGGAGCTGGATGAATAAAAATGTAGGAATGTAGGAATGTAGGAATGAATGATCACAGAAAACACAGAAGACGACAACAAGGAAAAGAAAAGCGAGGGTTGGGGTAAATAAGAAGAAGGTTTTCATCCAAACTAAAGTTTTCTCAAATTAAAAAGCACAGTGAGATTTGATGTAGTACTCAGTTCTGCCACCAGGGGGAAACTTTTTGAAGTCCACCCCACTGCCACAGAAAAACCCGACAGTTTTCAACCGATACAGAAGAAACTGATGAGTCCTCCAACCAGTCAGAGCCATGATGTGCACGTGCATATCAGTTCCCAACCTCAGACCAACTTCCTGCCAAATTGGAGGAAGGCTCATCTGGTTTGTGACTCCTCTGCACATGCTCGGTAGCATGGAAGAAATGCTGCCACCTGCTGTTTAAAGTCTTTAAAGCCAGGGGGAAGATAAAAGAAAGCTGCCTGTGGAGCGTCTCTGGCATGAGTCCTGCAGAAATCAACATCCGTGACTCCTCCTCCTCCTCCGAGCTGAAGCAAAGCAGGGCGTCTCCATACCGTCCATCAACGAAGCTTCAGTGTTGGACTCATGAAGCGTACTGAGCGCAGACTGAAAATAAATGTTCCAAGGCGACGGGATGGACACAGAAAAGCTAAAAATCCAACACCAAGCATGGATCCTCTGTATTATCTCACTGATCTGCTCTGCTGGTCTCACCTGGTACATTTTTTGTTACAGCAGGAGCTCGAGGGGACGTGAAGTTGAGGCCTTAAATTCCTACTCGGGGGCAAGTACTGCTCATAACCCGGTCACAGACTCACGCATGCCTGTCTCACACAAACAAATAATGTAGAAACAAGAGAGGAATATTAGATTTCATCTTCCTGCAATAAATCTTCTGCTCAGACGATTTAAACTTCATCATTAATGTTGATATTTTTTTTTTATAGTGTTTACGTTATAGTGTTGGTCTTTATCAATGTCACGTCACTGCTTACGAGGTTTGTGGCGTCCCTGTTGGCAGCTGCTCAACTTCTCTGTTTGACCACCGTGGTGGAAATGATTAACGCCTCCTCCTCCTCCTCCTCCTCTTCCTCTCTCCTGAGGACTTTGCTGCGTTTCTTAATAAGAAGAAGAATCACGGCGAGGATTCACGGCCACTAATCTTTTTACGATGCTCACATAAAGCCTTGATTAACGTGAACAAAAAAAATCTTCCCTGTGAGGGATGTCATGCTCTGCGATGGTGCATTCGAGGGCAGCGAGGAAACTAGCTTGAGGCCGATTCTTTTCACTAACAAGCAGCTCTTCATCCTGCAAAACCTGTGGCGTTATATTACAAAGAATCTGCTCCACACACTAAACTCACAGCTGTGTTATGGCCTGGCTGGAAACCAGACTCCAGAGTTCACAAACTAAAAGGTTTATTCTAGATAGACATCTTCAAGTGTGAAGTGCTTCAGCAGCTTTCATCTTTAATGTGTTTAACTGAATAACTTGTGTTTGTAAACTATATTTGTGGTTCAAACGGAGCTTGTTTAATGCGTAAATTAACTGTAGATCCTTGAGTCTACCACCAGAGGGCGCTGCTCACAAGATCCAATTACAAATTTCTAACCTGGAGCTTTAACAATTAGAAATTAAGCTAAAGATTGCGGGCCACCTGTGGGCCGATTAGATCTTAAAGAGCCGAGCAGGTGGCAGCAGCAAACCAGAGCCGCCATCGTCACCACCTCAAAGCCATCGGCGCTGCAGCTGGGTAAACAAAGCCAGCTCAGATGGCACAGCAGATAGACTGGAAGATCGGAGACCAAAAACATCCTCTCGCCCCTCAGCACGAGATCACACCTCAGCCGCTCGACGCTCAAGTTTAAAATGTATCTGGCAGCAGGTAGAAAACGCCCACAGCCGCCCGTCTGTGGGTTTTTAAAAGGCTCCTATAGAGGGCTTTGATGTAGCAGTGGTTACAGTCTAACCATCTGCAGGAGGCAGAGGTGTTGAATTTGAGGCGTGCACATGAGAGAAGCTGTAAAGCGGGAGTCAACCAGGGAGGAGAAATGTCCTCGAGGCTATGTAGAAACGAAGAAGGAGTGCCGCAAGTTTGTTTTAAGAAGCTGAGCTCATGCTGTACATACAACACGTTATCCCTCCGGTGCACGTCCATTGATTTCTAATCTTTACTGACAACCTGTAGAAAGGCACTGGACCACCAGTCGAGCACCTATTGATGCTGTACTGACCCACACACCATCAGCTTCAACCCACTAAAGGTTTGGTTCGCCTTAAACTGTAAAACAACCACAAAAAGGCTTCTTTGAAAATGGATGTTTTGTGATTAAATCCGGATAGTTCGGTTAATAACCACGTGGAATTCTTTGGTGCAATAAAGCCGGGAAAGAAACAGAAGACGAAGAAGAAGAAACTAACCCAAACCGCCTACTTCCTTTCCGGCAAAAAGCTGTTTCATGTTCCTACGGTGGTGACAGAAGTCAAGTGTCCTGTCCCCATTCATTTCAGCACCCATCAGACTCTAGACTTGTAATTTAAGACCTTTTATCTAAAAAGGCGACGAACAGCTGTAGTCAGTATCAGTCTGGCTCAGCGGCCCTCATAAACTTAGAGTAAAGGGTATTAGTCATGTAGCCTTTAGAGGTGTAGACTGAAGCATGAAAGCATTTTTAAAAGGTTTGTTAAATTAAAATAGGTCAAAATTACAGTCCAAAAAAAAAAAAAAAAAAAAAAGCTGAGGTAAGTTAAAAGTCATAATGAGTAATGGGTGACTATAAGTCAATATAGGTTAAGGCCTGAAGTTCAGAATAGGTCACAAAAAGTTACAATAGTTTTAAGATTAGTCATGAAAAGTCAAGATAAGTCCTAAGAAATCACAATAGGTCAAAGGAGGACACAAAAGGACAAGATTATCACAAGTCAGACAATAAGAAGAGTCAAGATAAGTCAACACGAGATTCATCAAGAAAAGTCAAACCAGGTCAGGTTTAGTCAGGATAAATGAGTCACAATAGATCCAGACAAGTCAACACAGTTTAACAACAATTAAAACATCATGTTCATATATTCCAACGCAGCGGAGTCAGACTTGTTCTCTAGTCAAACCCAAACACGGAGTCTCCTTTATCGTGTCTCTGCTACAGCTGGAGTTGGGTAATTAGCGGTGAGGTTTGTTTTCATATACACTTTCCAAAGACTTAAAGTAATAACCTCCTCTGTTTCAACATTAATAAGCGTCTGCTCTGCGTCGGCTGATAGCAATCAAACAGCGATTTAACCTTGATCTGTGCCGTGTTCGGGTCTCAGCAGCTGGGTTACAGGCAAACAGGGTGTGTCACGAAGGATTACTGTCATCATTCATTTATCTAAATATAACTAAGAGCACGCCCGTCGCTGGGGGGGGGGGGTGGCAAACGGGTCTGCTGTCCCGGGCCCCCCCCAGGGGGTATACAAAATACGTAATATTTGAGTAACGTAAACGCTTTTTATGTGTTTTCTTCCTAATTGTCCTTGAAAGAGTGGTCAAGAACCCCCCCATCCCCAACACAAAAATGGTTTGGCCACTGATCAGATTTGACGTTGGCGTTTAATTGGAAGTTCCGTACATTTAAAATGTCCGATGCTCAGTAAAGGAAAGAAAAGAGAAGAAGAAAATAGAGACTTTAAAGATTTTCTTAACAAATATTAAAAAATATATATAAAAAAGGTGGTGACGGTGAAGCTAGGACCAGTAAAGTGAACGTAGAGCAATTTACCAGCCTTGTAACGTAACGTAGCACGTTAACTTTAACAGAAAGAGTTGAGTTTGATAGCTCCGTCGTTGATTTTGCTAAAAAGAACTACAAACACATGAACTATCCACAATCAGGACTGCACACGTGTTTGTCTTTAATTTGCTCGAAGCATTAAAGTAATAAATATCAGCCAACAAGTTTCCCCATAAAATGCAACGCAGACATTTTTGATGGCGTAAATGAGTCTCGTGTTCAGACAGGCTGCACCAGCTGTGCATTCAGGAAACAAACTCAGAAATGATGAAATAATCCGTCTCTTTCAGCTCTAATTATCCCATAAGCTCCACTCTTTTCCACTTCCTTCACGTCCTGTATGTGCGCCTCAGAGTTTTGTACACAGCTTCAGGGTTTTATAAGCCTCATTTGTTGTCTGCTTTAGTAAAATATAGGTTGCCTGGCCACCCAGAGGAACGCCTGCTGCTTATGTTACAGAATACTTTGAGAAACGCCATGTAAACACGGCTACAGTAAATCTACGAGGCGCTAAATGCAGAGAAAAAGAAAGAGGATGTTAATTCTGGACAAATACACCTTCAGCTCCAGGAGAAAGACACACTAAATTATCAGTTTATGATCCTCCAGGTTCCCTTATTTGGTAAATCTTCTTTCCCACAACTCTCATGCTGTAGTGTTTCTTTCCAGGACCATAAACACACGCAAAATTGATTACAAACAGACAGGAAAAGGCCACAAGGGATAACAAATGACCTCAGAAAGACGTAAATGACAAACGACAGATGCAAAACGACCAAAAATGTGCAAACTGGCCACAAGATTATGCAGAATTTTAACTGCAAAGAGATAAATTGAGCAAAAATAACTATGCAAAAATCGACATTTGCAACATGCAATGTGACCACAAAGGTGCAAAGCAGCTGCAAAGAAACTTAACTTAATGACTAAACTAAAATTGTGTCAATCCAGGCCTGAATTTGTAAATTACTTTTGGTTTAATGAGTCAGAGAAAGTTCAAGTCTGTTTTCCAGTCAAAAAATGTGAAGATTAATTCAACAGAGGAAGAAAGACCCACAGACACAAGAAGAAACTCAAGACTCAATGTACAAGGCTGAATTCTTGTGTGAAGTGTGTCGGAGGATTTTCTATGTCTCTACATGAATGTGTTGGCATGCCTGAATGCCGGCATTAAGTTTGTGTGTTTTGTGTAGAAGGTGTGTGTGTGTGTGTGTGCAGCCTGCACAGGAGGGAAACCGCAGGTAAAATTAGGAGATGAAGTGTGACAAGGCCTGAAGAGGGGAAAATCTGAACAATTCACCAGCGTCCACACACTCAACGCGCCGCACTACGACACTATGACACCATCTCTGACCCGCAAGGACTCGACACACAGAGGATCACGCAAGGGCCAGAGGGGACAGCGAGGACAAGGGCCACAGAAAAAAATGACCACAGAGGAGATGAGAAGATGAAAGGAGCCACTAAGGGAGGCACAGTGTCCACAGAGAGATGCAAGGAACAAAAAGCTGCATCATGAAAACAGAAAAGGTGAAAATATTCAAACTAAAACGCCATAAAATTGCACCAAAATTGGAAATTAACACAAGACAACAACAAAAAAATATGCAAAACAAAACTAAGAATGCTAAAGGGATGCAAAATGTGCAGAAACATTGCAACAAATGCATGCAAAATTATAACCAACCAAAAATACCCACTAATAATCCCAAAGGGATGCACAGTGACTACACTAAGATGTCAAAAGATCAGAAGGAAGTCTACAAAAAGCACAGAATGACTAAGAAGAGCCGCTAAACTACTACAAAGAGCTGCAGAAAGGCCAAGCGGAAGCAATTAAGACCACAAACAAACATCATCGTTTGTAGTTATTTTACGTCTCTTCCAATCTGCTGCTCTTATATACCAGTGGTATTATTCGGTGCCCCGGGGCCCACACAGTGTCTCATAACACACTCATAGAAAATCAGACTAAAGGAAACCTGAGTCTTTGCGACCACAGAGCAGCTGAACACGGTGAATGAAAGCAGATCAGTGCACGGTTTGAACACGGAGGTCACATCTTTTAGTCTTTGTGCAAACAGCCTCTAAAGATGATGAGTTACTCATAATTCCAATAAACAAGTCCAGACATTCACATTCACCTCATTCCAGCCTGGAAAAACCAAGCTCAGAGATCCCGTGTCTGCTCAGCTATCAGCTCAGATGTGGCTCATAATCAGCTCATTTACATTTTTAATTCTTCCCAGTGGAAGTTCGTCGTGTTTTACCACATCTTTTTACACTATTTTCTGCATTTCTGCAACAGTCCTGACGTAATCTCTTCTTTAAAGCTCGCCACGGAATAAAAGCATTACTTAAACACGCTAAATAGTTATAAAATAAAGTAACCCGCTTACCTGTGCGCTGTGATTTTATCTGTGCGACCACAAGAAGCATGAAGATGCAGGTCTGAGACCACCTGTCGCGGCGACGCATCCTCGCAGCGATTATTTTTCTTTGATTCTGAAAAAATAAAATGAAATAAAATCCCTTCAAACCCTTTGAGGGGGAGAGAGAGAATGAGAAACGAGTGTTCTCATCTCCAGCAGCTGCTGGAGTCTACCTGTGGGGGATGTGTGCACCTTTACGCACAGCTCCGAGGGAAAGAGAGTTCTTTAAAGCTGGAGACGCACGACAAGCTTTTCAAAGTAAAAGCCTGGAACACGTAAACTTCCTTTAGGAAATAAAAGTTCAAATAATCTTGCAAACATCCAGAAACAACATCATTATAAAGTGACAGCGACGCTTCCACGTTGTCACGTGATCCGGAAAATATTTTCTTTAAAAATAGTCCATTAATTAATGTTTGAGCTGTTTAAAGCCCGGGCTAGTCTTTAGCGTTCATAGGCTAGTCACTAACTAGCATCCGAGTCCTCCCATTAGCATGCCAAGGTTTATCAGGCTTGCAATTAGCGTTCCTATGCTAGTAATTAGAGATCCAAGACTAGCAAATAATTTTCAGCCTAAACATTACCATGCCTTGGCCGGAGACTAACATAACGGTAACTTAACGGCTAACCGGTAGGACTAGCCGCTAGGTTGGCATGCCTGAACTGGTGACTGGAATTCCAAGGCTTGTCAGTATCAATGCTAGGCTAGCAACTAGCATCCCGAGGCTAAGAACTAGCATTACTAGTCTACTCACTAGAATGCCTTATTACCCAGGTTAGTAACTGGCATAGCTAAGACAGCGATTGCAAATTAATTATTAATATACAAAGGTAGCCATCAGGCTTGCAATTAGGGTTGCCAACCGTGCCTTGAAAAACGGAATCGTCCCGTAATGAGCTGAAACGGGACGCACTTGTTCCGCATTATCGTGAGAATAAAAATAAAAAAAAGTGTGTAAAACGTCGATGGAATTAAGGAATACCGGGGCGCTTTATATGGACATTTACGGTAAACTTATTCCCAGCCCTCTCCTGCTCTGTGACCAATGAGCTGACAGCGGGAATTCCGCCCATCTCATTGGTCCAGGTACTGTTGCTTATGAAGAAGATACCGGAAGACAACACACACGCACCCACGCACTTAATGTTTGCACTTTTCTTATTGCACATTGCATTACAAGAGGAATGTTCTGCTTTCTATTGTTTTATAATAATTTATACAGTTTTAACTTAAGCAGGACAGGTTTCTATTTAAGAAAGATATTGTATTTTGTTTTATTTGTTAAAAAAAATGTTGAATAATAATTTGTGTGCACAAATAAAAAAACAATTCACCAGGGTGAAGGCATTCGGGTCGGTCAGCCTTGCCAATGAGGTTTCCCTTATTTATTTTTCAGGGAGTTGGCAACCCTACTTGCAAAACGCATTCCCAGACTAGTGAATAGATATCCATAGGTAGCAACTAGCATCCCAAGGCTAACTACGACCATTCCTAGTCTCCTCATTAGCATCTCTTGGCTAGGGACCAGGCATTCTTGTGTTCATTTGTGTACTCACCAACATCCACAGAGGAGAGAGGTGCATGCAAATAGCATTCCTAGGCTAGTCACTATCATTTCCAGGCTACCAAGTAGCATCCCTAGACAAAATACTGCCGTCCTTAGTCTTTTCACTAGCGTGATTAGAGACCTCTTTTCCAAGGCGAATTTCTAGAATCCCAGCTCCAAAGACTTTTAGTTATTATTAGCAT
This sequence comes from Planiliza haematocheilus, assembly GCA_005024645.1. Classification (NCBI taxonomy): domain Eukaryota; kingdom Metazoa; phylum Chordata; class Actinopteri; order Mugiliformes; family Mugilidae; genus Planiliza; species Planiliza haematocheilus. The sequence continues at coordinate 764,512 of SRSE01000765.1, forward strand.
GATTAGCAATTTAAGGCTAGTGGCCAGAGACCTGCACTCCTAGGCCAGAAACTAGCAGACCAACAACTATTAGTTCATAGTAGTCTTGTCATTAGCACCCCTTGACTAGCATTCATATCTACTCCTAACCATCAAAACACAAAAAAAAAGAATGATCGCAGATGCTAGCAAAGAGATGCTATTGACCAGCCTAGCAATGTGGAATGCTAATCAGTAGCCTAAAACACCAAGTGTTTGAATGGCAGCTACTAGCTCAGAGTTGCTATGCATGCTTGTTGCTAACCTAGGAGGCTATCCTGGTGATGCTAGTGACTAATTAAGTCAGCTGCATGTCCACTGTGTTGCAGAGACAGGAATGTGACTTACCTAGAGAGAGATCAGAAAGCAGCTATCTTTATTTCAGTTCGATCTCTTGTGTTCAAAGCTGCCATTGGTCGGTTTCGCTGAGAACCACAGTTCAAGTTGCAATGTTTATGAGATTTCCACATTCATACACTTCACCCCTCAGGCTACAGAAGGTTGCCTAAAATAAGTACCTGTGTGGCAGCTGACAACGGTGTAATAGAAAAATTAGTCCTGAAAGATGGATGGAGGGCCCTAAAATTACAAAGTGTAGATTTCTGAATATGGAGCTAAAGAAGCAAGAAGACAGACTAATGTTGAGTTAGTTTGAGTCTCTGTTCAGACATGTTGGCTTGCAGCGTGGCACCTGTCTATGGTCTGGAGTAAAAACTGCATTCCACAACAAGAGAAAGGCTTTGCATGATGACAGATGCTCCACTACCACCACCACCACCACCACCCACCAGTGGGCCAAAGGTTTTGGTAAAAGGTGACGTGTTGTGCTGTCACATTTCTAACAGTAGCCAAGCAGGGATGGACAAAACACTCTTTTTAAATGTTAATATTGAGAACAAAGTTTTACTTAGAAGGACCCCCCTTTGTTTGGTGGACAAAAGGAAAGTCAGTGTTAGTTCGTCAGGGTTTGTCAGGACATGCCCTCCTCAAGTCTAAACCGAACCGACTGAATAGAAAAATCCCTCCCCGTCTACATCCACTGCTCCTCATTTCAGTGTCAATCCTGTCTGCACACGTAAAGACGAGTCCACTTTCCACTGTCATTCCTTCCCCACCGGGTGTACTCTTAAGGCTGTTGTTATTAAGACCTCCCCTCCTCCTCATGCTTTAAATTTAAATTCCATCCGTCTTCCGTGCTGCTCTGAGCTGTCAGAGCTCAGGAAGACTGAAGGTAGCACTTAGGTACATGAGTGCAACACTCGCAAACACCTGTCATGTTTGTCTGAACACATGGTGTGACAGCACGTCCTCCCGCCGACCTGCAATGGAGAAGAATACAGAGCTTTGTGTCTCTTGCCAAAGAGGGTTGTTCACCTTCTATTCCATCTCGACGGCAGGAAGTTTCTGAAACATCCTGTTCCTCGTTAAACAGCCCTGCAGAGAGACATGATGTCGTGTTGCTATCATAGATACTCAACTCTTGGTGTCATGGAAGTTTTTGGAAACCTTCTTTGGAGATTTACTCCTTGCGTCTAACATATTTTTGCAGATTTGCTGGATGCAAATTTTCTGGACTGCAGGATGTGTTCTTCATTACTTTATGAGGCGACCACCACCTACTGGATGTGTAGCTGACCACCTTGCTTGGCTAGAACCTACCATGCTTTAGTGCTAATTACTAGCTCCCTAAGTAGTAACATTTTAGCACATGGGTAGGGGACTGAGGGGATGAAATAACTTACTGCAAACTAAATAGTTTTAGCATTTTATTCTTTTACAGTTACAGCACGATAATTTATACACGACTGTAAAGAGAAGCATAGTTTTCACAGTACGTTCTGTTATATATTAGCATGCAGGCGGATGCTGTGACAATCGCTTAGAAGTAACTGTAGTGTCACTTTTGTGCCGTTTAAAAGCCACAGGTTTTGCTTGTAACCGGACCTGAGGCTACAATAATCTTTGAGGGCGGTAAAAGTGTTTTATTGAACTGATATCTGACAGACATAATTTACTGTGGGTGTGTTTACTGTATTTTCTTTTTTAAAACGACCATCACCAACAGGACCAGTCCATGTTCAACTGTAGCACACAAACAGGTAAAAGCTCTTCAGTGAGTCGACAGCGCTGTCACACAAGACAATAAAGAAAATTAACTTATAATACAAGATGATGTATTCTGTTGATTTCCGGCCTTTCGGGACACGTCTGTGGGAGGTTCTTCTTCTGAAAAATCAGTCAGATTATTCAACTATGAAAATACCTGCAGATCAAGTTTTTGGTTGCAGCTTTTAAATAGTCATGAAGAAACGTCCTATTCGGTAAAATAACTCACCAGTATAAGCAGGAGATTTTTGACTTCTGCATTGTCTGATGACTTCTGTGAAAATGACAAAGAAATTATCAAGCTTTTTGTTCATGGTTGATAAAATAGCTTCCTCATGGAGTCATTTTTATGATCAAGCATGTCAAAAGAATCATCAGGACAACAATAGAATAATTAAGTCACAAGCCACCACACGCTTCAGCATTCACAGTTTGATCTCCTAGTGAATGTAAAAACATTGATCTTCTTTATAGACAGCCTCTTGTCTGGACTGATTTCTAAACTGATAAAAGAGTCAAAAGAATCATCAGGACAACAATGCATCTGTCAAACTGAGCAGTTTCACATCATTAAATCACATTTTACTCACCAATGATAGGAGAGGTCTGTGATGAGTCTGCTGTCAGAAAATAAAAGAACCGTCACAACGAGTGCACATCTTCAAAACATATTTACAAGGTAAGTCTTCAAATTCTTCTGACATCAAATCTACAAACTGCAGCTTTAGACTTTTCTCTGTACTGCAGATTGATCTGAAAGGTGTTGATGATGAAAATAATTTATATAGAGCATTACTTAGACAAAGAAGCTGTTAAGTGTTTTGTTCACATTTGTTGAAGCTGTTTCTCCTTGGAGTCATTTTTATGATCAAGTTTAACTCAACAGCTTCATTGTTGGTTCCTGTGGACCCATCTTGGGCAGATGTTTCTTCTTTTGAAAAGAGATTATGTTTTTGTCAATGGTTGCATTTTAAATAGTCATGAAAGAACATCTCATTCATCCCAATAACTCACTTGATTGACCACTGTTAACTGGGGAAGGTACAGATGTTGTTGGCTTAGCAGAAAGTCCTTGTTCATCTGTCTTATCTGATGAAACCCCTGGTAAGATGACAAAGAAAGTTTGTTGTTCATGTTCTTTTAAACTGTTTCTCCTTAGAATCATTTTTATGATCAAGTTTAACCAGGTTCATTGTTGTTTTTTGTGGACTCATCAGTCTTCTGGTCTTGGGGAGATGTTACTTGGTCGTCTGAAAAATGTCAAACTGTCTTGTTATAATGTCTTCACTGATGGTGCAGTCCATCATCTGCTATTGGCTCTAACATCTTGAAACTCTTTAGATAGATCCAGCTCATATATTCAGACTTCCTGTTTTGGTTAAAAAAAACAAAAGCAGCTTTAAAATGGTCATGAAAGAAAAAACAGACTGATCACTGATAACTGAGGGAAAAGAAGTTAGTGACTCAGCAGGAAGTCCTTGGCTCTCTGGGGTCTCTGATGTAGTTTCTGTTCAAATTATATGAGTTGATGAAACTGTTTCTCTTTGGAGTCATTTTTATGATCAAGTTTAACTCACCAGTTTCACTGTTGGCCTCTATGGACATCTCTTTGGGAGAGGAAATACCTACAGATCAAGTTTTTGTTAATGGTTGCAGCTTTTAATTTGTCATTTAAACGTACTGTTCAGTACAATGAGTCACCAGGGTGATTGCTGATACTGGACAAATCTACAGATTGGACCTGAGCAGATTCTGATCCTTGGTCTTCTGCTATCTTTGATGAATTAACTGATAAAAACAAGATAGTTTTACAATCTGGGATCTCAAATGGGTGCAGCTTCAAGCATCAGTCGAATACTGGAGATAAATTTGATGTAGCTCTCTGCAACACGTTTGTTTTGCTGAGGAAGAAGTGTCCATGTAGCTCAACATGATCACATATGTGTTGTTAAGTTTACTCACCTGTTTTGTTGATGGTGTCTTCATCCATTTTATCTTTAATCAACGGTTTCATCTCTGTCAAATCATGAAAGAACTGTCATGACCAGCACATCTTTTAGTTACATACAGTAGCTTCAGCATTCACAGTTTGATCTCCTAGTGAATGTAAAAACATTGATCTTCTTTATAGACAGCCTCTTGTCTGGACTGATTTCTAAACTGATAAAAGAGTCAAAAGAATCATCAGGACAACAATGCATCTGTCAAACTGAGCAGTTTCACATCATTAAATCACATTTTACTCACCAGGTACACTGGTAGGAGAGGTCTGTGATGAGTCTGCTGTCAGAAAATAAAAGAACCGTCATGACGAGTGCACATCTTCAAAACATATTTACATGTCTCCACAGACAATTAACATGTTACTCACCATCTTCATTCCTATTGGAATGTCTTGGTACTAGTGGTATCATCACTGAGAATCAAAAGTTGTCATGATCAGTACACCTGTCACTAACATTTTATAGAACAAACTTAAACATAACAAATAATAAAAGTAATAACTGTGCAGGCATACCACATCTGGAGAAGTGAACAATGGAAATAAATATGTTTATAATGATAATACACTAATCAATGTTCATTTGGTAGAATAATTATAATCTGCTGTGAATTCTTAGCTGATCTGCATTTGTGAATTAAGCTTTTAAATAGTCATGAAAAATCATCCTGTTCATCCCAATAACTCATCAGACTGATCACTGGTACCTGAGGAAGGAGCAGTTGTTGACTTAGCAGGAAGTCCTTGGTCATCTGGCTTATCTGATGAAACCCCTGGTAAGATGACAAAGAAATTGTCAAGTTTACTGTTCACATTTTTTGAAATAGTTTCTCCTTGGAGTCATTTTTATGATCAGCTTTAACTCACCATGATCATTGTTGATTTTTGTGGACTCATCAGTCGTCTCTCCTTGGAGAGATGTTACGTCATCTGAATAATGTCAAACTGTCCATCAGTCCATCATCTGCTATTGGCTCTAACATCGTGAAACTCTTTGGATCCAGCTCATATTCAGACTTCCTGTTTTGCTTAAAAAATACCAAAAGCAGCTTTAAAGTGGTCATGAAAAAATAAATAAAGACACTGATCACTGATACCTGAGGAAGGAGCAGATATTGTTCCCTCAAGAGGACCTTCTTCTTTCTCTGGTGTCTCTGATGTAGTCCCTGTTAAAATAACACAGAAGTTGTCAGGTGTTTTGTTCATGTTTTTTGAAACTGTTCCTCCTTGAAGCCAATTTTATGTTCAAGTTGAATTCAACAGGTTCACTGTTGTTTTGTGCGGACACATCTTTGGGAGATGTTTCTTCTTTTGAAAAAAAAATTACATTTTTGTCAGAACTGGTTTTCTGAATGTAATCAGAGCTATGGACTGCACACACATTTATATAAAAGCACCTTCACACGATGAAACATTTAGATTCGATCAATATACAGATTATATGTGATGTGCAAATGCAATTAACCAACATTGTAGCGCGTGGAGGACAGCTGCCAAAGACTACATTTTGCCACATCTCCACTCCAGTGAGTAGTGTCTCCAATGCTCTTCCTGTGAAGTTCTTCTTTTTCCCGTCTTACTCATTCTTATGTTTTCATTTTCTGATTGTACAAAGAGGGGAATCTCAGGTGCAGGGTCAATTTAAATATAATTTGCATATATAAAAGCGGCGTGGACAGGGAGGCGTCAGGTACAAAGGAAAATGTTTCTAGATCTGAGTGTTGCCACGTTTTAGAAGGAAATCCACGCAAGTCTTCATACATGAGGCCCCTGGTCCAATGCTGGTCATAGGGACACGTCTTTGGGAGATGTTTCTGCTTTTGAATAAAGATTACGTTTTTCTCAATGGTTGTAGCTTTTAATAGTCATGAAAAATGTCCTATTCATCCTGATAACTCACAAGAATGAGCAGGAGAACTGATGACTAGTGACTTCTTTGATGAATTATCTGAGAAATTATTTATTATTAAAGACTTGTCAAGTGTTTTGTTCATGTTTTCTGAAATAGTTTCTCCTTGGAGTCATTTTTATGATCAAGTTTAACGAGGTTCATTGTTGGTTTTTTGTGGACTCATCAGTCTTCTCTTCTTGGGTAGATGTTACTTGGACGTCTGAAAAATGTCAAACTGTCTTGTTATAATGTCTTCACTGATGGTGCAGTCCATCATCTGCTATTGGCTCTAACATTAAAAAAATCCATACCACATCTGGAGAAGTGAACAATAAAATAATAATATGTTTATAATGATAATACACTAATCAATGTTCATTTGGTAGAATAATTATAATCTGCTGTGAATTCTTACCTCTTCTGTGTTTGTAAAAGACGACACCAACAATGACTCCAACAATGAAACCAACCACCGGCAGTATGAATAACCAGTACAGATTGTTATTGCTATTCCCTACAAAAAATAATAATAAAATCTGTAAATGGTTTGTAAGCACGCTGTATTCTAATGTTAGCTGAGACACTTCTGAGAATATGATGTAGATAAATGTAGATGTGAAACTCACCAGTGGTGGAGGAGGAGGTGAAGGTGATGAATGGGTTGAGGACTTCTTCGCTGCTTTTAGAGCTGACTGGGTTTTCTATCTTACAGAAAAACGAAGGCTCCTTCTCCTCCTAGTAAAGCAGGGAAAACAACATTAGCTTGAAGTTCATGAAATAAAAATGGTCATTGAATGTATGAATTACTTGATCTGTCTGTTACTGATCACATTCACCTTTGTTATGTTGAGCTCCTTGGTTTTACTCTTCATCACGTCACCTGACCACCATGAATAGACGACTGGTTCAGCGTCTGTAGTGATGCCTTCACAGGTGAGAACACAGTGGGTCTTTTCAGCATCACAGCTTTCTGACACAGTGGGTGTAGGAACTTCAGCTGATGGAAACAAACAAACATTTCATTAGATTAAAGATGAATAAATCATCAGATATTCCAGACTAGCTTGAGTCATATTTCCTCCACTTACAGATAACCAGGATTTCTATTGGGTTCATGACTCTGTTGTTGATCTCTGCTGTGTAGCTGCCACTGTCCTCTAGTGTCATGCTTGGGAAGGTCAGCTCTCCAGTTGCAGTGTTCAGTTTGAAGCGACCTAAAATTACATCAACAGTTATCTACCAAAGAAGACTGAAGGTGTTCTGGGATTTAATTAAAGGTGTTAAATACCTTTATAGCTGAGGTTGAAGAAGATCTTATCTCCATTCCACTTTCCAGCGAGGTTTGAGTTATGTTTCCATGTTATGCTGGTGATGGGAGCATCCACAGAGCCTGGCCTAAGGACAACCATGTCTCCTACTTTCTTGTACTTGTCTGCAAAGTAAACAACTATATGAAAACATGTCACTTCTCTCATTTACATTTATGTGACGAATCAAAAAGGCACTTTTGATAACTAATCTATTGGATAGTTTAAATATTAGCTATAGATAGAAAACTTGTCATGTATGTTTTTATTATCTTATTTTGTGATACACTGCTTAGTATCTACTAGTATAGTGGTATAAGTAGATAATATTATTTAGGCTACAAAATCTGGCTAAACACAAATCTGAGTCATTATTCACGTTACTAATCCTGGTTTACGGCAAAAACAAAAAACAAAAAACAAAAACATTCCACAGCAGATTATTGATACATTAAGTGCGCATGCGCGTCCTTAAAGCTTACAAACGCTTTGCTAAATATAAAATATACCGTTTTATATGTGACCGTGCATGAATATATGTCAAAAAGAGTCCGAACATACCTGAGTTAGCTTGACATGTATTCATTGTGACACACAGGAGAATCACCATCAACGCCCTACAGTTGATAGTAAAAACCTGCTCCATCCTCTAAGAAATGAATTAAAATGAGACGGAAATAAATTTAGAGACGGCTTACAATGTCAGGGGGAAAAATCTACGGACAATAAACCGCGAAAAGATGGATAACAATCCGCCCGTTGATGGAGGAGAAGAGGAGAGAGGGTTGGGTCACAGATGAAAGTGAAACTAAACTGAAAAGACAAAAAAAAGAAGAAGAAGAAGAAGAAAAAGCATCATGATCAGACCATCCCTCTCAAACTACTAAATTAAATCCATACAATATATATATATTTTTAAAAAGTGTATTGCTTTGTCTTAACTATGAGGCTTTATGTTTCTCTTTTTTTCATCTTCACATATTTAAAAACTAGCACTGCTTTATTTTAATGTGTTGGAAGCTAAAAACGTTGATTAATAAACTATATCAAATGTCGGGGAGGCTTATGAGCATAGAGAAGCTAGTAGCTAACTTATGAATGCTGGTAAATAGCTACAATAAATGAAATGACCGTAAACTAAATGAGAAGAACTGAACAGCAGAACTGGCAGCTAAACCACAGACACCACACACAGACCATCAAGTGTTCAAAGGCATGCAGAGTTCAGCTCCGTCTGCAGAAAAGAACGAATGGAAAAACATCAGAGCACGACTACAAGCAGACACAGAACTGTACACCTGACCTGAAGGCAAACCAATCCTCCCAAACAGTTTATTTTAATATGCTGCTTTATTGAGCCACAGACAGTGTCGTGTCTCAACAGGAGAGATGGTAGCTGTGATAAATAAAAGTGTTTACTGCATATGGATCCTCAGATTACTGTAAACATGTTTGTGCTACCACAAGAAGTATTCCCCTGCTCAAACCCAGACACCACGACTAAAGCATTAGTAAAAGAGAAAATCCCAAGATAAGGCATTCCTGAAACAACCAACCGTGACATCAAAACTCATTTTGGAAGGCCCATTCCAAGTCCTTCTCACCAGCCCAGCTGAAGCAGAGACTGATGAAAGGACTCTGTGGATTCAACTGTCACACTATAAAAAGGTAACTGGGTTTGTAGACGATCCATTTAAGAATCTCTTAGAGTCACGGTTCAGCAGGTGGAGCGGGACGACATCTTCTCTCCTAGTCTCTGTTACAGTAGCTGCAGCTCTGATGGACTCATACAGCGCTGGATCAAGACCATCATGCACCATGAACCATGAACCAGCAGATGGAGACTGATGATGACGACGATGCTGAAGAAATCCACGTGTTATGTGTTGATGTTAGTCAGGATGGACACAGTGAAGCTGCTGTTTGACGTTTCTCCTCAGACGTGCATTTTATTGTGAAGTATATTATTGTTAACATAATTGCATGCCATGTTTTATCTGATATGGATTTGTGTTGCAGTGTAAACAGTTGAAACAAAAGGGAAATGTTGGACGAATACAAACTGCTGTAATTAAATAGAGGAAAGGTTGAACAGATAAGGCACAGATGCAGCCAGCCTACAGCTCCTAGTTGATTTACAACAAGACTGTGTCTCTGTAACTGTATCCAGGGCAGGACCTACTGTATATGAGTGAACATAACCTTACTATTATCAGTCCATTCTCTGCTTGCTGTGGTCCAGGAATCAACTCTTTGCTGCAAGTAAAACCTTTGAATGAGACTCCAGTGACTCTGTGATAAAAGACTTCCCTTAACAACGGTCTTTGAAGGCAGCACAGCATTGTATTATATATCCAGCATGTATTTAAAGTACAACAACACACATGTATAAATGCATCGAGACACATTTGAGGAAACAAATATCAGAGGACAAGCGGTTCCAGAAAATGATTGGTCTAGTGGCGTCCTCTGGTGGACAGATGAGGAATTCATGACCCAGCAGCTGCTGCACCATTTAAAAAGACTAACACATATAAATACACAAATACAGCTTTACACAATCATCATTGGTCCAACAGCAGTACTGATCCTCTGTACCTCTGCTCGTCCTCTACACTGAGCTGTAACAGTGGTCTTCCAGTGCATCAACAGAGGACACTGAGCATCATTAATGGTCTGAAATACTCACTATGAACACATTTATAGCGTTTTTTTTAGTTTAACATATATCCCTTAATATGTGGCACAGACATGAGCTGCAGGAATCAGAAATGTAACGACAAATTAAATTAAATAAGATAAACCTCACATTCCTCTGATAGAGTTGATGCTTCAAGTCGTTTAGCAGAAGGTAACAAATTGTCTTATCTGCTTGATCCCTTTGCAAATTCCCTCTTCAAAATACTTCAGCATTAGTTCTCATTTTCTTGCTTCTCCTCCGTGTTTGAGTTCAGGTCTTCACTTCTGACTTCTCTGCTGGATTCTCTGCTAAAATGATAAAGAAATTGTCAAGCTCTTTGTTCACAGTTGATGAAATAGTTTCTCCTTGGAGTCATTGTTATGATCAAGTTTAACTCACCAGCTCCATTGTTGGTCTTTAGGGACACGTCTTTGTGAGACTGTTCTTCTCCTTTTGAAAAATGTCATATTGTTAACTATGAGAATACCTACAGATCAAGTCGTTGTCAATGGTTGCAGCTTTTAAATAGTCATAAAAAAATCATCCTATTCATCCCGATAACTCACCAGGTGGTTGATCACTGGTACCAGAGGAACGACCAGAAGCCTCCTGTATTCTTTGATGTAGTCACTGTTAAAATGACAAAGAAAATGATGAAACTGTTTCTCCTTGGGGCGGCACAGTGGTAAAGTGGTTAACACTGATGCTTCACAGTGAGAAGGTTCCGGGTTTGAATCCATGGACCGACTGTGTGGAGTTTGCATGTTCTCCCTGTGTCTGTGTGGGTTCTCTCCAGGTTCCTCCCACTGTCCAAAGACATGCTGGTTAGGTTCACTGGTGATTCTAAACTGGTCTTGGGTGTGAGTGTGAATGGTTTTCTGTCTCTCTGTGTTAGCCCTGAGATAGACAGTGTACCGCTGCCTCTCGCCCCATGACAGCTGGGATAGACTCCAGCAGACCCCGTGACCCATAACAGGAATAAGTGAAGAGAAGATGAATGAATGAATGTTTCTCCTTGGAGTCATTTTTATGATCAAAATTAACTAACCAGACTGATCACTGGTACCTGGGGAAGGAGCAGATCTTTGTGGCTCAGCAGTAGCTGACGTCATTGATGTAGTCACTGTGAAAATGACAAAGAAACTGTCGAGCTCTTTGTTCACAGTTGTTAAAGCTGATGAAACTGTTTCTCCTTGGAGTCATTTTTATGATCAAGTTTAACTCAACAGGTTAATTTCTGGATGGATTTGGGGAGATTTTCTTTCTTCTTCTGAAAAATGTCAGATTATCCAACTATGAAAATACCTACAGATTATATTTTTGTCAATGGTTGAAGCTTTTAAATAGTCATGAAAAAGCATCCTATTCATAACTCACCAGGTTGACCACTGGTTCCTGGTAGAGAAGGAGATATCTGTGGCTTAGGAGGAGCTTCTTTGACTTCTAGCTTCTCTGATATAATCAATTGTCAAGTGTTTTCATTCACAGTTGAAATAGTTTCTCCTTGGAGTCATTGTTATGATCAAGTTTAACTCACCAGGTTTATTGTTGGTGTCTATGGACTTGTCAGGTGGCTAGGTTTGGGGAGATTTTTTTCCTTTGTCTGAAAAATGTCAGATTATTCAACTATGGAAATATGTCTGTGAAGGTTCTCAGTCATCCAGGTCATGGTATATCCAAAAAAGTGTTTCATAAAAAGCAGCTGGATTTGTAGAGGTTGTTTTGATGTTTCACATATCATCTGAGTAGCTTCTTTGGTTTGGTTTGAACCTACAAGTCAAAAACTCTACAAATCCAGCTACATTTTATTAAAAAACTATGGCTATAACTACAGATGAAGTTTTTGTCAATGGTTGCAGCTTTTAAATTATCATTTAAACGTACTGTTCAGTACAATGAGTCACCAGGGTGATTGCTGCTACTGGACAAATCTACAGACTGGACCTGAGCAGATTCTGATCCTTGGTCTTCTTCTATCTTTGATGAATTAACTGATAAAAACAAGATAGTTTTACAATCTGGGATCTCAAATGGGTTCAGCTTCAAGCATCAGTCGAATACTGGAGATAAATTTGATGTAGCTCTCTGCAACACGTTTGTTTTGCTGAGGAAGAAGTGTCCATGTAGCTCAACATGATCACATACGTGTTGTTAAGTTTACTCACCTGTTTCATTGATGGTTTCTTCATTCTTTTTATCTTGAATCAATGGTTGCTCCTCTGTCAAATCATGAAAGAGTCAAAAGAATCATCAGGACAACAATGCATCTGTCAAACTGAGCAGTTTCACATCATTAAATCACATTTTACTCACCAATGTTAGGAGAGGTCTCTGATGAGTCTGCTGTCAGAAAATAAAAGAACCGTCACGACGAGTTCACATCTTCAAAACATATTTACAAGGTAAGTCTTCAAATTCTTCTGACATCAAATCTACAAACTGCAGCTTTAGACTTTTCTCTGTACTGCAGATTGATCTGAAAGGTGTTGATGATGAAAATAATTCATATAAAGCATTACTTAGAGTGTTTTCATCATGTTTTCTGAAATAGTTTCTCCTTGGAGTCATTTTTATGATCAAGTTTAACTCAACAGGTTAATTTCTGGATGGATTTGGGGAGATTTTCTTTCTTCTTCTGAAAAATGTCAGATTATTTAACTATGAAAATACCTACAGATTATATTTTTGTCAATGGTTGAAGCTTTTAAATAGTCATGAAAAAGCATCCTATTCATAACTCACCAGGTTGACCACTGGTTCCTGGTAGAGAAGGAGATATTTGTGGCTTAGGAGCAGCTTCTTTGACTTCTAGCTTCTCTGATATAATCAATTGTCAAGTGTTTTCAGTCACAGTTGAAATAGTTTCTCCTTGGAGTCATTGTTATGATCAAGTTTAACTCACCAGGTTTATTGTTGGTGTCTATGGACTCGTCAGGTGGCTGGGTTTGGGGAGATTTTTTTCCTTCATCTGAAAAATGTCAGATTATTCTACTATGGAAATATGTCTGTGAAGGTTCTCAGTCATCCAGGTCATGGTATATCCAAAAAAGTGTTTAAAAAAAAAAGCAGCTGGATTTGTAGAGGTTGTTTTGATGTTTCACATATCATCTGAGTAGCTTCTTTGGTTTGGTTTGAACCCACAAGTCAAAAACTCTACAAATCCAGTTACATTTTATTGAAAGCTTTTTTTTTGATGAACTATGGAAATACCTACACATCAGTTTTTTGTCAATGGTTGCAGCTTTTAATTTGTCATTTAAATGTACTGTTCAGTACAATGAGTCACCAGGGTGATTGCTGATACTGGACAAATCTACAGATTGGACCTGAGCAGATTCTGATCCTTGGTCTTCTGCTATCTTTGATGAATTAACTGATAAAAACAAGATAGTTTTACAATCTGGGATCTCAAATGGGTTCAGCTTCAAGCATCAGTCGAATACTGGAGATAAATTTGATGTAGCTCTCTGCAACACGTTTGTTTTGCTGAGGAAGAAGTGTCCATGTAGCTCAACATAATCACATATGTGTTGTTAAGTTTACTCACCTGTTTTGTTGATGGTGTCTTCATCCATTTTATCTTTAATCAACGGTTTCATCTCTGTCAAATCATGAAAGAACTGTCATGACCAGCACATCTTTTAGTTACATACAGTAGCTTCAGCATTCACAGTTTGATCTCCTAGTGAATGTAAAAACATTGATCTTCTTTATAGACAGCCTCTTGTCTGGACTGATTTCTAAACTGATAAAAGAGTCAAAAGAATCATCAGGACAACAATGCATCTGTCAAACTGAGCAGTTTCACATCATTAAATCACATTTTACTCACCAGGTACACTGGTAGGAGAGGTCTGTGATGAGTCTGCTGTCAGAAAATAAAAGAACCGTCATGACGAGTGCACATCTTCAAAACATATTTACATGTCTCCACAGACAATTAACATGTTACTCACCATCTTCATTCCTATTGGAATGTCTTGGTACTAGTGGTATCATCACTGAGAATCAAAAGTTGTCATGATCAGTACACCTGTCACTAACATTTTATAGAACAAACTTAAACATAACAAATAATAAAAGTAATAACTGTGCAGGCATACCACATCTGGAGAAGTGAACAATGGAAATAAATATGTTTATAATGATAATACACTAATCAATGTTCATTTGGTAGAATAATTATAATCTGCTGTGAATTCTTAGCTGATCTGCGTTTGTGAATTAAGCTTTTAAATAGTCATGAAAAATCATCCTGTTCATCCCAATAACTCATCAGACTGATCACTGGTACCTGAGGAAGGAGCAGTTGTTGACTTAGCAGGAAGTCCTTGGTCATCTGGCTTATCTGATGAAACCCCTGGTAAGATGACAAAGAAATTGTCAAGTTTACTGTTCACATTTTTTGAAATAGTTTCTCCTTGGAGTCATTTTATGATCAGCTTTAACTCACCATGATCATTGTTGATTTTTGTGGACTCATCAGTCGTCTCTCCTTGGAGAGATGTTACGTCATCTGAAAAATGTCAAACTGTCCATCAGTCCATCATCTGCTATTGGCTCTAACATCGTGAAACTCTTTGGATCCAGCTCATATTCAGACTTCCTGTTTTGCTTAAAAAATACCAAAAGCAGCTTTAAAGTGGTCATGAAAAAATAAATAAAGACACTGATCACTGATACCTGAGGAAGGAGCAGATATTGTTCCCTCAAGAGGACCTTCTTCTTTCTCTGGTGTCTCTGATGTAGTCCCTGTTAAAATAACACAGAAGTTGTCAGGTGTTTTCTTCATGTTTTTTGAAACTGTTCCTCCTTGAAGCCAATTTTATGTTCAAGTTGAATTCAACAGGTTCACTGTTGTTTTGTGCGGACACATCTTTGGGAGATGTTTCTTCTTTTGAAAAAAGATTAAATTTTTGTCAGAACTGGTTTTCTGAATGTAATCAGAGCTATGGACTGCACACACATTTATATAAAAGCACCTTCACACGATGAAACATTTAGATTCGATCAATATACAGATTATATGTGATGTGCAAATGCAATTAACCAACATTGTAGCGCGTGGAGGACAGCTGCCAAAGACTACATTTTGCCACATCTCCACTCCAGTGAGTAGTGTCTCCAATGCTCTTCCTGTGAAGTTCTTCTTTTTCCCGTCTTACTCATTCTTATGTTTTCATTTTCTGATTGTACAAAGAGGGGAATCTCAGGTGCAGGGTCAATTTAAATATAATTTGCATATATAAAAGCGGCGTGGACAGGGAGGCGTCAGGTACAAAGGAAAATGTTTCTAGATCTGAGTGTTGCCACGTTTTAGAAGGAAATCCACGCAAGTCTTCATACATGAGGCCCCTGGTCCAATGCTGGTCATAGGGACACGTCTTTGGGAGATGTTTCTGCTTTTGAATAAAGATTACGTTTTTCTCAATGGTTGTAGCTTTTAATAGTCATGAAAAATGTCCTATTCATCCTGATAACTCACAAGAATGAGCAGGAGAACTGATGACTAGTGACTTCTTTGATGAATTATCTGAGAAATTATTTATTATTAAAGACTTGTCAAGTGTTTTGTTCATGTTTTCTGAAATAGTTTCTCCTTGGAGTCATTTTTATGATCAAGTTTAACGAGGTTCATTGTTGGTTTTTTGTGGACTCATCAGTCTTCTCTTCTTGGGGAGATGTTACTTGGACGTCTGAAAAATGTCAAACTGTCTTGTTATAATGTCTTCACTGATGGTGCAGTCCATCATCTGCTATTGGCTCTAACATTAAAAAAATCCATACCACATCTGGAGAAGTGAACAATAAAATAATAATATGTTTATAATGATAATACACTAATCAATGTTCATTTGGTAGAATAATTATAATCTGCTGTGAATTCTTACCTGTTATGTGTTTGTAAAAGACGACACCAACAATGACTCCAACAATGAAACCAACCACCGGCAGTATGAATAACCAGTACAGATTGTTATCATTATTCCCTACAAAAAATAATAATAAAATCTGTAAATGGTTTGTAAGCACGCTGTATTCTAATGTTAGCTGAGACACTTCTGAGAATATGATGTAGATAAATGTAGATGTGAAACTCACCAGTGGTGGAGGAGGAGGTGAAGGTGATGAATGGGTTGAGGACTTCTTCGCTGCTTTTAGAGCTGACTGGGTTTTCTATCTTACAGAAAAACGAAGGCTCCTTCTCCTCCTAGTAAAGCAGGGAAAACAACATTAGCTTGAAGTTCATGAAATAAAAATGGTCATTGAATGTATGAATTACTTGATCTGTCTGTTACTAATCACATTCACCTTTGTTATGTTGAGCTCCTTGGTTTTACTCTTCATCACGTCACCTGACCACCATGAATAGACGACTGGTTCAGCGTCTGTAGTGATGCCTTCACAGGTGAGAACACAGTGGGTCTTTTCAGCATCACAGCTTTCTGACACAGTGGGTGTAGGAACTTCAGCTGATGGAAACAAACAAACATTTCATTAGATTAAAGATGAATAAATCATCAGATATTCCAGACTAGCTTGAGTCATATTTCCTCCACTTACAGATAACCAGGATTTCTATTGGGTTCATGACTCTCTGATCTCTGCTGTGTAGCTGCCACTGTCCTCTAGTGTCACGCTTAGGAAGGTCAGCTCTCCAGTTTTGGGGTTCAGTTTAAAGCGACCTAAAATTACATCAACAGTTATCTACCAAAGAAGACTGAAGGTGTTCTGGGATTTAATTAAAGGTGTTAAATACCTTCGTAGCGGAGGTTGAAGAAGATCTTATCTCCATTCCACTTTCCAGCGAGGTTTGAGTTATGTTTCCATGTTATGCTGGTGATGGGAGCATCCACAGAGCCTGGCCTAAGGACAACCATGTCTCCTACTTTCTTGTACTTGTCTGCAAAGTAAACAACTATATGAAAACATGTCACTTCTCTCATTTACATTTATGTGACGAATCAAAAAGGCACTTTTGATAACTTATCTATTGGATAGTTTAAATATTAGCTATAGATAGAAAACTTGTCATGTATGTTTTTATTATCTTATTTTGTGATACACTGCTTAGTATCTACTAGTATAGTGGTATAAGTAGATAATATTATTTAGGCTACAAAATCTGGCTAAACACAAACCTGATTCATACGTCAGTTTTTACGTTACTAATCCTGGTTTACGGCAAAAAAAAACAAAAACATTCCACAGCAGATTATTGACACATTAAGTGCGCATGCGCGTCCTTAAAGCTTACAAACGCTTTGCTAAATATAAAATATACCGTTTTACATGTGACCGTGCATGAATATATGTCAAAAAGAGTCCGAACATACCTGAGTTAGCTTGACATGTATTCATTGTGACACACAGGAGAATCACCATCAACGCCCTACAGTTGATAGTAAAAACCTGCTCCATCCTCTAAGAAATGAATTAAAATGAGACGGAAATAAATTTAGAGACGGCTTACAATGTCAGGGGGAAAAATCTACGGACAATAAACCGCGAAAAGATGGATAACAATCCGCCGGTTGATGGAGGAGAAGAGGAGAGAGGGTTGGGTCACAGATGAAAGTGAAACTAAACTGAAAAGACGCAGTTTAAAAAAAAAAAAAGAAGAAAAAGCATCATGATCAGACCATCCTTCTCAAACTACTAAATTAAATCCATACAATATATATATATATTTAAAAAGTGTATTGCTTTGTCTTAACTATAAGGCTTTATGTTTCTCTTTTTTTCATCTTCACATATTTAAAAACTAGCACTGCTTTATTTTAATGTGTTGGAAGCTAAAAACGTTGATTAATAAACTATATCAAATGTCGGGGAGGCTTATGAGCATAGAGAAGCTAGTAGCTAACTTATGAATGCTGGTAAATAGCTACAATAAATGAAATGACCGTAAACTAAATGAGAAGAACTGAACAGCAGAACTGGCAGCTAAACCACAGACACACAGACCATCAAGTGTTCAAAGGCATGCAGAGTTCAGCTCCGTCTGCAGAAAAGAACGAATGGAAAAACATCAGAGCACGACTACAAGCAGACACAGAACTGTACACCTGACCTGAAGGCAAACCAATCCTCCCAAACAGTTTATTTTAATATGCTGCTTTATTGAGCCACAGACAGTGTCGTGTCTCAACAGGAGAGATGGTAGCTGTGATAAATAAAAGTGTTTACTGCATATGGATCCTCAGATTACTGTAAACATGTTTGTGCTACCACAAGAAGTATTCCCCTGCTCAAACCCAGACACCACGACTAAAGCATTAGTAAAAGAGAAAATCCCAAGATAAGGCATTCCTGAAACAACCAACCGTGACATCAAAACTCATTTTGGAAGGCCCATTCCAAGTCCTTCTCACCAGCCCAGCTGAAGCAGAGACTGATGAAAGGACTCTGTGGATTCACCTGTCACACTATAAAAAGGTAACTGGGTTTGTAGACGATCCATTTAAGAATCTCTTAGAGTCACGGTTCAGCAGGTGGAGCGGGACGACATCTTCTCTCCTAGTCTCTGTTACAGTAGCTGCAGCTCTGATGGACTCATACAGCGCTGGATCAAGACCATCATGCACCATGAACCATGAACCAGCAGATGGAGACTGATGATGACGACGATGCTGAAGAAATCCAAGTGTTATGTGTTGATGTTAGTCAGGATGGACACAGTGAAGCTGCTGTTTGACGTTTCTCCTCAGACGTGCATTTTATTGTGAAGTATATTATTGTTAACATAATTGCATGCCATGTTTTATCTGATATGGATTTGTGTTGCAGTGTAAACAGTTGAAACAAGAGGGAAATGTTGGACGAATACAAACTGCTGTAATTAAATAGAGGAAAGGTTGAACAGATAAGGCACAGATGCAGCCAGCCTACAGCTCCTAGTTGATTTACAACAAGACTGTGTCTCTGTAACTGTATCCAGGGCAGGACCTACTGTATATGAGTGAACATAACCTTACTATTATCAGTCCATTCTCTGCTTGCTGTGGTCCAGGAATCAACTCTTTGCTGCAAGTAAAACCTTTGAATGAGATTCCAGTGACTCTGTGATAAAAGACTTCCCTTAACAACGGTCTTTGAAGGCAGCACAGCATTGTATTATATATCCAGCATGTATTTAAAGTACAACAACACACATGTATAAAGGCATCAAGACACATTTGAGGAAACAAATATCAGAGGACAAGCGGTTCCAGAAAATGATTGGTCTAGTGGCGTCCTCTGGTGGACAGATGAGGAATTCATGACCCAGCAGCTGCTGCACCATTTAAAAAGACTAACACATATAAATACACAAATACAGCTTTACACAATCATCATTGGTCCAACAGCAGCACTGATCCTCTGTACCTCTGCTCGTCCTCTACACTGAGCTGTAACAGTGGTCTTCCAGTGCATCAACAGAGGACACTGAGCATCATTAATGGTCTGAAATACTCACTATGAACACATTTAAGGTGTTTTTTTTAGTTTAACACATATTCCTTAATATCATGTGGCACAGACATGAGCTGCAGGAATCAGAAATGTAACGACAAATTAAATTAAATAAGATAAACCTCACATTCCTCTGATAGAGTTGATGCTTCAAGTCCTTTAGCAGAAGGTAACAAATTGTCTTATCTGCTTGATCCCTTTGCAAATTCCCTCTTTAAAATACTTCAGCATTAGTTCTCATTTTCTTTCTTCTCCTCCATGTTTGAGTTCAGGGCTTCACTATTCAGCGTCACTGTTGTCTTCTCTGTTAAAAGAAACAATAGTTGTTACCACAAATAAACACCAAGCCACAGTTCACGGAGGAAGATCTAAAGTAAGTTTTAACATAGTTATAAAAAACATTCTATTCAGTAAAATAACTAAATGTTACTAAACTAAAATAACTAAAGATTTGACGACTTCTGACTTCTCAGCTGGATTCTCTGCTAAAATGATAAAGAAATTGTCAAGCTCTTTGTTCACAGTTGATGAAATAGTTTCTCCTTGGAGTCATTGTTATGATCAAGTTTAACTCACCAGCTCCATTGTTGGTCTTTAGGGACACGTCTTTGTGAGACTGTTCTTCTCCTTTTGAAAAATGTCATATTGTTAACTATGAGAATACCTACAGATCAAGTCGTTGTCAATGGTTGCAGCTTTTAAATAGTCATAAAAAAATCATCCTATTCATCCCGATAACTCACCAGGTGGTTGATCACTGGTACCAGAGGAACGACCAGAAGCCTCCTGTATTCTTTGATGTAGTCACTGTTAAAATGACAAAGAAAATGATGAAACTGTTTCTCCTTGGGGCGGCACAGTGGTAAAGTGGTTAACACTGATGCTTCACAGTGAGAAGGTTCCGGGTTTGAATCCATGGACCGACTGTGTGGAGTTTGCATGTTCTCCCTGTGTCTGTGTGGGTTCTCTCCAGGTTCCTCCCACTGTCCAAAGACATGCTGGTTAGGTTCACTGGTGATTCTAAACTGGTCTTGGGTGTGAGTGTGAATGGTTTTCTGTCTCTCTGTGTTAGCCCTGAGATAGACAGTGTACCGCTGCCTCTCGCCCCATGACAGCTGGATAGACTCCAGCAGACCCCGTGACCCATAACAGGAATAAGTGAAGAGAAGATGAATGAATGAATGTTTCTCCTTGGAGTCATTGTTATGATCAAAATTAACTAACCAGACTGATCACTGGTACCTGGGGAAGGAACAGATCTTTGTGGCTCAGCAGTAGCTGACGTCATTGATGTAGTCACTGTGAAAATGACAAAGAAACTGTCGAGCTCTTTGTTCACAGTTGTTAAAGCTGATGAAACTGTTTCTCCTTGGAGTCATTTTTATGATCAAGTTTAACTCAACAGGTTAATTTCTGGATGGATTTGGGGAGATTTTCTTTCTTCTTCTGAAAAATGTCAGATTATCCAACTATGAAAATACCTACAGATTATATTTTTGTCAATGGTTGAAGCTTTTAAATAGTCATGAAAAATCATCCTATTCATCCCAATAATTCACCAGGTTGACCAGTGGTTCCTGGTAGAGAAGGAGATATCTGTGGCTTAGGAGGAGCTTCTTTGACTTCTAGCTTCTCTGATATAATCAATTGTCAAGTGTTTTCATTCACAGTTGAAATAGTTTCTCCTTGGAGTCATTGTTATGATCAAGTTTAACTCACCAGGTTTATTGTTGGTGTCTATGGACTTGTCAGGTGGCTAGGTTTGGGGAGATTTTTTTCCTTTGTCTGAAAAATGTCAGATTATTCAACTATGGAAATATGTCTGTGAAGGTTCTCAGTCATCCAGGTCATGGTATATCCAAAAAAGTGTTTCATAAAAAGCAGCTGGATTTGTAGAGGTTGTTTTGATGTTTCACATATCATCTGAGTAGCTTCTTTGGTTTGGTTTGAACCTACAAGTCAAAAACTCTACAAATCCAGCTACATTTTATTAAAAAACTATGGCTATAACTACAGATGAAGTTTTTGTCAATGGTTGCAGCTTTTAAATTATCATTTAAACGTACTGTTCAGTACAATGAGTCACCAGGGTGATTGCTGATACTGGACAAATCTACAGACTGGACCTGAGCAGATTCTGATCCTTGGTCTTCTTCTATCTTTGATGAATTAACTGATAAAAACAAGATAGTTTTACAATCTGGGATCTCAAATGGGTTCAGCTTCAAGCATCAGTCGAATACTGGAGATAAATTTGATGTAGCTCTCTGCAACACGTTTGTTTTGCTGAGGAAGAAGTGTCCATGTAGCTCAACATGATCACATATGTGTTGTTAAGTTTACTCACCTGTTTCATTGATGGTTTCTTCATTCTTTTTATCTTGAATCAATGGTTGCTCCTCTGTCAAATCATGAAAGAGTCAAAAGAATCATCAGGACAACAATGCATCTGTCAAACTGAGCAGTTTCACATCATTAAATCACATTTTACTCACCAGTGTTAGGAGAGGTCTCTGATGAGTCTGCTGTCAGAAAATAAAAGAACCGTCACGACGAGTTCACATCTTCAAAACATATTTACAAGGTAAGTCTTCAAATTCTTCTGACATCAAATCTACAAACTGCAGCTTTAGACTTTTCTCTGTACTGCAGATTGATCTGAAAGGTGTTGATGATGAAAATAATTCATATAAAGCATTACTTAGAGTGTTTTCATCATGTTTTCTGAAATAGTTTCTCCTTGGAGTCATTTTTATGATCAAGTTTAACTCAACAGGTTAATTTCTGGATGGATTTGGGGAGATTTTCTTTCTTCTTCTGAAAAATGTCAGATTATTTAACTATGAAAATACCTACAGATTATATTTTTGTCAATGGTTGAAGCTTTTAAATAGTCATGAAAAAGCATCCTATTCATAACTCACCAGGTTGACCACTGGTTCCTGGTAGAGAAGGAGATATTTGTGGCTTAGGAGCAGCTTCTTTGACTTCTAGCTTCTCTGATATAATCAATTGTCAAGTGTTTTCAGTCACAGTTGAAATAGTTTCTCCTTGGAGTCATTGTTATGATCAAGTTTAACTCACCAGGTTTATTGTTGGTGTCTATGGACTTGTCAGGTGGCTGGGTTTGGGGAGATTTTTTTCCTTCATCTGAAAAATGTCAGATTATTCTACTATGGAAATATGTCTGTGAAGGTTCTCAGTCATCCAGGTCATGGTATATCCAAAAAAGTGTTTAAAAAAAAAAAGCAGCTGGATTTGTAGAGGTTGTTTTGATGTTTCACATATCATCTGAGTAGCTCCTTTGGTTTGGTTTGAACCTACAAGTCAAAAACTCTACAAATCCAGTTACATTTTATTGAAAGCTTTTTTTTTGATGAACTATGGAAATACCTACACATCAGTTTTTTGTCAATGGTTGCAGCTTTTAATTTGTCATTTAAATGTACTGTTCAGTACAATAAGTCACCAGGGTGATTGCTGATACTGGACAAATCTACAGACTGGACCTGAGCAGATTCTGATCCTTGGTCTTCTTCTATCTTTGATGAATTAACTGATAAAAACAAGATAGTTTTACAATCTGGGATCTCAAATGGGTTCAGCTTCAAGCATCAGTCGAATACTGGAGATAAATTTGATGTAGCTCTCTGCAACACGTTTGTTTTGCTGAGGAAGAAGTGTCCATGTAGCTCAACATAATCACATATGTGTTGTTAAGTTTACTCACCTGTTTTATTGATGGTGTCCTCTTTGTGAGATTGGCGTAGTGGTAAAGTGGTTAACACTGATGCCTCACAGTGAGAAGGTTCCAGGTTTGAATCCATGGGCCGACTGGTTCCTTCCTGTGTGGAGTCTGCATGTTCTGTCTGTGTCTGCCTGGGTTCTCTCTGGCTTCCTCCCACTGTCCAAAGACATGCTGGTTAGGTTCACTGGTGATTCTAAACTGGTCTTGGGTGTGAGTGTGAATGGTTTTCTGTCTCTCTGTGTTAGCCCTGAGATAGACAGTGTACCGCTGCCTCTCGCCCCATGACAGCTGGGACAGACTCCAGCAGACCCCGTGACCCATAACAGGAATAAGTGAAGAGAAGATGAATGAATGAATGTTTCTCCTCCAAGTTTAACTGAACAGGTTTCTTTCTGGCCTCTTTGCGAGATATTTCGTCAAAATCAACATTTAAATAGTCATGAAAAAACAGTTCAGTACAATTACTCAACAGGATCAGAAATAGATTTGACGACTACTGACTTCTTTGATGAATTATCTGAGAAAATGACAAAAGACATGTCAAGCTTTTTGTTCACGTCTGACAAAACTGTTTCTCCTTGGAGTCATTTTTAGGATCCAAACTCGACAGGTGTTGACTGTTGGCCTCTAGGGGCTACTGAAGGAGATATTTGTGGCTTTGGAGAAGCGTCTTTGACTTTTAGCTTCTCTGATATAGTCTCTGTTAAAATGACAAAGGAACTGTCAAGTGTTTTCATTCACAGCTGATGAAACTGTTTCTCCTTGGAGTCATTGTTACCATTAATCAACGGTTTCATCTCTGTCAAATCATGAAAGAACTGTCACACATTTTACTCACCAGGTACATGGTTAGGAGAGGTCTGTGATGAGTCTGCTGTCAGAAAATAGAAGAACCGTCACGACGAGTGCACATCTTCAAAACATATTTACATGTCTCCACAGATAACTAACATGTTACTCACCAGCTTCATTCCTATAGGAATGTGTTGGTAGTAGGTGTATCATCACTGAGAAATAATCAAAGAGTTGTCATGATCAGTACATCTGTCACTAATTTATAACATCTTATAGAACAAACTTAAACATAACAAACAATAAAAGTAATAACTGTGCAGGCATACCACATCTGGAGAAGTGAACAATGGAAATAAATATGTTTATAATGATAATACACTAATCAATGTTCATTTGGTAGAATAATTATAATCTGCTGTGAATTCTTAGCTGATCTGTGTTTGTAAATGAAGCTTTTAAATAATCATTAAAATCATCCTATTCATCAATAACTCACCAGGTTGATCACTGGTACCTGAGTAAGGAGCAGATGGTGATGGCTCAGCAGCAGCTTCTGTGTCTTCTGGTTTCTCTGTTAAAATGACAAAGAAGTTGATGAAACAGTTTCTCCTTGAATTTATGTTTATGATCAGGTTTAACTCATCAGGTTCATTAATGTTTCCTATGGGCACATCAGCCTTCTGGTCTAGAGGTTTTACTTGGACGCCTGAAAAGTGTCAAACTGTCTTGTTATAATGTCTTCACTGATGGTGCAGTCCATCATCTGCTATTGGCTCTAACATCAGTAACTGTCAGTAAATGTGCAGGCATACCACATCTGGAGAAGTGAACAATGGAAATAAATGTGTGTACAAATATCACAGTTGATGAATAATTAGGGCTAGCGACGGGTTATGCAGAACAAAAAACTATGGATCTGTCAAACTGAGCAGTTTCACATCATTAAATCACATTTTACTCACCAATGATAGGAGAGGGCTGTGATGAGTCTGCTGTCAGAAAATAAAAGAACCGTCATGACGAGTGCACATCTTCAAAACATATTTACAAGGTAAGTCTTCAAATTCTTCTGACATCAAATCTACAAACTGCAGCTTTAGACTTTTCTCTGTACTGCAGATTGATCTGAAAGGTGTTGATGATGAAAATAATTGATATAGAGCATTACTTAGACACAAATGATAGAAACACTGTTAGAATCAATCCAAGGACTCAACATATACCTGGTGGACATAACAAACATCACTACCTGTGTGCCAGCATGGGAATGTCTCCACAGACAGTTAACATGTTACTCACCAGCTCCAGCGTTGGTTCTGAAAGATGAATGTATTGGTAGTAGTGGTGGAAAGTTCCCTGAGAAATAATCAAAGAGTTGTCATGATTAGTACACCTGTCACTAATTTCTAACATTTTATAGAACAAACTTAAACATAACAAATAATAAAAGTAATAACTGTGCAGGCATACCACATCTGGAGAAGTGAACAATGGAAATAAATATGTTTATAATGATAATACACTAATCAATGTTCATTTGGTAGAATAATTATAATATGCTGTGAATTCTTACCTGTTATGTGTTTGCACTTGTAAATGACGACACCAATGACACCAACAATAACACCAACCACCAGAACCAAAAGCAGTATCAATAACCAATGCAGATCGTTATTCCCTACAAAAAAAGAATACGTAAAACGTGTAAATGGTTTTTAAGCACGCTGTATTCTAATGTTAGCTGAGATACTTCTGAGAATACGATGTAGATAAATGTAGATGTGAAGATGACCAGTGGTGGAGGTGATGAAAGGGTTGAGGACTTCTTTGCTGCTTTCAAAGCTGACTGGGTTTTCAATCATACAGAAAAACGAAGGCTCCTTCTCCTCCTAGAAAACCAGTGAAAAACAACATTAGCCTGAAGTTCATGAAATAAAAATGGTCCTTGAATGTATGAATTACTTGATCTGTCTGTTACTGATCACATTCACCTTTGTTATGTTGAGCTCCTTGGTTTTACTCTTCATCACGTCACCTGACCACCATGAATAGACGACTGGTTCAGCGTCTGTAGTGATGCCTTCACAGGTGAGAACACAGTGGGTCTTTTCAGCATCACAGCTTTCTGACACAGTGGGTGTAGGAACTTCAGCTGATGGAAACAAACAAACATTTCATTACATTAAAGATGAATAAATCATCAGATATTCCAGACTAGCTTGAGTCATATTTCCTCCACTTACAGATAACCAGGATTTCTATTGGGTTCAGGACTCTGTTGTTGATCTCTGCTGTGTAGCTGCCACTGTCCTCTAGTGTCACGCTTAGGAAGGTCAGCTCTCCAGTTGCAGTGTTCAGTTTGAAGCGACCTAAAATTACATCAACAGTTATCTACCAAAGAAGACTGAAGGTGTTCTGTTTCCAGGGATTTAATTAAAGGCGTTAAATACCTTTATAGCTGAGGTAGAACAAGATCTTATCACCATTCCATTTAACGCCCAGGTTTGAATCATGTTTCCATGTTATGCTGGTGATGGGAGCATCCACAGAGCCTGGCCTAAGGACAACCATGTCTCCTACTTTCTTGTATTTGTCTGCAAAGTAAACAACTATATGAAAACATGTCACTTCTCTCACGCCAATCGGAGGTCACAAAGCTTAATGTGGAATCGGTGTGTAAGTTTGCTAAAACCATGTCGGACTCCGTAGTTTTCTCTGGTCCCCTGCCCAATCTGACCAATGATGACATGTTTAGTCGCACGTCATCATTCCATCGCTGGTTATCTAGGTGGTGTCCAGAAAACAACGTGGCCTTCATAGATAATTGGCACACTTTCTGGGGAAAACCTGGTCTGATTAGGCGAGATGGCATCCACCCCACTTTAGCGGGTGCTGCACTCATCTCTAGGAATATGGCTAATTTATTAACCCCCCGAAACCATGACAACCCAGAATTCAGACCAGGAGGCAGAGTTGTAGTCTTACACACTTCTCTGCCGCTTCTCTAGCACCGTCGCACAACCAAAATTCTATAAACTCTATAGATGTTCTGTCTGCTCCTAGATTATTTAAACCAAAAAACAACAACAGAGGAGTTACTCATTGGAACCTGGTACAAATCAGAACAACTTCATTGACAGAACAGAAGAATAGGAAAATTAAATGTGGTCTTTTAAATATCAGATCTCTCTCATCCAAATCTCTTTTAGTGAATGATCTGATAACTGATCATCAGATTGATCTATTTAGTTTGACTGAAACGTGGCTGCAGGATGATGAATATGTTAGTTTAAATGAGTCTACGCCACCCAGTCATAGTAATTATCACATTCCTAGAAGCACAGGTAGAGGAGGAGGAGTGGCAGCAATCTTCCACTCTGATTTATCTATTAATCCTAGACCTAAGGAGAGCTTTAATTCATTTGAAAGTCTTACCCTTAGTCTTGCTCATCCAGACCGGAAGACACAAAAACCAATTCTTTTTGTTGTGGTATATCGCCCACCTGCTCCTTATTCTGAGTTTTTAGCTGAATTCTCTGAGTTTCTATGTGATTTAGTTCTTAGAACAGATAAAGTCATTATAGTAGGTGACTTTAACATCCATGTTGATGTTGTCAGTGACAGCCTTAGCTCGTCATTTACATCATTACTAGATTCAATTGGCTTTTCTCAGAATGTAAACGGATCAACTCACAGTTTTAATCACACCTTAGATCTGGTATTAACATACGGCATAGAAACTGAAGGTCTAACTATATTTAGCCATAACCCTCTTTTATCTGACCACTTTCTAATAACCTTTGAATTTACTATAATGGATTACGCAGGACCTGAAAAGACATATCATTACAGTAGATGTCTATCTGATGATGCTGTAACTAGATATAAAGAATTAATTCCTTCTTTATTCATCCCAGTGCCATGTGTCAGAGATGTGGACGACAGCAACCACAATTTAACTCCTGCACTATTAGATGATTTTGTCGACGGCACTGCAGCATCGCTTAGTTCAGCTCTAAACGTAGTTGCTCCTCTGAAAAAGAAGGTAAAAAATCGGAGGAGGCTAGCTCCCTGGTATAATTCACAGTTACGCTGTTTAAAACAGGCAGCCCGAAAGCTAGAAAGAATTTGGCACTCCACTAATTCTGAAGAAGCTCACATAGCCTGGAAAGATAGTTTAACGACTTATAAAAAAGCTCTCCGTAGTATTAGAACAGCATACTATTCATCATTAATAGAAGAAAACAAGAACAACCCTCGATTTCTTTTCAGCACTGTAGCCAGGCTGACAAAGAGCCACAGCTCTGTTGAGCCATCTATTCCTTCAGCCCTCAGCAGTAATGACTTCATCAGCTTCTTTACCAATAAAATTGTTGATATCAGGGAAAACATTCAAGGCATCGTTCCGACGACTGTCAAAGATGTAAGTACAGTGACTTTAGAAATTTCTGTTAGACCTTATCAACATCTGGAATCCTTCTCCCCAGTAGATCTTCTCGAGCTATCTTCAACAATTAAAGCATCTAAACCATCAACCTGTCTTCTAGATCCAATCCCAACTAAATTGCTCAAAGAAGTTCTTCCATTAATTAACACCTCCATATTGAACCAGATAAATTCATCTTTATTAACAGGATATGTGCCTCAGTCTTTTAAGATTGCTGTAATTAAGCCCCTACTTAAGAAAGCCACTCTAGATCCAAATGTTTTAGCCAACTATAGACCAATCTCCAACCTTCCTTTTATTTCCAAAATTCTAGAAAAAGTTGTTGCTAATCAGTTGTGTGACCACTTAAACAGGAATGGTCTGTTTGAAGAGTTTCAGTCAGGTTTTAGAGTTCATCATAGTACAGAAACAGCTCTGGTTAAAGTTACCAATGATCTCCTCATGGCTTCAGATAGTGGACTTGTCTCTATACTGGTTCTGCTAGATCTCAGTGCTGCATTTGACACTATTGATCATAATATTTTACTACAGAGACTTGAAAGTGAGATCCAGATTAAAGGAACTGCATTAGATTGGTTTGAATCCTATCTGTCTGACAGATTCCAGTTTGTTCATATCAACCATGATTCCTCTACTTATACTAAAGTAAGCTATGGAGTTCCTCAGGGTTCTGTGCTGGGACCAATACTCTTCACATTATACATGTTGCCATTAGGGAAGATTATTAGAAAACATGGCATAAACTTCCATTGTTACGCAGATGACACCCAGCTATATTTATCTATGAAACCAGATGAAACTAATCAGCTGGTTAAACTCCAAACGTGCCTTAAAGACATAAAGGCTTGGATGACCTGTAATTTCTTACTCTTGAACTCAGACAAAACAGAAGTTATTGTATTTGGTCCTAAGCATCTCAGAGATTCATTATCTAATCACATGGTTTCTTTGGATGGCATTACCTTGGCCTCCAGTACTACTGTGAAAAACCTTGGTGTTATATTTGACGAGGATATGTCCTTTAAATGTCACATTAAGCAAGTAACCAGGACTGCCTTCTTTCATCTACGTAATATCATCAAAATTAGGAACATCCTGTCTCAGAGTGATGCTGAGAAACTAGTTCATGCATTTGTGTCTTCCAGACTGGATTATTGTAATTCATTACTGTCTGGCTGCCCAAATAACTCTTTAAAAAGCCTCCAACTGATTCAAAATGCTGCAGCAAGAGCATTGACAGGAATTAGCAAGAGAGATCATATTACTCCAGTTTTAGCTTCTCTTCACTGGCTCCCCTTAAAGTCTAGAATAGAATTTAAAATCCTCCTCCTTACATACAAGGCCCTTAAAGGCCTAGCTCCATCATATCTTAAAGACCTCATTGTACCATATTATCCCAACAGATCACTTCGGTCTGAAAGTGCAGGCCTACTTGTGGTTCCTAGAATTTTAAAAAGTAGAATGGGAGGTAGAGCTTTCAGCTATCAGGCTCCTCTCCTGTGGAACCAGCTCCCAGTTTGGGTTCGGGAAGCAGACACTCTCTCTATTTTTAAAGTCAGGCTTAAGACTTTCCTTTTTGATCAAGCTTATAGTTAGGGCTGGACTAAACCATCCCTTAGTTATGCTGCTATAGGCCTAGGCTGCTGGGGGACAATGCACTAAACACATGTTCTCCTTCTTTCTTCTCTCTCCTCTCTCGTGTCCTCCACTTTCTTTTCTCTGGCACAGAGCTCCTCCCTCTAAATTCCTATCTGCTACTAGTCATGACATTCTGTGCTATTACTATGTAGAATGTTTACTGCTGCTCTCCCTTCTTCCGAGTATCTCTGGCCTGGAGTTGAGTGTTTCCTGTGGAGCTCCATACTACATCTGTTGTCGTGGTCTCATCATTCTGCCCAGTCTCCATGGAATCCTGCTGTTATCCACTCCTACCAGAATGAACGATTCTCCAACCTGCTGATGATTCCCCTTACATTTTCTAACCATCATTAACATCATTAGTTTGTACCATAGCATCCCACCTGTATGCTTTAGTCAGATGTGTGTATCTATGACAGATGTACTGTATGTTTATCTTGCTGTTCTCTTTCTCTGTCTGTACCTGGCTGGCCTTAGGCAGATGGGTCCCTCCATATGAGCTGGGTTCTGCTCAAGGTTTCTTCCTGTTAAAAGGGAGTTTTTCCTTGCCACCGTCGCCTGCGGGCTTGCTCTGGGGGTTTCAGGCCGGGTCTTGTAAAGCGTCTTGAGACGATTTGTATTGTTTTTGACGCTATATAAATAAAGCTGAATTGAATTGAATTGAATTTACATTTATGTGACGAATCAAAAAGGCACTTTTGATAACTAATCTATTGGATAGTTTAAATATTAGCTATAGATAGAAAACTTGTCATATATGTTTTTATTATCTTATTTTGTGATACACTGCTTAGTATGTACATAGTGGTATAAGTAGATAATATTATTTAGGCTACAAAATCTGGCTAAACACAAATCTGAGTCATACGTCATTTTTTACGTTACTAATCCTGGTTTACGGCAAAAAAAAAAAAAAAAAAAACATTCCACAGCAGATTTTGATACATTAAGTGCGCATGCGCGTCCTCAAAGCTTACAAACGCTATTCTAAAAATATAAAATATACCGTTTTACATGTGACCGTGCATGAATATATGTCAGAAAGAGTCCGAACATACCTGAGTTAGCTTGACATGTATTCATTGTGACACACAGGAGAATCACCATCAACGCCCTACAGTTGATAGTAAAAACCTGCTCCATCCTCTAAGAAATGAATTAAAATGAGACGGAAATAAATTTAGAGACGGCTTACAATGTCAGGGGGAAAAATCTACGGACAATAAACCGCGAAAAGATGGATAACAATCCGCCGGTTGATGGAGGAGAAGAGGAGAGAGGGTTGGGTCACAGATGAAAGTGAAACTAAACTGAAAAGACAGTTTAAAAAAAAAAAAAAGAAGAAGAAGAAGAAAAAAAAGGCATCATGATCAGACCATCCCTCTCAAACTACTAAATTAAACCCATACAAAATATATATATTTTTAAAAAGTGTATTGCTTTGTCTTAACTATGAGGCTTTATGTTTCTCTTTTTTTCATCTTCACATATTTAAAAACTAGCACTGCTTTATTTTAATGTGTTGGAAGCTAAAAACGTGGATTAATAAACTATATCAAATGTCAGTGAGGCTTATGAGCATAGAGAAGCTAGTAGCTAACTTATGAATGCTGGTAAATAGCTACAATAAATGAAATGACCGTAAACTAAATGAGAAGAACTGAACAGCAGAACTGGCAGCTAAACCACAGACACCACACACAGACCATCAAGTGTTCAAAGGCATGCAGAGTTCAGCTCCGTCTGCAGAAAAGAACGAATGGAAAAACATCAGAGCACGACTACAAGCAGACACAGAACTGTACACCTGACCTGAAGGCAAACCAATCCTCCCAAACAGTTTATTTTAATATGCTGCTTTATTGAGCCACAGACAGTGTCGTGTCTCAACAGGAGAGATGGTAGCTGTGATAAATAAAAGTGTTTACTGCATATGGATCCTCAGATTACTGTAAACATGTTTGTGCTACCACAAGAAGTATTCCCCTGCTCAAACCCAGACACCACGACTAAAGCATTAGTAAAAGAGAAAATCCCAAGATAAGGCATTCCTGAAACAACCAACCGTGACATCAAAACTCATTTTGGAAGGCCCATTCCAAGTCCTTCTCACCAGCCCAGCTGAAGCAGAGACTGATGAAAGGACTCTGTGGATTCACCTGTCACACTATAAAAAGGTAACTGGGTTTGTAGACGATCCATTTAAGAATCTCTTAGAGTCACGGTTCAGCAGGTGGAGCGGGACGACATCTTCTCTCCTAGTCTCTGTTACAGTAGCTGCAGCTCTGATGGACTCATACAGCGCTGGATCAAGACCATCATGCACCATGAACCATGAACCAGCAGATGGAGACTGATGATGACGACGATGCTGAAGAAATCCACGTGTTATGTGTTGATGTTAGTCAGGATGGACACAGTGAAGCTGCTGTTTGACGTTTCTCCTCAGACGTGCATTTTATTGTTAAGTATATTATTGTTAACATAATTGCATGCCATGTTTTATCTGATATGGATTTGTGTTGCAGTGTAAACAGTTGAAACAAGAGGGAAATGTTGGACGAATACAAACTGCTGTAATTAAATAGAGGAAAGGTTGAACAGATAAGGCACAGATGCAGCCAGCCTACAGCTCCTGGTTGATTTACAACAAGACTGTGTCTCTGTAACTGTATCCAGGGCAGGACCTACTGTATATGAGTGAACATAACCTTACTATTATCAGTCCATTCTCTGCTTGCTGTAGTCCAGGAATCAACTCTTTGCTGCAAGTAAAACCTTTGAATGAGATTCCAGTGACTCTGTGATAAAAGACTTCCCTTAACAACGGTCTTTGAAGGCAGCACAGCATTGTATTATATATCCAGAATTGTATTTAAAGTACAACAACACACATGTATAAAGGCATCGAGACACATTTGAGGAAACAAATATCAGATGACAAGCGGTTCCAGAAAATGATTGGTCTAGTGGCGTCCTCTGGTGGACAGATGAGGAATTCATGACCCAGCAGCTGCTGCACCATTTAAAAAGACTAACACATATAAATACACAAATACAGCTTTACACAATCATCATTGGTCCAACAGCAGTACTGATCCTCTGTACCTCTGCTCGTCCTCTACACTGAGCTGTAACAGTGGTCTTCCAGTGCATCAACAGAGGACACTGAGCATCATTAATGGTCTGAAATACTCACTATGAACACATTTAAGGTGTTTTTTTTAGTTTAACATATATCCCTTAATATCATGTGGCACAGACATGAGCTGCAGGAATCAGAAATGTAACGACAAATTAAATTAAATAAGATAAACCTCACATTCCTCTGATAGAGTTGATGCTTCAAGTCGTTTAGCAGAAGGTAACAAATTGTCTTATCTGCTTGATCCCTTTGCAAATTCCCTCTTTAAAATACTTCAGCATTAGTTCTCATTTTCTTGCTTCTCCTCCGTGTTTGAGTTCAGGGCTTCACTTCTGACTTCTCTGCTGGATTCTCTGCTAAAATGATAAAGAAATTGTCAAGCTCTTTGTTCACAGTTGATGAAATAGTTTCTCCTTGGAGTCATTGTTATGATCAAGTTTAACTCACCAGCTCCATTGTTGGTCTTTAGGGACACGTCTTTGTGAGACTGTTCTTCTCCTTTTGAAAAATGTCATATTGTTAACTATGAGAATACCTACAGATCAAGTCGTTGTCAATGGTTGCAGCTTTTAAATAGTCATAAAAAAATCATCCTATTCATCCCGATAACTCACCAGGTGGTTGATCACTGGTACCAGAGGAACGACCAGAAGCCTCCTGTATTCTTTGATGTAGTCACTGTTAAAATGACAAAGAAAATGATGAAACTGTTTCTCCTTGGGGCGGCACAGTGGTAAAGTGGTTAACACTGATGCTTCACAGTGAGAAGGTTCCGGGTTTGAATCCATGGACCGACTGTGTGGAGTTTGCATGTTCTCCCTGTGTCTGTGTGGGTTCTCTCCAGGTTCCTCCCACTGTCCAAAGACATGCTGGTTAGGTTCACTGGTGATTCTAAACTGGTCTTGGGTGTGAGTGTGAATGGTTTTCTGTCTCTCTGTGTTAGCCCTGAGATAGACAGTGTACCGCTGCCTCTCGCCCTATGACAGCTGGGATAGACTCCAGCAGACCCCGTGACCCATAACAGGGATAAGTGAAGAGAAGATGAATGAATGAATGTTTCTCCTTGGAGTCATTTTTATGATCAAAATTAACTAACCAGACTGATCACTGGTACCTGGGGAAGGAGCAGATCTTTGTGGCTCAGCAGTAGCTGACGTCATTGATGTAGTCACTGTGAAAATGACAAAGAAACTGTCGAGCTCTTTGTTCACAGTTGTTAAAGCTGATGAAACTGTTTCTCCTTGGAGTCATTTTTATGATCAAGTTTAACTCAACAGGTTAATTTCTGGATGGATTTGGGGAGATTTTCTTTCTTCTTCTGAAAAATGTCAGATTATCCAACTATGAAAATACCTACAGATTATATTTTTGTCAATGGTTGAAGCTTTTAAATAGTCATGAAAAATCATCCTATTCATCCCAATAACTCACCAGGTTGACCACTGGTTCCTGGTAGAGAAGGAGATATTTGTGGCTTAGGAGGAGCTTCTTTGACTTCTAGCTTCTCTGATATAATCAATTGTCAAGTGTTTTCATTCACAGTTGAAATAGTTTCTCCTTGGAGTCATTGTTATGAT
Organism: Planiliza haematocheilus; assembly: GCA_005024645.1. Classification (NCBI taxonomy): domain Eukaryota; kingdom Metazoa; phylum Chordata; class Actinopteri; order Mugiliformes; family Mugilidae; genus Planiliza; species Planiliza haematocheilus. The sequence continues at coordinate 799,322 of SRSE01000765.1, forward strand.
CAAGTTTAACTCACCAGGTTTATTGTTGGTGTCTATGGACTCGTCAGGTGGCTAGGTTTGGGGAGATTTTTTTCCTTTGTCTGAAAAATGTCAGATTATTCAACTATGGAAATATGTCTGTGAAGGTTCTCAGTCATCCAGGTCATGGTATATCCAAAAAAGTGTTTAAAAAAAAGCAGCTGGATTTGTAGAGGTTGTTTTGATGTTTCACATATCATCTGAGTAGCTTCTTTGGTTTGGTTTGAACCTACAAGTCAAAAACTCTACAAATCCAGCTACATTTTATTAAAAAACTATGGCTATACCTACAGATGAAGTTTTTGTCAATGGTTGCAGCTTTTAAATTATCATTTAAACGTACTGTTCAGTACAATGAGTCACCAGGGTGATTGCTGATACTGGACAAATCTACAGACTGGACCTGAGCAGATTCTGATCCTTGGTCTTCTTCTATCTTTGATGAATTAACTGATAAAAACAAGATAGTTTTACAATCTGGGATCTCAAATGGGTTCAGCTTCAAGCATCAGTCGAATACTGGAGATAAATTTGATGTAGCTCTCTGCAACACGTTTGTTTTGCTGAGGAAGAAGTGTCCATGTAGCTCAACATGATCACATACGTGTTGTTAAGTTTACTCACCTGTTTCATTGATGGTTTCTTCATTCTTTTTATCTTGAATCAATGGCTGCTCCTCTGTCAAATCATGAAAGAGTCAAAAGAATCATCAGGACAACAATGCATCTGTCAAACTGAGCAGTTTCACATCATTAAATCACATTTTACTCACCAGTGTTAGGAGAGGTCTCTGATGAGTCTGCTGTCAGAAAATAAAAGAACCGTCACGACGAGTTCACATCTTCAAAACATATTTACAAGGTAAGTCTTCAAATTCTTCTGACATCAAATCTACAAACTGCAGCTTTAGACTTTTCTCTGTACTGCAGATTGATCTGAAAGGTGTTGATGATGAAAATAATTCATATAAAGCATTACTTAGAGTGTTTTCATCATGTTTTCTGAAATAGTTTCTCCTTGGAGTCATTTTTATGATCAAGTTTAACTCAACAGGTTAATTTCTGGATGGATTTGGGGAGATTTTCTTTCTTCTTCTGAAAAATGTCAGATTATTTAACTATGAAAATACCTACAGATTATATTTTTGTCAATGGTTGAAGCTTTTAAATAGTCATGAAAAAGCATCCTATTCATAACTCACCAGGTTGACCACTGGTTCCTGGTAGAGAAGGAGATATTTGTGGCTTAGGAGCAGCTTCTTTGACTTCTAGCTTCTCTGATATAATCAATTGTCAAGTGTTTTCATTCACAGTTGAAATAGTTTCTCCTTGGAGTCATTGTTATGATCAAGTTTAACTCACCAGGTTTATTGTTGGTGTCTATGGACTTGTCAGGTGGCTAGGTTTGGGGAGATTTTTTTCCTTTGTCTGAAAAATGTCAGATTATTCTACTATGGAAATATGTCTGTGAAGGTTCTCAGTCATCCAGGTCATGGTATATCCAAAAAAGTGTTTAAAAAAAAAAAGCAGCTGGATTTGTAGAGGTTGTTTTGATGTTTCACATATCATCTGAGTAGCTTCTTTGGTTTGGTTTGAACCTACAAGTCAAAAACTCTACAAATCCAGTTACATTTTATTGAAAGCTTTTTTTTTGATGAACTATGGAAATACCTACACATCAGTTTTTTGTCAATGGTTGCAGCTTTTAATTTGTCATTTAAATGTACTGTTCAGTACAATGAGTCACCAGGGTGATTGCTGATACTGGACAAATCTACAGACTGGACCTGAGCAGATTCTGATCCTTGGTCTTCTGCTATCTTTGATGAATTAACTGATAAAAACAAGATAGTTTTACAATCTGGGATCTCAAATGGGTTCAGCTTCAAGCATCAGTCGAATACTGGAGATAAATTTGATGTAGCTCTCTGCAACACGTTTGTTTTGCTGAGGAAGAAGTGTCCATGTAGCTCAACATGATCACATACGTGTTGTTAAGTTTACTCACCTGTTTTATTGATGGTGTCCTCTTTGTGAGATTGGCGTAGTGGTAAAGTGGTTAACACTGATGCCTCACAGTGAGAAGGTTCCAGGTTTGAATCCATGGGCCGACTGGTTCCTTCCTGTGTGGAGTCTGCATGTTCTCCCTGTGTCTGTGTGGGTTCTCTCTGGCTTCCTCCCACTGTCCAAAGACATGCTGGTTAGGTTCATTGGTGATTCTAAACTGGTCTTGGGTGTGAGTGTGAATGGTTTTCTGTCTCTCTGTGTTAGCCCTGAGATAGACAGTGTACCGCTGCCTCTCGCCCCATGACAGCTGGGACAGACTCCAGCAGACCCCGTGACCCATAACAGGAATAAGTGAAGAGAAGATGAATGAATGAATGTTTCTCCTCCAAGTTTAACTGAACAGGTTTCTTTCTGGCCTCTTTGCGAGATATTTCGTCAAAATCAACATTTAAATAGTCATGAAAAAACAGTTCAGTACAATTACTCAACAGGATCAGAAATAGATTTGACGACTACTGACTTCTTTGATGAATTATCTGAGAAAATGACAAAAGACATGTCAAGCTTTTTGTTCACGTCTGACAAAACTGTTTCTCCTTGGAGTCATTTCTAGGATCCAAACTCGACAGGTGTTGACTGTTGGCCTCTAGGGGCTACTGAAGGAGATATTTGTGGCTTTGGAGAAGCGTCTTTGACTTTTAGCTTCTCTGATATAGTCTCTGTTAAAATGACAAAGGAACTGTCAAGTGTTTTCATTCACAGCTGATGAAACTGTTTCTCCTTGGAGTCATTGTTACCATTAATCAACGGTTTCATCTCTGTCAAATCATGAAAGAACTGTCACACATTTTACTCACCAGGTACATGGTTAGGAGAGGTCTGTGATGAGTCTGCTGTCAGAAAATAGAAGAACCGTCACGACGAGTGCACATCTTCAAAACATATTTACATGTCTCCACAGATAACTAACATGTTACTCACCAGCTTCATTCCTATTGGAATGTGTTGGTAGTAGGTGTATCATCACTGAGAAATAGTCAAAGAGTTGTCATGATCAGTACATCTGTCACTAATTTATAACATCTTATAGAACAAACTTAAACATAACAAACAATAAAAGTAATAACTGTGCAGGCATACCACATCTGGAGAAGTGAACAATGGAAATAAATATGTTTATAATGATAAAACACTAATCAATGTTCATTTGGTAGAATAATTATAATCTGCTGTGAATTCTTACCTGTTATGTGTTTGCACTTGTAAATGACGACACCAATGACACCAACAATAACACCAACCACCAGAACCAAAAGCAGTATCAATAACCAATGCAGATCGTTATTCCCTACAAAAAAAAAAAAGAATACGTAAAACCTGTAAATGGTTTGTAAGCACGCTGTATTCTAATGTTAGCTGAGATACTTCTGAGAATACGATGTAGATAAATGTAGATGTGAAACTCACCAGAGGTGGAGGAGGTGATGAAAGGGTTGAGGACTTCTTTGCTGCTTTTAGAGCTGACTGGGTTTTCTATCTTACAGAAAAACGAAGGCTCCTTCTCCTCCTAGAAAACCAGTGAAAAACAACATTAGCTTGAAGTTCATGAAATAAAAATGGTCCTTGAATGTATGAATTACTTGATCTGTCTGTTACTGATCACATTCACCTTTGTTATGTTGAGCTCCTTGGTTTTACTCTTCATCACGTCACCTGACCACCATGAATAGACGACTGGTTCAGCGTCTGTAGTGATGCCTTCACAGGTGAGAACACAGTGGGTCTTTTCAGCATCACAGCTTTCTGACACAGTGGGTGTAGGAACTTCAGCTGATGGAAACAAACAAACATTTCATTAGATTAAAGATGAATAAATTATCAGATATTCCAGACTAGCTTGAGTCATATTTCCTCCACTTACAGATAACCAGGATTTCTATTGGGTTCATGACTCTGTTGTTGATCTCTGCTGTGTAGCTGCCACTGTCCTTTAGTGTCATGCTTGGGAAGGTCAGCTCTCCAGTTGCAGTGTTCAGTTTGAAGCGACCTAAAATTATATCAACAGTTATCTACCAAAGAAGACTGAAGGTGTTCTGTTTTCAGGGATTTAATTAAAGGCGTTAAATACCTTTATAGCTGAGGTTGAAGAAGATCTTATCTCCATTCCACTTTCCAGCCAGGTTTGAATTATGTTTCCATGTTATGCTGGTGATGGGAGCATCCACAGAGCCTGACCTAAGGACAACCATGTCTCCTACTTTCTTGTATTTGTCTGCAAAGTAAACAACTATATGAAAACATGTCACTTCTCTCATTTACATTTATGTGACGAATCAAAAAGGCACTTTTGATAACTTATCTATTGGATAGTTTAAATATTAGCTATAGATAGAAAACTTGTCATATATGTTTTTATTATCTTATTTTGTGATACACTGCTTAGTATCTACTAGTATAGTGGTATAAGTAGATAATATTATTTAGGCTACAAAATCTGGCTAAACACAAATCTGAGTCATTATTTACGTTACTAATCCTGGTTTACGGCAAAAAAAAAAAAAAACATTCCACAGCAGATTATTGACACATTAAGTGCGCATGCGCGTCCTTAAAGCTTACAAACGATTTGCTAAATATAAAATATACAGTTTTACATGTGACCGTGCATGAATATATGTCAAAAAGAGTCCGAACATACCTGAGTTAGCTTGACATGTATTCGTTGTGACACACAGGAGAATCACCATCAACGCCCTATAGCTGACGGTAAAAACCTGCTCCATCCTCTAAGAAATGAATTAAAATGAGACGGAAATAAATTTAGAGACGGCTTACAATGTCAGGGGGAAAAAATCTACGGACAATAAACCGCGAAAAGATGGATAACAATCCGCCCGTTGATGGAGGAGAAGAGGAGAGAGGGTTGGGTCACAGATGAAAGTGAAACTAAACTGAAAAGACAAAAAAAAGAAGAAGAAGAAGAAAAAAAAGCATCATGATCAGACCATCCCTCTCAAACTACTAAATTAAATCCATACAATATATATATATTTTTAAAAAGTGTATTGCTTTGTCTTAACTATGAGGCTTTATGTTTCTCTTTTTTTCATCTTCACATATTTAAAAACTAGCACTGCTTTATTTTAATGTGTTGGAAGCTAAAAACGTTGATTAATAAACTATATCAAATGTCAGTGAGGCTTATGAGCATAGAGAAGCTAGTAGCTAACTTATGAATGCTGGTAAATAGGTACAATAAATGAAATGACCGTAAACTAAATGAGAAGAACTGAACAGCAGAACTGGCAGCTAAACCACAGACACCACACACAGACCATCAAGTGTTCAAAGGCATGCAGAGTTCAGCTCCGTCTGCAGAAAAGAACGAATGGAAAAACATCAGAGCACGACTACAAGCAGACACAGAACTGTACACCTGACCTGAAGGCAAACCAATCCTCCCAAACAGTTTATTTTAATATGCTGCTTTATTGAGCCACAGACAGTGTCGTGTCTCAACAGGAGAGATGGTAGCTGTGATAAATAAAAGTGTTTACTGCATATGGATCCTCAGATTACTGTAAACATGTTTGTGCTACCACAAGAAGTATTCCCCTGCTCAAACCCAGACACCACGACTAAAGCATTAGTAAAAGAGAAAATCCCAAGATAAGGCATTCCTGAAACAACCAACCGTGACATCAAAACTCATTTTGGAAGACCCATTCCAAGTCCTTCTCACCAGCCCAGCTGAAGCAGAGACTGATGAAAGGACTCTGTGGATTCACCTGTCACACTATAAAAAGGTAACTGGGTTTGTAGACGATCCATTTAAGAATCTCTTAGAGTCACGGTTCAGCAGGTGGAGCGGGACGACATCTTCTCTCCTAGTCTCTGTTACAGTAGCTGCAGCTCTGATGGACTCATACAGCGCTGGATCAAGACCATCATGCACCATGAACCATGAACCAGCAGATGGAGACTGATGATGACGACGATGCTGAAGAAATCCAAGTGTTATGTGTTGATGTTAGTCAGGATGGACACAGTGAAGCTGCTGTTTGACGTTTCTCCTCAGACGTGCATTTTATTGTGAAGTATATTATTGTTAACATAATTGCATGCCATGTTTTATCTGATATGGATTTGTGTTGCAGTGTAAACAGTTGAAACAAGAGGGAAATGTTGGACGAATACAAACTGCTGTAATTAAATAGAGGAAAGGTTGAACAGATAAGGCACAGATGCAGCCAGCCTACAGCTCCTAGTTGATTTACAACAAGACTGTGTCTCTGTAACTGTATCCAGGGCAGGACCTACTGTATATGAGTGAACATAACCTTACTATTATCAGTCCATTCTCTACTTGCTGTAGTCCAGGAATCAACTCTTTGCTGCAAGTAAAACCTTTGAATGAGATTCCAGTGACTCTGTGATAAAAGACTTCCCTTAACAACGGTCTTTGAAGGCAGCACAGCATTGTATTATATATCCAGCATGTATTTAAAGTACAACAACACACATGTATAAAGGCATCAAGACACATTTGAGGAAACAAATCTCAGAGGACAAGCGGTTCCAGAAAATGATTGGTCTAGTGGCGTCCTCTGGTGGACAGATGAGGAATTCATGACCCAGCAGCTGCTGCACCATTTAAAAAGACTAACACATATAAATACACAAATACAGCTTTACACAATCATCATTGGTCCAACAGCAGCACTGATCCTCTGTACCTCTGCTCGTCCTCTACACTGAGCTGTAACAGTGGTCTTCCAGTGCATCAACAGAGGACACTGAGCATCATTAATGGTCTGAAATACTCACTATGAACACATTTAAGGTGTTTTTTTTAGTTTAACACATATTCCTTAATATCATGTGGCACAGACATGAGCTGCAGGAATCAGAAATGTAACGACAAATTAAATTAAATAAGATAAACCTCACATTCCTCTGATAGAGTTGATGCTTCAAGTCCTTTAGCAGAAGGTAACAAATTGTCTTATCTGCTTGATCCCTTTGCAAATTCCCTCTTTAAAATACTTCAGCATTAGTTCTCATTTTCTTTCTTCTCCTCCATGTTTGAGTTCAGGGCTTCACTATTCAGCGTCACTGTTGTCTTCTCTGTTAAAAGAAACAATAGTTGTTACCACAAATAAACACCAAGCCACAGTTCACGGAGGAAGATCTAAAGTAAGTTTTAACATAGTTATAAAAAACATTCTATTCAGTAAAATAACTAAATGTTACTAAACTAAAATAACTAAAGATTTGACGACTTCTGACTTCTCAGCTGGATTCTCTGCTAAAATGATAAAGAAATTGTCAAGCTCTTTGTTCACAGTTGATGAAATAGTTTCTCCTTGGAGTCATTGTTATGATCAAGTTTAACTCACCAGCTCCATTGTTGGTCTTTAGGGACACGTCTTTGTGAGACTGTTCTTCTCCTTTTGAAAAATGTCATATTGTTAACTATGAGAATACCTACAGATCAAGTCGTTGTCAATGGTTGCAGCTTTTAAATAGTCATAAAAAAATCATCCTATTCATCCCGATAACTCACCAGGTGGTTGATCACTGGTACCAGAGGAACGACCAGAAGCCTCCTGTATTCTTTGATGTAGTCACTGTTAAAATGACAAAGAAAATGATGAAACTGTTTCTCCTTGGGGCGGCACAGTGGTAAAGTGGTTAACACTGATGCTTCACAGTGAGAAGGTTCCGGGTTTGAATCCATGGACCGACTGTGTGGAGTTTGCATGTTCTCCCTGTGTCTGTGTGGGTTCTCTCCAGGTTCCTCCCACTGTCCAAAGACATGCTGGTTAGGTTCACTGGTGATTCTAAACTGGTCTTGGGTGTGAGTGTGAATGGTTTTCTGTCTCTCTGTGTTAGCCCTGAGATAGACAGTGTACCGCTGCCTCTCGCCCCATGACAGCTGGGATAGACTCCAGCAGACCCCGTGACCCATAACAGGAATAAGTGAAGAGAAGATGAATGAATGAATGTTTCTCCTTGGAGTCATTGTTATGATCAAAATTAACTAACCAGACTGATCACTGGTACCTGGGGAAGGAACAGATCTTTGTGGCTCAGCAGTAGCTGACGTCATTGATGTAGTCACTGTGAAAATGACAAAGAAACTGTCGAGCTCTTTGTTCACAGTTGTTAAAGCTGATGAAACTGTTTCTCCTTGGAGTCATTTTTATGATCAAGTTTAACTCAACAGGTTAATTTCTGGATGGATTTGGGGAGATTTTCTTTCTTCTTCTGAAAAATGTCAGATTATCCAACTATGAAAATACCTACAGATTATATTTTTGTCAATGGTTGAAGCTTTTAAATAGTCATGAAAAATCATCCTATTCATAATTCACCAGGTTGACCACTGGTTCCTGGTAGAGAAGGAGATATTTGTGGCTTAGGAGCAGCTTCTTTGACTTCTAGCTTCTCTGATATAATCAATTGTCAAGTGTTTTCATTCACAGTTGAAATAGTTTCTCCTTGGAGTCATTGTTATGATCAAGTTTAACTCACCAGGTTTATTGTTGGTGTCTATGGACTCGTCAGGTGGCTAGGTTTGGGGAGATTTTTTTCCTTTGTCTGAAAAATGTCAGATTATTCAACTATGGAAATATGTCTGTGAAGGTTCTCAGTCATCCAGGTCATGGTATATCCAAAAAAGTGTTTCATAAAAAGCAGCTGGATTTGTAGAGGTTGTTTTGATGTTTCACATATCATCTGAGTAGCTTCTTTGGTTTGGTTTGAACCTACAAGTCAAAAACTCTACAAATCCAGCTACATTTTATTAAAAAACTATGGCTATACCTACAGATGAAGTTTTTGTCAATGGTTGCAGCTTTTAATTTGTCATTTAAACGTACTGTTCAGTACAATAAGTCACCAGGGTGATTGCTGATACTGGACAAATCTACAGACTGGACCTGAGCAGATTCTGATCCTTGGTCTTCTGCTATCTTTGATGAATTAACTGATAAAAACAAGATAGTTTTACAATCTGGGATCTCAAATGGGTTCAGCTTCAAGCATCAGTCGAATACTGGAGATAAATTTGATGTAGCTCTCTGCAACGCGTTTGTTTTGCTGAGGAAGAAGTGTCCATGTAGCTCAACATGATCACATACGTGTTGTTAAGTTTACTCACCTGTTTCATTGATGGTTTCTTCATTCTTTTTATCTTGAATCAATGGTTGCTCCTCTGTCAAATCATGAAAGAGTCAAAAGAATCATCAGGACAACAATGCATCTGTCAAACTGAGCAGTTTCACATAATTAAATCACATTTTACTCACCAGTGTTAGGAGAGGTCTCTGATGAGTCTGCTGTCAGAAAATAAAAGAACCGTCATGACGAGTTCACATCTTCAAAACATATTTACAAGGTAAGTCTTCAAATTCTTCTGACATCAAATCTACAAACTGCAGCTTTAGACTTTTCTCTGTACTGCAGATTGATCTGAAAGGTGTTGATGATGAAAATAATTCATATAAAGCATTACTTAGAGTGTTTTCTTCATGTTTTTTGAAATAGTTTCTCCTTGGAGTCATTTTTATGATCAAGTTTAACTCAACAGGTTAATTTCTGGATGGATTTGGGGAGATTTTCTTTCTTCTTCTGAAAAATGTCAGATTATTTAACTATGAAAATACCTACAGATTATATTTTTGTCAATGGTTGAAGCTTTCAAATAGTCATGAAAAAGCATCCTATTCATAACTCACCAGGTTGACCACTGGTTCCTGGTAGAGAAGGAGATATTTGTGGCTTAGGAGCAGCTTCTTTGACTTCTAGCTTCTCTGATATAATCAATTGTCAAGTGTTTTCATTCACAGTTGAAATAGTTTCTCCTTGGAGTCATTGTTATGATCAAGTTTAACTCACCAGGTTTATTGTTGGTGTCTATGGACTTGTCAGGTGGCTAGGTTTGGGGAGATTTTTTTCCTTCATCTGAAAAATGTCAGATTATTCAACTATGGAAATATGTCTGTGAAGGTTCTCAGTCATCCAGGTCATGGTATATCCAAAAAAGTGTTTAAAAAAAAAAGCAGCTGGATTTGTAGAGGTTGTTTTGATGTTTCACATATCATCTGAGTAGCTTCTTTGGTTTGGTTTGAACCTACAAGTCAAAAACTCTACAAATCCAGTTACATTTTATTGAAAGCTTTTTTTTTGATGAACTATGGAAATACCTACACATCAGTTTTTTGTCAATGGTTGCAGCTTTTAATTTGTCATTTAAATGTACTGTTCAGTACAATAAGTCACCAGGGTGATTGCTGATACTGGACAAATCTACAGACTGGACCTGAGCAGATTCTGATCCTTGGTCTTCTGCTATCTTTGATGAATTAACTGATAAAAACAAGATAGTTTTACAATCTGGGATCTCAAATGGGTTCAGCTTCAAGCATCAGTCGAATACTGGAGATAAATTTGATGTAGCTCTCTGCAACACGTTTGTTTTGCTGAGGAAGAAGTGTCCATGTAGCTCAACATAATCACATATGTGTTGTTAAGTTTACTCACCTGTTTTATTGATGGTGTCCTCTTTGTGAGATTGGCGTAGTGGTAAAGTGGTTAACACTGATGCCTCACAGTGAGAAGGTTCCAGGTTTGAATCCATGGGCCGACTGGTTCCTTCCTGTGTGGAGTTTGCATGTTCTCCCTGTGTCTGCGTGGGTTCTCTCCAGGTTCCTCCCACTGTCCAAAGACATGCTGGTTAGGTTCACTGGTGATTCTAAACTGGTCTTGGGTGTGAGTGTGAATGGTTTTCTGTCTCTCTGTGTTAGCCCTGAGATAGACAGTGTACCGCTGCCTCTCGCCCCATGACAGCTGGGATAGACTCCAGCAGACCCCGTGACCCATAACAGGAATAAGTGAAGAGAAGATGAATGAATGAATGTTTCTCCTCCAAGTTTAACTGAACAGGTTTCTTTCTGGCCTCTTTGCGAGATATTTCGTCAAAATCAACATTTAAATAGTCATGAAAAAACAGTTCAGTACAATTACTCAACAGGATCAGAAATAGATTTGACGACTACTGACTTCTTTGATGAATTATCTGAGAAAATGACAAAAGACATGTCAAGCTTTTTGTTCACGTCTGACAAAACTGTTTCTCCTTGGAGTCATTTTTAGGATCCAAACTCGACAGGTGTTGACTGTTGGCCTCTAGGGGCTACTGAAGGAGATATTTGTGGCTTTGGAGAAGCGTCTTTGACTTTTAGCTTCTCTGATATAGTCTCTGTTAAAATGACAAAGGAACTGTCAAGTGTTTTCATTCACAGCTGATGAAACTGTTTCTCCTTGGAGTCATTGTTACCATTAATCAACGGTTTCATCTCTGTCAAATCATGAAAGAACTGTCACACATTTTACTCACACTGTAAATCTAAACATTGGCTTTAATAAAAGGTATTAAGTCTACCTAACTCAGTTTTTATCAACATGTTGTTAACACTCATTTTGAATAAGTTACTTGTACATTGGGGATGAAAAACCTTCCAAACTCAGTATGCTCAAGTTGAATTCTTTTAGAAAAACCAAGTCCTGGGAACTTGTGCCTTTTCAAGAGTAAATGTACTTAGTTACATGTAACTATGTGCATTTACTCTTATACTTAAACTCCCTACATATTAGAGGTGTTGGCACTTCAAGTATTTTTTCTTGTTAAATTACTTCCTATTTCTACTGCCTTACACTTCAGAGGAAAATGCTCCTCTAATTTTGTTACTTCATTTCTTTTCTTGCTTATATATAACATTATTGCCACAGTTGTATTGTTTACAACAAACAAATATCATATAATCTGTAGTTTTATCGTAAATTAAGCAATTCAAAACTGTGGATCTAAACAGAAGTCTGTCAGTCAGCGAGCAGGGCTGGCAGTGCCACAATCTGGAAACGTTTGGGGGAGGGGAGGGCGCAGTGCCACAATCTGCCACTGCGCCCTCCCCTCCCCCAAACGTTTCAACGTTTGCACATGCGCACTGACTGCACAGGTCATCAACCACCTGCCCCTTGGCGCGCCGCGCGGTATGTCGTTGGACTTCAACACGCTAGCAACCGCCATCATCTCAATTTTCGGTTTCATCATTCTGCTGCTGCTGGGAACGTTGATTTGGTGAGTCCATGCTTGACTAAAAGGGGAACTATGCAAGTCTGTTCGCTTTTCTGCTGTTTCGCTAACCGTCCTCTCGGCCAATGCATTTGTTTTCGATGAAACCGGCGAGAAAACAATCGATAGAGCGATTGATAACATTATCTATCATATACGATGTTACAACGTGTGTCTCTGTGTAGTCTTATCCGTCATAAACAAGAGATTAGGGGTTACAGGCCGCGTTTGTGTAGCAGTGCTAACGTTACCAAGTCTAGCAATGGGGGTGGGGGAGGGGGAAGGGAGTTATTTTCTTAGAAGTTAGCTTGGAGATGCAGGACATACTCGCAACCCACGACGACGGCAGAGTTTCCACAAGCGCCGGCTGCTGGCCATATAGCCGACTACACAATTAACTCCAGCCGGCTACTTTAATGACTAGTATTTTTATACCTATAGGCTATAAATATTATTTTTCGATTTTAATAAAAATAAATGTTTTTCTAACGGACTTACAATTATGTCAAACTGAACCGCACGTATTAAAGTTGTGATTCGCTCTGCTTCTACTGATAATAACCACAAATTACTCTGATCATCGCTGACTTTCACAAGTGAGAGAAACTCATCCGCGGCCCCTACATGCGGCGCGTGTATGTGCGCGCGCGCTCAGCGGAGTCGGCGTGTCGGACTCAGGCCGTCGGAGGCGAGAAGTAGAGCTGACCACAATATGCATATTTTGTATGATTTCCGCCGAGCTGATCGGCAATATGCAATTTCAGATTGACGTAATTTCTTAATTATCCGGTCAATGTATCAGGTATTATCAGGTCATTGTCGTGTTGAAACTTTTTGCAGATGCTCCGTTACATAGAAAACGTTAAAACGTTACAAACGTTTTTGGTTTGCTTTAAACAAACACGCAGAACAAAATAGACACATTCGTTTAAATGTGTTTTTTATGTCTCTGTGGCATTTACGTTTTAAGCCCTGTCACTGTGACGGACAATAACATTTTTTGAATCTTGAATCATTAGATGTCGGATACAAACAAACATGTCGGTGCTATGGATCTTCTTCGGAGTAAATAAGACGGATATAACACAAGCCATCTGCAATCTATGCAACGGGAGCATCTGCAAAAAGTTTTAACGTTTTGTTGTAAAGTCTGGTCATACTGGAGATGGCTGGCAATACTGTGCATGCTTAAATATTAACAGTTGAATTGTTTTATTCTTTTTAACTGTATCTAACACAGGCTCAAACTAATGAGGAGTCCACACATTGCACAATCTCAGCAGCGGTCCCGTCGCTATGGGCGGGCCATAGGGGGCCTGGCCCCCCCCACTAAGTGCTTGTGCCCCCCCTCCCCGCCCCCCACTGGAGGCCCAGATCTCTCTATTTTTTTTTTTTTTAATTATTATTATTTCAACTACTAATGTTGCATTCTTCATCATTAAGACATTAAAAATATAAAGAAAAAAATGTGGTTTTCTTTAATTTATCCTACAGTTAGGCTACGTGACGTTACGTAGCCTACGTCAATGTTGGCGCGCAAGTTCCCGCACATTTTTAATGAATGAATGAATGAATGAATCTTAAGCTAGCTTCCATTGATTTGACAATATGGATATACGTAAGTTTTTTAAAAAAACACCGTCGGACTCGGTCACCAGCCCAGATGTCAGTGCTAGTGGAGAAGGACAACAGTCTGAGCAGGAGCCTGCAGCTAGCGGCTCCGCGGAGCCCGACCCCGGCAGCAGTAGAGTAGAGGCTACCCCCTGCAGCGCCAGCTGGTCAAGTGCATCCGTTACAGGGCCACAACTGCCAGTCGGATGTGTGCCTGTGTCTGACCTCGGCACAGACAAACCTAAACAGGTTATCTTAAAAACATACCCCGTGAAAATGTTTGGGTCAAGAAAACGCTCATTTTCCTCCAGCTGGTACTTAAACAGGGACTGGCTAGAGTACTCGGTGGAAAGGGACGCTGCATTTTGTTATGCCTGCAGAAAATATAAATCTGCATCAGACGCGACCTTCTCCAGTAAAGGATTCAGTGACTGGAAACATGCGCTTGAAACAGGCAAGGGCTTAAATAAGCATGCAACTTCAAAAGAATATTTAGCCTGTGAAACAATGTGGAGAGATTCGGAAAAACGTAGAGAAACAGGAAAAGAGATTTCCACTCTCTTAAATTCGGAGCAACTGTCTCGCAACAGATACTACATGTCAGCCATAATTGATATGATGGAGTTTTTAGTGGTGAATCAACTGCCCTTACGTGGAGATAATGCTGGTTTTGCCAGTGTGCTGGAGGACAGTGGCTCCATGGGGCTGTTCTTGTCTCTTTTCGAGTACTCCATGCGCAAAGATCCAGAACTGAACAGGATTACAAAAACAATCCCACAGAATGCACGCTATACCAGCCCACAGATACAGAACGAGATAATCGAAATGATGAGCAAACTTGTGACAGAGGAGATAGTGAGACAAGTCGGCGATAGCTGGTATTCAATTAAAGTGGATGGCACACGGGATCCTATAGGCCAAGAAAATATATCCATAGTTGTGCGTTTTGTTGACGAAAACTACGCTGTGTGTGAGCGCCTCTTGGTAATGGCTACATCCGAGAAAGGTGATGCAGAGGCTGTGACAGGTGTAATCATTGATGAGCTCACCAGCGCAGGACTCAGCACGGACAAAATCCTGAGTCAGGTTTATGATGGTGCATCACTCATGTCTGGAAAGCATGGTGGTGTGCAGAAATTGCTCCAAAACAAACTTGATCGCAACATACCATACATTCACTGCTTTAATCATCAACTTCATCTGGTAGTGGTCCACGCCATGTCCAGTGAAGCAGCTGTGCAGAATTTTTTTGGAGTATGCAACATGCTGTACAACTTCATCAGGAAGCCAACTGTCGCTATGTTGTACAAAGGCGAGACCCTGAAACGTCTCTTGGACCAGAGATGGACTGGCCACTTGGCAACAGTCAAAGTTGTGGTGAAAAGTTTTCACGACATTTTCACATTACTGACTGAGGTGGAGAACACAGGAGGCTTTGGAGCGGAGGTGCGGGTCGGGGCCACGGGGCTACGTCGTGCCATTACGCAGCGCGGTTTTCTTTTCATTGCGCACCTTGTTATGAAGCTGTTGTCACTTTTCGAGCCGCCGAACAGACTACTGCAAGCTGAGGATATGGACCTGTTCACTGCGGTGACACTTGTGAACAGCGCTTCTGACTGCGTGAAGAAAATGCGCACAGAAAATGAATTTTCTGCACTGTGGGATTTCTGCGCTTCCTCAGCCACTGCCACCGAGCCTGTGCCGGTGACCGGCCCCGGTCCAAGCAAGAGAAGACGTACAGTTAACAAGAACCTCTGTGGATTTGCAGTTGAAGAAACTGTTGGACAGCCGCAGAGTGACACAGACGAAAAGACCGAGTTCAAGAGGTTATTTTACAGTGTTACTGATGCTGTGCAAGGGGAGATGGATGCACGTTTTGGAGAGCGCAGTAGCGCGCTCATCGGCGCACTGGCCGCTTTGAACCCGGAGGCCGAGGATAATTTCCTGGACCCATCAAAGATAACCCCTCTACTGGAACTAGTTGGAGCTGATGTGGTGGAATCTGAATATACTGTGGCTCGTGAGTTTCTGGTGAGGAAAATGACTGATACCCCAGTACCCCCTGAAGATGGAAAATGGACAATAGCCAACATCCTCAGTACATTCAACAGTGCACTCCAAGCAATGTCGACTGTTGTCAGAGCATACAAGCTGGCCCTAACCTTAGGAGCATCGACAGCAGCATGTGAAAATTCTTTTTCCACGCTAAAAAGCGTGTTCTCCGAGCATCGACGCAGCATGCTCCACAAACGCAAGGCCCAGCTTATTCAGCTCGGTTTTGAAAAAGACCTCACACACAGATTCAAGTCTGAGTGGAAGGATGCATTGATGAGGAGGTTCAGCCTGGATAAACGCCGCCTCCCTCTGTACTGACTGGAGAGAGGACAGCGCCGCCTCCACTCAAAGTTAAGTTCTAAGTGTGTGAGTGTGTGTGCCGCGCGCCCGCGCGTAATGGAAACGCATCCCTCTGTTGACTGTTTCGAAATGCATCCGCCGCGGTGCTTTTTCTGTTTGAGAGATGCTTCTGGTGTTACATCTGTTTTGTGGATATTGATAACTTCTTGATTTCTTCTTTCATGTAATCTATTGTTTTAAATGTAAGCTGTTGCTGGATGTGCTGTTTGTTATGTTTAATGTGCATCAGTGCTGCGCAAATAAAGGATTATGGGTAATAATAATTGTGCCCCCCCCATGCATTTGACATGCCCCCCTTGAGACTGATGTCTGGCAACGGGTCTGCTCAGCAGTAAAAGGTATTTTCTCATGATTCTTCTTGTGCAGTAATTAATATCTCATTGCATTTTTGTAAATTTTATGATCATAAAAAGGAAAGCAATTGAAATAAATCTAATGGAAGCCATAGTACCTATTTTGTGTCCCAAATAATACAATGATTGCACTTATGGATAAATAATCATCTCACCAAACACACTCACTATCTCTGTGCTCGGTCCTGACGTTGACTCTGCTGTTTCCCTCCTTTTCTGAAGGTGGGAGTATTTCAGGAACTGTTTTGAACCCCAGCCTGGCCTTCAGTTCCCCTGCAGTGGACACATCTGGAGTATTGCTTCGTCTACTGGCTCAGCTTGATCCAGGTGAGGATTCTAAAAATTTTCTCTCTCTCTCTCTCTCTCTCTCTCTCTCTGTTTATTTCTCAGGCTACAGTTACATGTTCTAATCATTTTCTAATTTTCTTTCATTTCAGATTTATCAAGCAAATCAAACCCCAGCCTGGTCTTCAGTTCCCCTGCAGTGGACACATCTGGAGTATTGCTTCGTCTACTGGCTCAGCTTGATCCAGCATACATTCTGTGTTAAGATTCAGGGTAAATCTGCATACTGTTAATGTTCTTATGACATTCATTCTGTTGTTCAATTGATACTCAGATCTGTTTAGTGCATTTATAATAGTGCCTTCTTGTGATGCAGATGTTAAATGTGTAAAAAGAAATGTGAAATGTTGGATAATGTGGCCAGCAAATAATCCATCAAAAATTGTGAGCACTAAATCTGCATACTGTTAATTCTGTGCACATTTGAAATAAATTGAATGCAGATAACATTCTTTTTCGCAGTATTCTTTTCTTTCAAATTAAGTGATGATAACAAAGTTATTTTAAGTTCTGTAGACTCAGAATTGACAAGTTAATTTCAGTACAGTAAAGTTACAGTAAATTAGTTATTTTAAGTAAAATACAATCATAACAAGCAAGTTAATTCAAGAGCAGTGAACTCAAAATACCCATGTTTAGTTTACTATAGTAAACTCATTATAAACAAGTTCTCGCAAGTACTGCACACTTATACACTATATTACCAAAAGTATTCGCTCACCCATTCAAATGATCAGAATCAGGTGTTCTAATCACTTGGCCTGTCCCCAGGTGTATAAATTCAAGCACTCAGGCATGCAGACTGTGAAACAAGACATTTGTGAAAGAATGGGCCGCTCTCAGGAGCTCAGTGAATTCCAGCGTGGAACTGTCATAGGATGCCACTTGTGCAACAAATCCAGTCGTGAAATTTCCTCGCTCCTAAATATTCCACAGTCAACTGTCAGCTCTATTATAACAAAATGGAAGCGTTTGGGAACAACAGCAACTCAGCCACGAAGTGGTAGGCCACGTAAAGTGACGGAGAGGGGTCAGCGGATGCTGAAGCGCATAGTGCAAAGAGGTCGCCGACTTTCTGCACAGTCAATTGCTACAGAGCTACAAACTTCATGTGACCCTCAGATTAGCCCAAGTACAGTACGCAGAGAGCTTCATGGAATGGGTTTCCATGGCCGAGCAGCTGCAGCCAAGCCACACATCACCAAGTGCAATGCAAGGCGTCGGATGCAATGGTGTAAAGCACGCCGCCACTGGCCTCTAGAGCAGTGGAGACGCGTTCTCTGGAGTGATGAATCACGCTTTTCCATCTGGCAATCTGATGGACGAGTCTGGGTTTGGAGGTTGCCAGGAGAACGGTACATTTCAGATTGCATTGTGCCAACTGTGAAATTTGGTGGAGGAGGAATTATGGTATGGGGTTGTTTTTCAGGAGCTGGGCTTGGCCCCTTAGTTCCAGTGAAAGGAACATTGAATGCTTCAGGATACCAAAACATTTTGGACAATTCCATGCTCCCAACCTTGTGGGAACAGTTTGGAGCGGGCCCCTTCCTCTTCCAACATGACTGTGCACCAGTGCACAAAGCAAGGTCCATAAAGACGTGGATGACAGAGTCTGGTGTGGATGAACTTGACTGGCCTGCACAGAGTCCTGACCTGAACCCGATAGAACACCTTTGGGATGAATTAGAGCGGAGACTGAGAGCCAGGCCTTCTCGACCAACATCAGTGTGTGACCTCACCAATGCGCTTTTGGAAGAATGGTCAAAAATTCCTATAAACACTCTCCTCAACCTTGTGGACAGTCTTCCCAGAAGAGCTGAAGCTGTAATAGCTGCAAAAGGTGGACCGACATCATATTGAATTCTATGAGTTAGGAATGGGATGGCACTTCAGTTCATAGAATGAGTAAAGGCAGGTGAGCGAATACTTTTGGTAATATAGTGTATTTAATAAGTTACATGTACTTACTTAATCAAGTTAACTTAACTCAGTTAGTTTAAGGCAATAAGTTTGCATATTTTTTTTGAGTAAAGCCAACTAATTATATCTTACAGTGCACCAGGTACATGGTTAGGAGAGGTCTGTGATGAGTCTGCTGTCAGAAAATAGAAGAACCGTCACGACGAGTGCACATCTTCAAAACATATTTACATGTCTCCACAGATAACTAACATGTTACTCACCAGCTTCATTCCTATTGGAATGTGTTGGTAGTAGGTGTATCATCACTGAGAAATAATCAAAGAGTTGTCATGATCAGTACATCTGTCACTAATTTATAACATCTTATAGAACAAACTTAAACATAACAAACAATAAAAGTAATAACTGTGCAGGCATACCACATCTGGAGAAGTGAACGATGGAAATAAATGTGTGTACAAATATCACAGTTGATGAATAATTAGGGCTAGCGACGGGTTATGCAGAACAAAAAACTATGGATCTGTCAAACTGAGCAGTTTCACATCATTAAATCACATTTTACTCACCAGGTACAATGATAGGAGAGGGCTGTGATGAGTCTGCTGTCAGAAAATAAAAGAACCGTCATGACGAGTGCACATCTTCAAAACATATTTACAAGGTAAGTCTTCAAATTCTTCTGACATCAAATCTACAAACTGCAGCTTTAGACTTTTCTCTGTACTGCAGATTGATCTGAAAGGTGTTGATGATGAAAATCATTTATATAGAGCATTACTTAGACACAAATGATAGAAACACTGTTAGAATCAATCCAAGGACTCAACATATACCTGGTCTCTACCTGGTCATCTACCTCATTTGGTAGAATAATTATAATCTGCTGTGAATTCTTACCTGTTCTGTGTTTGCACTTGTAAATGACGACACCAATGACACCAACAATAACACCAACCACCAGAACCAAAAGCAGTATCAATAACCAATGCAGATCGTTATTCCCTACAAAAAAAAAAAAGAATACGTAATACCTGTAAATAGTTTGTAAGCACGCTGTATTCTAATGTTAGCTGAGATACTTCTGAGAATACGATGTAGATAAATGTAGATGTGAAACTCACCAGAGGTGGAGGAGGTGATGAAAGGGTTGGAGACTTCTTTGCTGCTTTCAGAGCTGACTGGGTTTTCTATCTTACAGAAAAACGAAGGCTCCTTCTCCTCCTAGAAAACCAGTGAAAAACAACATTAGCTTGAAGTTCATGAAATAAAAATGGTCCTTGAATGTATGAATTACTTGATCTGTCTGTTACTGATCACATTCACCTTTGTTATGTTGAGCTCCTTGGTTTTACTCTTCATCACGTCACCTGACCACCATGAATAGACGACTGGTTCAGCGTCTGTAGTGATGCCTTCACAGGTGAGAACACAGTGGGTCTTTTCAGCATCACAGCTTTCTGACACAGTGGGTGTAGGAACTTCAGCTGATGGAAACAAACAAACATTTCATTAAAGATGAATAAATTATCAGATATTCCAGACTAGCTTGAGTCATATTTCCTCCACTTACAGATAACCAGGATTTCTATTGGGTTCAGGACTCTGTTGTTGATCTCTGCTGTGTAGCTGCCACTGTCCTTTAGTGTCACGCTTAGGAAGGTCAGCTCTCCAGTTGTGGTGTTCAGTTTAAAGCGACCTAAAATTATATCAACAGTTATCTACCAAAGAAGACTGAAGGTGTTCTGGGATTTAATTAAAGGCATTAAATACCTTTGTAGCGGAGGTTGAAGAAGATCTTATCTCCATTCCACTTTCCAGCGAGGTTTGAGTTATGTTTCCATGTTATGCTGGTGATGGGAGCATCCACAGAGCCTGGCCTAAGGACAACCATGTCTCCTACTTTCTTGTATTTGTCTGCAAAGTAAACAACTATATGAAAACATGTCACTTCTCTCATTTACATTTATGTGACGAATCAAAAAGGCACTTTTGATAACTTATCTATTGGATAGTTTAAATATTAGCTATAGATAGAAAACTTGTCATGTATGTTTTTATTATCTTATTTTGTGATACACTGCTTAGTATCTACTAGTATAGTGGTATAAGTAGATAATATTATTTAGGCTACAAAATCTGGCTAAACACAAACCTGAGTCATACGTCAGTTTTTACGTTACTAATCCTGGTTTACGGCAAAAAAAACAAAAACATTCCACAGCAGATTATTGACACATTAAGTGCGCATGCGCGTCCTTAAAGCTTACAAACGCTTTGCTAAATATAAAATATACCGTTTTATATGTGACCGTGCATGAATATATGTCAGAAAGAGTCCGAACATACCTGAGTTAGCTTGACATGTATTCGTTGTGACACACAGGAGAATCACCATCAACGCCCTACAGTTGATAGTAAAAACCTGCTCCATCCTCTAAGAAATGAATTAAAATGAGACGGAAATAAATTTAGAGACGGCTTACAATGTCAGGGGGAAAAATCTACGGACAATAAACCGCGAAAAGATGGATAACAATCCGCCCGTTGATGGAGGAGAAGAGGACAGAGGGTTGGGTCACAGATGAAAGTGAAACTAAACTGAAAAGACAAAAAAAAGAAGAAGAAGAAGAAGAAAAAGCATCATGATCAGACCATCCCTCTCAAACTACTAAATTAAATCCATACAATATATATATTTTTAAAAAGTGTATTGCTTTGTCTTAACTATGAGGCTTTATGTTTCTCTTTTTTTCATCTTCACATATTTAAAAACTAGCACTGCTTTATTTTAATGTGTTGGAAGCTAAAAACGTTGATTAATAAACTATATCAAATGTCGGGGAGGCTTATGAGCATAGAGAAGCTAGTAGCTAACCTATGAATGCTGGTAAATAGCTACAATAAATGAAATGACCGTAAACTAAATGAGAAGAACTGAACAGCAGAACTGGCAGCTAAACCACAGACACCACACACAGACCATCAAGTGTTCAAAGGCATGCAGAGTTCAGCTCCGTCTGCAGAAAAGAACGAATGGAAAAACATCAGAGCACGACTACAAGCAGACACAGAACTGTACACCTGACCTGAAGGCAAACCAATCCTCCCAAACAGTTTATTTTAATATGCTGCTTTATTGAGCCACAGACAGTGTCGTGTCTCAACAGGAGAGATGGTAGCTGTGATAAATAAAAGTGTTTACTGCATATGGATCCTCAGATTACTGTAAACATGTTTGTGCTACCACAAGAAGTATTCCCCTGCTCAAACCCAGACACCACGACTAAAGCATTAGTAAAAGAGAAAATCCCAAGATAAGGCATTCCTGAAACAACCAACCGTGACATCAAAACTCATTTTGGAAGGCCCATTCCAAGTCCTTCTCACCAGCCCAGCTGAAGCAGAGACTGATGAAAGGACTCTGTGGATTCACCTGTCACACTATAAAAAGGTAACTGGGTTTGTAGACGATCCATTTAAGAATCTCTTAGAGTCACGGTTCAGCAGGTGGAGCGGGACGACATCTTCTCTCCTAGTCTCTGTTACAGTAGCTGCAGCTCTGATGGACTCATACAGCGCTGGATCAAGACCATCATGCACCATGAACCATGAACCAGCAGATGGAGACTGATGATGACGACGATGCTGAAGAAATCCACGTGTTATGTGTTGATGTTAGTCAGGATGGACACAGTGAAGCTGCTGTTTGACGTTTCTCCTCAGACGTGCATTTTATTGTTAAGTATATTATTGTTAACATAATTGCATGCCATGTTTTATCTGATATGGATTTGTGTTGCAGTGTAAACAGTTGAAACAAAAGGGAAATGTTGGACGAATACAAACTGCTGTAATTAAATAGAGGAAAGGTTGAACAGATAAGGCACAGATGCAGCCAGCCTACAGCTCCTAGTTGATTTACAACAAGACTGTGTCTCTGTAACTGTATCCAGGGCAGGACCTACTGTATATGAGTGAACATAACCTTACTATTATCAGTCCATTCTCTGCTTGCTGTGGTCCAGGAATCAACTCTTTGCTGCAAGTAAAACCTTTGAATGAGACTCCAGTGACTCTGTGATAAAAGACTTCCCTTAACAACGGTCTTTGAAGGCAGCACAGCATTGTATTATATATCCAGCATGTATTTAAAGTACAACAACACACATGTATAAATGCATCAAGACACATTTGAGGAAACAAATCTCAAAGCGGTTCCAGAAAATGATTGGTCTAGTGGCGTCCTCTGGTGGACAGATGAGGAATTCATGACCCAGCAGCTGCTGCACCATTTAAAAAGACTAACACATATAAATACACAAATCCAGCTTTACACGATCATCATTGGTCCAACAGCAGTACTGATCCTCTGTACCTCTGCTCGTCCTCTACACTGAGCTGTAACAGTGGTCTTCCAGTGCATCAACAGAGGACACTGAGCATCATTAATGGTCTGAAATACTCACTATGAACACATTTATAGCGTTTTTTTTTTAGCTTACCATATATCCCTTAATATCACATGGCACGGACATGAGCTGCAGGAATCAAAAATGTAAAGTCGAATTAAATGAAATAAATAAACCTTACATTTCCTCTGACAGAGTCGATGCTTCAAGTCCTTTAGCAGAAGGTAACAAAATCTGCTTGATCCCTTTGCAAATTCCCTCTTCAAAATACTTCAGCATTAGTTCTCATTTTCTTTCTTCTCCTCCATGTTTGGGTTCAGGGCTTCAATATTTGGCGTCTCTGTTGCTGAGATTTTTCTTCTCCTTCTGAAAATGTCAGATTGTTATCAAAAACAGATTGTTCAACTGTACGGCATACCTACAGATCAAGTCGTTGTCAATAGTTGCAGCTTTTAAATAGTCATGAAAATCGTCTAATTCATCCCAGTAACTCACCAGGTGGTTGACCTCTGGTATATGAAGAACGACCAGATGGTTGTTGTTTAGCAGTAGATTTGTTGACAGCTGTCTTCGTTGATGGAGTCGCTGTTAAAATGATAAAGAAAATTATGAAACTGTTTCTCCTTGGGGTGGAACAGTGGTGAAGTGGTTAACACTGATGCCTCACAGTGAGAAGGTTCCAGGTTTGAATCCATGGACCGACTGGTTCCTTTCTGTGTGGAGTTTGCATGTTCTGTCTGTGTCTGTGTGGGTTCTCTCCAGGTTCCTCCCACTGTCCAAAGACATGCTGGTTAGGTTCACTGGTGATTCTAAACTGGTCTTGGGTGTGAGTGTGAATGGTTTTCTGTCTCTCTGTGTTAGCCCTGTGATAGACAGTGTACCGCTGCCTCTCGCCTGATGACAGCTGGGATAGACTCCAACAGACCCCACCAACCATAACAGGAATAAGTGAAGAGAAGATGAATGAATGAATGTTTCTCCTCTAAGTTTAACTCACCAGCTTTATTTCTGGCCTCTTTGCAAAATATTTCATCTTCTTTTGAAAAATGTCAGATTATTGGGCTACAAAAATACCTGAAGATCAAGTTTTTGGTTGCAACATTTAAATAGTCATTTAATTACAGTCAATTACTCACCAGGATCAGAATGAGATTTGACGACTCCTGACTTTGATGAATTATCTGAGAAAATGACAAAAGACTTGTCAAGCTTTTTGTTCACGCTGATGAAACTGTTTCTCCTTGGAGTCATTTTTATGATCAAGTTTAACTCACCAGGTTTATTAATGTTTCCTCTGGACCTGTCAGTCTTCTGGCCTTTGGGAGGTTTTACTTGGACGCCTGAAAAATGTCAAACTGTCTTGTTATAATGTCTTCACTGATGGTGCAGTCCATCATCTGCTATTGGCTCTAACATCTTGAAACTCTTTAGATAGATCCAGCTCATATATTCAGACTTCCTGTTTTGCTTAAAAATGGAAATACCTACAGATCAAGTTTTTGTCAATGATTGCAGCTTTTAATTTGTCATTTAAATGTACTGTTCAGTACAATGAGTCACCAGAGTGATTGCTGATACTGGACAAATCTACAGATTGGACCTGAGCAGATTCTGATCCTTGGTCTTCTTCTATCTTTGATGAATTAACTGATAAAAACAAGATAGTTTTACAATCTGGGATCTCAAATGGGTTCAGCTTCAAGCATCAGTCGAATACTGGAGATAACTTTGATGTAGCTCTCTGCAACACGTTTGTTTTGCTGAGGAAGAAGTGTCCATGTAGCTCAACATGATCACATATGTGTTGTTAAGTTTACTCACCTGTTTCATTGATGGTTACTACTTGGGTTGCATTATTTGCATCTTTAATAAATGGTTCCTGCTCTGTCAAATGATAAAAGAACTGTCATGACCAGCACATCTTTTAGTTACATACAGTAGCTTCAGCATTCACAGTTTGATCTCCTAGTGAATGTAAAAACATTGATCTTCTTTATAGACAGCCTCTTGTCTGGACTGATTTCTAAACTGATAAAAGAGTCAAAAGAATCATCAGGACAACAATGCATCTGTCAAACTGAGCAGTTTCACATCATTAAATCACATTTTACTCACCAGGGTTAGGAGAGGTCTCTGATGAGTCTGCTGTCAGAAAATAAAAGAACCGTCACGACGAGTTCACATCTTCAAAACATATTTAAATGTGTGATGAAAATAATTTATAAAGAGCATTACTTAGACAAAGACGCGGTCAGTTTTTTGGTCATGATTTTTTAAATACTTTCTCCTTGGAGTCATTTTTATGATCAAGTTTAACTCACCAGCTCCATTGTTGGTCTTTAGGGACCCAACATTGAGAGTTTGTTCTTCTTCTGAAAAGATAGTTATCAAAAACAGATTATTCAAATTTAGGAAATACCTTCAGATTCAGTTTTTGTCAATGGTTGCAGCTTTTAAATAGTCATGAAAAATCATCCTATTCATCCCAATAACTCACCAGGTTGATCACTGGAAACTGGGGAAGAGGGAGAACTTTGTGGTTTAGGATTTAGGATTAAGTCACTTTTTTCTTCTTCTTCTTCTTCATCTTGCTTATCTGATGAGACCCCTGGTAAGATGACACAGAAATTGTCAAGTTTGTTGTTCACGTTTGTTGAAATAGTTTGTCCTTGGAGTCATTTTTATGATCAAGTCTAACTCACTACGTTCATTGTTGGTCTTTAGGGATCCATCATTGTGAGATTGTTCTTCTCCTTCTGAAAAAAGTCAGATAGTTATCAAAAACAGATTATTCAACTGTAGGAAATACCTACAGATTCAGTTTTTGTCAGTGGTTGCAGCTTTTAAATAATCACAAAAAATCATCCTATTCATCCCAGTAACTCACCAGGTGGTTGATCACTGGAGCCTGAGGAACGACCAGTTGGTGTTTTCTTAGCAATAGCTTTTTTGACTCCTGTCTTCTTTGATGTAGTCACTGTTAAAATTACAAAGAAAATGATGAAACTGTTTCTCCTTGGGGCGGCACAGTGGTAAAGTGGTTAACACTGATGCCTCACAGTAGTTTCAATAGTTTCTCCTTGGAGTCATTTTTATGATCCAAACTCAACAGGTGTTGACTGTTGGCCTCTAGGGACACATCTTTCAGAGATATTTCTTTAAGTTTTTCTCAATGGTTGCTGCTTTTAAATAGTCTTGAAAATCGTTCTGTTTGTCCCAATAACTCATCAGGTTGATCACTGACACCACCTGGGGCTGAAGGAGATATTTGTGGCTTTGGAGAAGCGTCTTTGACTTTTCTCTGTACTGCAGATTGATCTGAAAGGTGTTGATGATGAAAATAATTCATATAGAACATTACTTAGACAAAGTGTTTTGTTCATGTTTTTTGAAATAGTTTCTCCTTGGAGTCATTTTTATAATCAAGTTTAACTCAACAGGTTAATTTCTGGATGGATTTGGGGAGATTTCCTTTCTTCTTCTGAAAAATGTCAGATTATTCAACTATGGAAATACCTACAGATTATATTTTTGTCAATGGTTGAAGCTCTTAAAATAGTCATGAAAAATCATCCTATTCATCCCAGTAACTCACCAGGTGGTTGATGACTGGTACCCGAGGAACGACCAGTTGGTGTTTTCTTAGCAATAGCTTTTTTGACTCCTGTCTTCGTTGATGGAGTCCCTGTTAAAATGACAAAGAAAATGATGAAACTGTTTCTCCTTGGGGCGGCACAGTGGAAAAGTGGTTAACACTGATGCTTCACAGTGAGAAGGTCCCAGGTTTGAATCCATGGGCCAACTGGTTCCTTTCTGTGTGGAGTTTGCATGTTCTGTCTGTGTCTGCCTGGGTTCTCTCCAGGTTCCTCCCACTGTCCAAAGACATGCTGGTTAGGTTCACTGGTGATTCTAAACTGGTCTTGGGTGTGAGTGTGAATGGTTTTCTGTCTCTCTGTGTTAGCCCTGAGATAGACAGTGTACCGCTGCCTCTCGCCCTATGACAGCTGGGACAGACTACAGCAGACCCCGTGACCCATAACAGGAATAAGTGAAGAGAAGATGAATGAATGAATGTTTCTCCTCTAAGTTTAACTCAACAGTTTCTTTCTGGCCTCTTTGCGAGATATTTCGTCTTCTTCTGAAAAATGTCAGATTATTCAGCTATGAAAATACCTAAAGAAGTTTTTGCTTGCAACATTTAAAT
Organism: Planiliza haematocheilus; assembly: GCA_005024645.1. Taxonomy (NCBI): domain Eukaryota; kingdom Metazoa; phylum Chordata; class Actinopteri; order Mugiliformes; family Mugilidae; genus Planiliza; species Planiliza haematocheilus. The sequence continues at coordinate 826,747 of SRSE01000765.1, forward strand.
AGTCATGAAAAAACAGTTCAGTACAATTACTCACCAGGATCAGAAAGAGATTTGACGACTACTGACTTCTTTGATGAATCATCTGAGAAAATGACAAAAGACTTGTCAAGCTTTTTGTTCACGCTGATGAAATAGTTTCTCCTTGGAGTCATTTTTAGGATTAAGTTTAACTCACCAGTTCCATTTCCGGCAGCTAGGGACAATTCTTTGGGAGATTTTTTTTCTTCTTCTTTTTCTGAAAAATGTCAGATTATTCAACTATGAAAATACTTGTAGAGTACGTTGTTGTCAGAGGTTGCAGCTTTTAAATAGTCATGAAAAAACATCCTATTTATCCCGATAACTCACGAGGCTGATCAGTGGTACAGAGGGGAGAAGGAGATGGTTGCAGCTTAGCAGTAGCTTCTTTGACTTCTGACTTTTCTGATAAAATCCCTGTTAAAATGATAAAGACATTGTCAAGATATTTGTTCACAGTTGATGAAATAGTTTCTCCTTGGAGTCATTTTTATGATCATAATTAACTAACCAGACTGATCACTGGTACCTGGGGAAGGAACAGATCTTTGTGGCTCAGCAGTAGCTGACGTCATTGATGTAGTCACTGTGAAAATGACAAAGAAACTGTCGAGCTCTTTGTTCACAGTTGTTAACGCTGATGCTATTGGCTCTAACATCTTGAAACTCTTTAGATAGATCCAGCTCATATATTCAGACTTCCTGTTGTTTAAAAATACCAAAAGCAGCTTTAAAATGGTCATGAAAAAAAAAAGATCACTGGTACCTGGTGAAGAAGTAGATGTTTGTGACTCAGCAGCAGGAAGTTCTTGGTTCTCTGGTGTCTTTGATGTAATCCCTGTTAAAATAACAAAGAAGTGTTTTGTTTATGTTTTTTGAAATAGTTTCCCCTTGGAGTCATTTTTAGGATCAAGTTTAACGTTCCGTACGTACACGCTCACGGAAAAGTTCAGTGAAATGTCTGTGAACTTGTACGTGCCTCACACCAACACCATGGCTGCCGTACGCTGGCTTCTACAGATGTTGATCCTTTGGCGACACTTAGAGGTGATGCTGGGAAGCTGTCATAAATGTGTAAACTACACCGACCCTGAGTGTGCTGGTCGACCCTGAGTAGAGCCATGCCAGCAGTGATGGAGGCAGCTATAATAAATTCCCACAATGCATCTGAACAGGTCAACATTAAAGAGCAGTTTGTAGCGAGAACTGGTTTTCTGAATGTAATCAGAGCTGTGGACTGCACACACATTTATATAAAAGCACCATCACATGATGAAACATTTTCATTCCATCAATATACAGATGTGATGCGCAAATGCAATTAACCAACCATAACTAAATGTTATGTTTTCTTTTTCTGATCGTACAAAGAGGTGAATCTCAGGTGCAGGGTCAGTTTAAATATAATTTGCATATTTAAAAGCGGCGTGGACAGGGAGGGGTCGGGGACGTTCGATTGGAAAGTACAAAGGAAAATGCTTCTAGATGTGAATGTCGCCATGTTTTACAAGGAAATCCACGCAAGTCTTCGTACATGAGGCCCCTGGTCCAATGCTGGTCATAGGGACACGTCTTTCTTATGATCAAGTTTAACTCACCAGTTTTATTTCCGTCCTTTAGGGACACGACATCTGGCTGGGTTGGGATAGATTTTCTGTCTTCTTCTGAAAAATGTCAGATTTAATGATGAAAATATCTACAGATCAAGTCGTTGTCAGTGGTTGCAGATTTTAAATAGTCATTAAAATCGTTCTATTCATCCCAATAACTCACCAGACTGATCCCTGGTAGCTGAGGGAGAAGGTGAGCTTTGTGCATCAGCAGCAGCTTCTTGGTTCTCTGGTTTCTCTGATGTAGTTTCTGTTAAAATGACAAAGTTGATGAAACTGTTTCTCCTTGAAGTAATTTTTATGATCAGGTTTAACTCACCAGGTTCATTAATGTTTCCTATGGGCACATCAGTCTTCTGGTCTAGAGGTTTTACTTGGACGTCTGAAAAATGTCAAACTGTCTTGTTATAATGTCTTCACTGATGGTGCAGTCCATCATCTGCTATTGGCTCTAACATCTTGAAACTCTTTAGATAGATCCAGCTCATATACTCAGACTTCCTGTTTTGCTTAAAAATGAAAATACCTACAGATCAAGTTTTTGTCAGTGGTTGCAGCTTTTAAATTCATCATTTAAATGTGCTGCTCAGTACAATAAGTCAATAAGTCTGTCTCCACAGATAACTAACATCTTTACTCACCATCTTCATTCCTATAGGAATGTGTTGGTAGTTGTGTTAAGTTCCCTGAGAAATAATCAAAGAGTTGTCATGATCAGTACACCTGTCACTAATTTCTAACATTTTATAGAACAAACTTAAACATAACAAACAATAAAAGTAATAACTGTGCAGGCATACCACATCTGGAGAAGTGAACAATGGAAATAAATATGTTTATAATGATAATACACAAATCAATGTTCATTTGGTAGAATAATTATAATCTGCTGTGAAATTTAGCTGATCTGTGTTTGTCAATGAAGCTTTTAAATAGTCATGAAAGAACATCCCATTCATCCCAGTAACTCACCAGGTTGACCACTGGTACCTGGGGAAGGTACAGATGTTGTTGACTTAGCAGGAAGTCCTTGTTCATCTGGCTTATGTGATGAAACCCCTGGTAAGATGACAAAGAAAGTGTCAAGTTTGTTGTTGACATTTCTTTAAACAGTTTCTCCTTGGAGTCATTTTTATGATCAGCTTTAACTCAGCAGTTCCATTAATGTTTCCTGTGGACATGTCAGTCCTCTGTAGCTCAACATGATCACATACATGTTGTCCAGTTTACTCACCTGTTTTATTCATAGTTTAATATGAAGTTTCATAAAGAACATCCTATTCCTCTCAATAACTCACCAGACTGATTACTGGTACCTGATGGAGAAGGAGAGCTTTGTGACTTCAAGTGTTTTGTTTATGTTTTTTGAAATAGTTTCCCCTTGGAGTCATTTTTAGGATCAAGTTTAACGTTCCGTACGTACACGCTCACGGAAAAGTTCAGTGAAATGTCCGTGAACTTGTACGTGCCTCACACCAACACCATGACTGGCGTACGCTGGCTTCTACAGATGTTGATCCTTTGGCGACACTTAGAGGTGATGTTGGGAAGCTGTCATAAATGTGAAAACTACACCGACCCTGAGTGTGCTGGTCGACCCTGAGTAGAGCCATGCCAGCAGTGATGGAGGCAGCTATAATAAATTCCCACAATGCATCTGAACAGGTCAACATTAAAGAGCAATTTGTAGCGAGAACTGGTTTTCTGAATGTAATCAGAGCTGTGGACTGCACACACATTTATATAAAAGCACCATCACATGATGAAACATTTTCATTCCATCAATATACAGATGTGATGCGCAAATGTAATTAACCAACCATAACTAACCGTTACGTTTTCTTTTTCTGATCGTACAAAGAGGTGAATCTCAGGTGCAGGGTCAGTTTAAATATAATTTGCATATTTAAAAGCGGCGTGGACAGGGAGGGGTCGGGGACGTTCGATTGGAAAGTACAAAGGAAAATGCTTCTAGATGTGAATGTCGCCATGTTTTACAAGGAAATCCACGCAAGTCTTCGTACATGAGGCCCCTGGTCCAATGCTGGTCATAGGGACACGTCTTTCTTATGATCAAGTTTAACTCACCAGTTTTATTTCCGTCCTTTAGGGACACGACATCTGGCTGGGTTGGGATAGATTTTCTGTCTTCTTCTGAAAAATGTCAGATTTAACTATGAAAATATCTACAGATCAAGTCGTTGTCAGTGGTTGCAGATTTTAAATAGTCATTAAAATCGTTCTATTCATCCCAATAACTCACCAGACTGATCCCTGGTAGCTGGGGGAGAAGGTGAGCTTTGTGCATCAGCAGGAGCTTCTTGGTTCTCTGGTTTCTCTGATGTAGTTTCTGTTAAAATGACAAAGTTGATGAAACAGTTTCTCCTTGAAGTAATTTTTATGATCAGGTTTAACTCACCAGGTTCATTAATGTTTCCTATGGGCACATCAGTCTTCTGGTCTAGAGGTTTTACTTGGACGTCTGAAAAATGTCAAACTGTCTTGTTATAATGTCTTCACTGATGGTGCAGTCCATCATCTGCTATTGGCTCTAACATCTTGAAACTCTTTAGATAGATCCAGCTCATATATTCAGACTTCCTGTTTTGCTTAAAAATGAAAATACCTACAGATCAAGTTTTTGTCAGTGGTTGCAGCTTTTAAATTCATCATTTAAATGTGCTGCTCAGTACAATAAGTCAATAAGTCTGTCTCCACAGATAACTAACATCTTTACTCACCATCTCCATTCCTATAGGAATGTGTTGGTAGTTGTGTTAAGTTCCCTGAGAAATAATCAAAGAGTTGTCATGATTAGTACACCTGTCACTAATTTCTAACATTTTATAGAACAAACTTAAACATAACAAACAATAAAAGTAATAACTGTGCAGGCATACCACATCTGGAGAAGTGAACAATGGAAATAAATATGTTTATAATGATAATACACAAATCAATGTTCATTTGGTAGAATAATTATAATCTGCTGTGAATTCTTAGCTGATCTGTGTTTGTAAATGAAGCTTTTAAATAGTCATGAAAAATCATCCTATTCATCCCAGTAACTCTCCAGGTTGATCACTGGTAAATGAGGAAGGATCAGAACTTTGTGGTTTAGCAGTACCTCCTCTGTCGTCTGAGTTCTCTGATAAAGTGACGAGGAAATTGACAAATTTAATGTTCAGTCTTCCTGTTTTGCCTAAAAATACCAAAGGCAGCTTTAAAATAGTCATGAAAAAAAAACACCAGATTGATCACTGTTACTTGAGGAGCTTCTCGTTTCTATTTTTTTGAAAAAAATATTATGTTTTTGTCAGTGGTTGCTGCTTTTAAATAGTCATGAAAAATCATCCCATTCATCCCAATAACTCACCAGACTGATCACTGGTAGCTGGGGGAGGAGATAAGTTTTGTGCCTCAGCAGGAGCTTCTGGTTTCTCTGGTTTCTCTGATGTAGTTTCTGTTAAAATGACAAAGAAGTTGATGAAACTGTTTCTCCCTGAAGTCATTCTTATGATCAAGTTTAACTCAACAGTTCCATTAATATTTCCTGTGGCCACGTCAATCTTCTGGTCTTGGGGAGATGTAACTTGGACATCTGAAAAATGTCAAACTGTCTTGTTATGATGTCTTCACTGATGAAGACAGCTTTAACTCAGCAGTTCCATTAATGTTTCCTGTGGACATGTCAGTCCTCTGTAGCTCAACATGATCACATACATGTTGTCCAGTTTACTCACCTGTTTTATTCATAGTTTAATATGAAGTTTCATAAAGAACATCCTATTCCTCTCAATAACTCACCAGACTGATTACTGGTACCTGATGGAGAAGGAGAGCTTTGTGACTTCAAGTGTTTTGTTTATGTTTTTTGAAATAGTTTCCCCTTGGAGTCATTTTTAGGATCAAGTTTAACATTCCGTACGTACACGCTCACGGAAAAGTTCAGTGAAATGTCCGTGAACTTGTACGTGCCTCACACCAACACCATGGCTGCCGTACGCTGGCTTCTACAGATGTTGATCCTTTGGCGACACTTAGAGGTGATGCTGGGAAGCTGTCATAAATGTGTAAACTACACCGACCCTGAGTGTGCTGGTCGACCCTGAGTAGAGCCATGCCAGCAGTGATGGAGGCAGGTATAATAAATTCCCACAATGCATCTGAACAGGTCAACATTACAGAGCAATTTGTAGCGAGAACTGGTTTTCTGAATGTAATCAGAGCTGTGGACTGCACACACATTTATATAAAAGCACCATCACATGATGAAACATTTTCATTCCATCAATATACAGATGTGATGCGCAAATGCAATTAACCAACCGTAACTAACCGTTACGTTTTCTTTTTCTGATCGTACAAAGAGGGGAATCTCAGGTGCAGGGTCAGTTTAAATATAATTTGCATATTTAAAAGCGGCGTGGACAGGGAGGGGTCGGGGACGTTCAATTGGAAAGTACAAAGGAAAATGCTTCTAGATGTGAATGTCGCCATGTTTTACAAGGAAATCCACGCAAGTCTTCGTACATGAGGCCCCTGGTCCAATGCTGGTCATAGGGACACGTCTTTAGGAGATGTTTCTGTCAATGGTTGTAGCTTTAAAATAGTCATGAAAAATGTCCTATTCATCCTAATAACTCACTAGGATGAGCAGGAGAACTGATGACTAGTGACGTCTTTGATGAATTATCTGAGAAAATATTTAAAGACTTGTCAAGTGTTTTGTTCATGTTTTTTGAAATAGTTTCTCCTCATTTTTATGATCAAGTTTGACTCACCAGGTTCATTTCCAACCTTTAGGGACACGACATCCCGCTGGGTTTGAGTAGGTTTTCTTTCTTCTTCTGAAAAAAAAAGTGAAAATATCTACAGATCAAGTCATTGTAAGTGGTTGCAGCTTTTAAATAGTCATTAAAATCGTTCTATTCATCCCAATAACTCACCAGACTGATCCCTGGTAGCTGAGGGAGAAAGTGAGCTTTGTGCCTTAGCTGGAGCTTCTTGGTTCTCTGGTTTCTCTGATGTAGTTTCTGTTAAAATGACAAAGAAGAAGAAGAAGTTAATGGTTCCTGTGGACTCATTAGTCTTCTGGTCTTGGGGAGATGTTACTTGGACGTCTGAAAAATGTCAAACTGTCTTGTTATAATGTCTTCACTGATGGTGCAGTCCATCATCTGCTATTGGCTCTAACATCTTGAAACTCTTTAGATAGATCCAGCTCATATATTCAGACTTCCTGTTTTGCTTAAAAATATCAAAAGCAGTTTTAGAATGGTCATGAAAGAAAAAACAGACTGATCCCTGGTACCTGAGGAAGAAGTAGACGTTTGCGACTCAGCAGGAGGAAGTCCTTGGTTCTCTTGTGTCTGTGGTGTAGTTTCTGTTAAAATAACAAAGAAGTGTTTTGTTCATGTTCTTTGAAATAGTTTCTCCTTGGAGTCATTTTTAGGATCAAGTTTAACTCACCAGTTCCATTTACGGCCTCTAGGGACAAGTCTTTGGGAGATTTTTTTTCTTCTTCTTCTTCTGAAAAATGTCAGATTATTCAACTATGAAAATACTTGTAGAGTATGTTGTTGTCAGAGGGTGCAGCGTTTAAATAGTCATGATAAAACATCCTATTCATCCTAATAACTCACGAGGCTGAGTGGTACCGAGGGGAGAAGAAGATGGTTGCAGCTTAGCAGTAGCTTCTTTGACTTCTGACTTTTCTGATAAAATCGATGTTAAAATGATAAAGAAATTGACAACTTTATTGTTCATATTGTCTGAAATAGTTTCTCCTTGGAGTCATTTTTATGATCAAGTTTAACTCACCAGGTTCACTGTTGGCCTCTATAGACACGTCTTTAGGAGATTGTTCTTCTCCTTCTGAAAAATGTCAGATTATTATCAAAAACACATAATTCAGCTGTAGGAAACACCTACACATCAAGTTTTTGTCAATGGTTGCAGCTTTTAATTTGTCATTTAAATGTACTGTTCACTACATTAACTCACCAGGGTGATTACTGATACTGGACAAATCTACAGACTGGACCTGAGCAGATTCTGATCCTTGGTCTTCTTCTATCTTTGATGAATTAACTGATAAAAACAAGATAGTTTTACAATCTGGGATCTCAAATGGGTTCAGCTTCAAGCATCAGTCGAATACTGGAGATAAATTTGATGTAGCTCTCTGCAACACGTTTGTTTTGCTGAGGAAGAAGTGTCCATGTAGCTCAACATGATCACATATGTGTTGTTAAGTTTACTCACCTGTTTCATTGATGGTTTCTTCATTCATTTTATCATTAAGCAACGCTTCATTCTCTGTCAAATCATGAAAGAACTGTCATGACCAGCACATCTTTTAGTTACATACAGTAGCTTCAGCATTCACAGTTTGATCTCCTAGTGAATGTAAAAACATTGATCTTCTTTATAGACAGCCTCTTGTCTGGACTGATTTCTAAACTGATAAAAGAGTCAAAAGAATCATCAGGACAACAATGCATCTGTCAAACTGAGCAGTTTCACATCATTAAATCACATTTTACTCACCAGGTAGAATGATAGGAGAGGTCTCTGATGAGTCTGCTGTCAGAAAATAAAAGAACCGTCACGACGAGTTCACATCTTCAAAACATATTTACAAGGTAAGTCTTCAAATTCTTCTGACATCAAATCTACAAACTGCAGCTTTAGACTTTTCTCTGTACTGCAGATTGATCTGAAAGGTGTTGATGATGAAAATCATTTATATAGAGCATTACTTAGACACAAATGATAGAAACACTGTTAGAATCAATCCAAGGACTCAACATATACCTGGTGGACATAACAAACATCACTACCTGTGTGCCAGCATGGGAATGTCTCCACAGACAATTAACATGTTACTCACCAGCTCCAGCTTTGGTTCTGAAAGATGAATGTGTTGGTAGTAGTGGTGGAAAGTTCCCTGAGAAATAATCAAAGAGTTGTCATGATCAGTACACCTGTCACTAATTTCTAACATTTTATAGAACAAACTTAAACATAACAAACAATAAAAGTAATAACTGTGCAGGCATACCCCATCTGGAGAAGTGAACAATGGAAATAAATATGTTTAGAATGATAATACACTAATCAATGTTCATTTGGTAGAATAATTATAATATGCTGTGAATTCTTACCTGTTATGTGTTTGCACTTGTAAATGACAACACCAATGACACCAACAATAACACCAACCACCAGAACCAAAAGCAGTATCAATAACCAATGCAGATCGTTATTCCCTACAAAAAAAGAATACGTAAAACGTGTAAATGGTTTTTAAGCACGCTGTATTCTAATGTTAGCTGAGACACTTCTGAGAATACGATGTAGATAAATGTAGATGTGAAACTCACCAGAGGTGGAGGAGGAGGTGATGAAAGGGTTGGAGACTTGTTTGCTGCTTTCAGAGCTGACTGGATTTTCCAACTTACAAATAAACGAAGGATCTTTCTCCTCCTAGAAAACCAGTGAAAAACAACATTAGCTTGAGTAAAAATGTATGAATTACTTGATCTGTCTGTCACTGATCACATTCACCTTTGTTATGTTGAGCTCCTTGGTTTTACTCTTCATCACGTCACCTGACCACCATGAATAGACGACTGGTTCAGCGTCTGTAGTGATGCCTTCACAGGTGAGAACACAGTGGGTCTTTTCAGCATCACAGCTTTCTGACACAGTGGGTGTAGGAACTTCAGCTGATGGAAACAAACAAACATTTCATTAGATGAAAGATGAAAAAATTATCAGATATTCCAGACTAGCTTGAGTCATATTTCCTCCACTTACAGATAACCAGGATTTCTATTGGGTTCAGGACTCTGTTGTTGATCTCTGCTGTGTAGCTGCCGCTGTCCGCCAGTGACAAGTCTGGGAAGGTCAGCTCTCCAGTTGCAGGGTTCAGTTTGCAGCGACCTAAATTTATAAAAGTTATATCAACAGTTATCTACCAAAGAAGACTGGAGGTGTTCTGTGTGTTTTCAGGGATTTAATTAAAGGTGTTTCTACTTTGACTATCAGGACTAAGTTACTCTATTTTAACATGTTTGAGAACACATACTTTTTGTCATATCATTACACGGATGGATTTGAATGACTAATTTGTGATAAACAAGAGCTTAAGTGGTCAACAGAAAAATCAGCACATTACATTTTTCTGTAGGACCAAAGCAATTTCCCCATTGCGGGACTAATAAAGGTTTCTTATTACCTCACCCTCTCTCTCTCGCAGGTGACATCCATGAGGCAATCATTCAACCCCAGTCAGACCCACTACCAAAGGTGACAAGTGAGAAACACATCCCTTCCTCTACGACGTTAAATACCTTTGAATTTCGGGTAGAAGTCAATCGTGTCTCCATACCACTCCACAGCGAGGTTTGAATTATGTTTCCATGTTATGCTGGTGATGGGAGCATCCACAGAGCCTGGACTAAGAACAAGTGTGTCTCCTATTTTCTTGTACTTGTCTGCAAAGTAAACAACTATATGAAGACATGTTGTTCATCTCAGTTACATTTACATGTAAATAACTTTCAATAACTTGTGGGATATCTATAGGGATAGTTTAAATATTAGCTACAGATAGAAAACATGTCAGGTATGACAATGTGATACACTGCTTAGTATTTACTGTATTAGTATCGTAGTATAAGTAGATAATATCATTTGGGCTATATAAACTGGATAAACAAAGACCTGAGTCATACATCCATTTTTACGTTACTAATCCTGGTTTACGGTAAAGAACAAAAATAACGTTCAGCACAGAAGGTTCATACATTAAGTGCGCATGCGCGTCTTTAAAGCTTAAAATCTCAATACTAAATATAAAATAGACCGTTATACATGTGACCGTGCATGAATATATGTCAAAAAGAGTCCGAACATACCTGAGTTAGCTTGACATGTATTCGTTGTGACACACAGAAGAATCACCATCAACGCCCTATAGCTGACGGTAAAAACCTGCTCCATCCTCTAAGAAATGAATTAAAATGAGACGGAAATCAACTCAGAGACGGTTTACTATGTCAGGGGGGAAATATTTACGGTAAATAAGCGCCGAATAGACGGATAACAATCCGCCGGTTGATGGAGGAGAAGAGGAGAGAGGTTGGGTCACAGATGAAAGTGAAACTAAACTGAAAAGACGCAGCAATAAATAAAAGCATCATTGTTGGAGTAACATTATTTTGTGTTGCTTTGCCTTAAACTATAAGGCTTTATTTTTTTGTCACCTTAACATATTTAAAAACTAACACTGCTTCGTTTTAATGTGTTGGAAGTTTAAAACGCTGATTAATAAACTATATTAAGTGCCAGGGAGGCTTATGAGCATAGAGAAGCTAGTAGCTAACTTATGAATGCTGGTAAATAGCTACAATAAATGAAATGATCAAATGAGACAAAGGTTCTTTCTCTCTTTTTCATTTTTTTTTTTTTTATTCAGTTTTGTCGGTGGCAGCACAAACACACAGAGAAAACAGTTATCTCAATACTCCTTATCAGATAATTAAACCTGTTTTCTATGATCAGTAAATGACATGGATGTAAAGAATGTACAGTGGTGCTCCACTACTATCAATATTACCTCTGACAGAGACAAATATTCTCTCTCAGCTATACTCCATGACAGACAACCACACAGAGCATAGCAGCGTCCAGAGAGGGCTCAGCCAGGAGACACCTTTGATAACAGAGTGAACATTGATGATGCTACTGCTGCACCAAGAGGTGATCCTGATGAGTTCAAGGCACATCATCAATGGACAGGAAACAAAAATGAGGAGGTGAGTGTTCAGGAGGTTCTGTTGTACTTTCATTCCTAACAACACAGCTCCAGACCGATAATGACGACAATGCTGAAGAAATCCAAGTGTTATGTGTTGATGTTAGTCAGGATGGACACAGTGAAGCTGCTGTTTGACGTTTCTCCTCAGACGTGCATTTTATTGTTAAGTATATTATTGCCAACAAAATTGCACGTGATGTTTTATCTGATACACATTTGTCTTGTAGTGTAAATAGTTTAAACAGGATAGAAATGTTAGAAAAATACAAACTGCTGTGATTTAATAGAGGAAAGGTTGAACAGATAAGGCACAGATGCAGCCAGCCTACAGCTCCTAGTTGATTTACAACAAGACTGTGTCTCTGTAACTGTATCCAGGGCAGGACCTACTGTATATGAGTGAACATAACCTTACTATTATCAGTCCATTCTCTGCTTGCTGTAGTCCAGGAATCAACTCTTTGCTGCAAGCAAAACCTTTGAATGAGACTCCAGTGACTCTGTGATAAAAGACTTCCCTTAACAACGGTCTTTGAAGGCAGCACAGCATTGTATTGTATGTCCAGCATGTATTTAAAGTACAACAACACACATGTATAAAGGCATCAAGACACATTTGATGAAACAAATCTCAGAGGACAAGCGGTTCCAGAAAATGATTGGTCTAGTGGCGTCCTCTGGTGGACAGATGAGGAATTCATGACCCAGCAGCTGCTGCACCATTTAAAAAGACTAACACATATAAATACACAAATACAGCTTTACACAATCATCATTGGTCCAACAGCAGCACTGATCCTCTGTACCTCTGCTCGTCCTCTACACTGAGCTGTAACAGTGGTCTTCCAGGGCATCAACAGAGGACACTGAGCATCATTAATGGTCTGAAATACTCACTATGAACATATTTATAGCGTTTCGTTTTGTTTAAAACATATCCCTTAATATCATGTGGCACAGACATGAGCTGCAGGACTCAGAAATGCAAAGTCAAATAAAAATTAAATTAACTTAAATAAACCTTACATTTCCTCTGACAGAGTCGATGCTTCAAGTCCTTTAGCAGAAGGTAACAAATTGTCTGATCTGCTTGATCCCTTTGTAAATTCCCTCTTTAAAATACTTCAGCATTAGTTTCATTTGCTTGCGTCTTATTCACGTCTGAGTTCAGGTCTTCACTATTTGGCGTCTCTGTTTAAAGAAACAATAGTTGTTACCACATTAAGCACCAAGCCACAGTTCATGGAGGAAGTTTTAACTTTTAAATAGTTTGAATTCTCTGATAAAATGAAAAAAGATTTGTCAAGTATTTTGTTCAAGCTTGATGAAACAGTTTCTCCTTGGAATTAATTTTTATGATCAAGTTTAACTCACCAGATCCATTAATGTTTCCTGTGGACTCATCAGTCTTCTGGTCTTGGGGAGATGTTACTTGGACGTCTGAAAAATGTCAAACTGTCTTGTTATAATGTCTTCACTGATGGTGCAGTCCCTCATCTGCTGTTGGCTCTAACATCTTGAAACTCTTTAGATAGATCCAGCTCATATATTCAGACTTCCTGTTTTGCTTAAAATGAAAATACCTAAAGACCAAGTCTTTGTCAGTGGTTGCAGCTTTTAAATAGTCATGAAAAATCATCCTGTTCATCCAAATAACTCACCAGACTGATCACTGGTACCTGAGGAAGGATCAGACCGGGGTGGGTCAGCAGCAGCTTCTGTGTTTCCTGACTTCTTTGATGTAGTCTCTGTTAAAATGAGAAAGAAATTGTCAAGTTTGAGATTTACATTTTTGGAAATGGTTTCTCATCGTCATTTGATGATGATATGATTCATTTTAACTAAGCAGTTTCTGGGGACATGGCATGTCTGGGATTGGGGAGTTTTGTTTTCCTTCTTCTGAAAAATGTCAGATTATTCAGCTATAAAAACACCTGTAGATCAAGTGTTTGTCAATGGTTGGAGCTTTTAAATAGTCATGAATAAAAGTTCTATTCATCCCAATAACTCACCAGACTGATCACTGGTAGCTGAAGGAGTTGGTGACTCAGCAGGAGGTCCTTCGTTCTCTGATGTAGTTTTGGTTAAAATGACAAAGAAGTTGATGAAACAGTTTCTCCTTTGAATCATGTTTATGATCAAGTTTAACTCACCAGATCCATTAATGTTTCCTGTGGACTCATCAGTCTTCTGTTCTTGGGTAGATGTTACTTGGACGTCTGAAAAATGTCAAACTGTCTTGTTATAATGTCTTCACTGATGGTGCAGTCCATCATCTGCTATTGGCTCTAACATCTTGAAACTCTTTAGACAGATCCAGCTCATATATTCAGACTTCCTGTTTTACTTAAAAATATCAAAAGCAGCTTTAAAATGGTCATGAAAGAAAAAAACAGACTGATCCCTGGTACCTGAGGAAGAAGAAGATCTTTGTGGCTCAGCAGGAGGAGGTCCTTGGTTCTCTTGTGTCTGTGGTGTAGTCCCTGGTAAAATAACAAAGAAATCGATGAAGCCGTTTCTCCTTGGAGTCATTGTAAGGATCAAGTTTAACTCACCAGGTTCATTGTTGGCCTCTATGGGCACGTCTTTAGATTGTTCTTCTCCTTCTGAAAAATGTCAGATTGTTATCAAAAACAGATAATTCAATTTTAGAACATACCTACACATCAAGTTTTTCTCAATGGTTGAAGCTTTTAAATAATCATGAAAAATCATCCTATTCATCCCAATAACTCACCAGGTTGATCACTGGTACCTGAGGAAGGACCAGATGGTGATGGCTTAGGAGCAGCTTCTGTGTCTTCTGGTGTCTCTGATGTAGTCCCTGTTAAAATGACAAAGAAACTGTCAAGTTTGTTGTTCACGTTTTTTGAAATAGTTTCTTCTTGGAGTAATTTTTATGATCAACTTTAACTCTAAGTTTAACTAAGAGAAAATTGTCAACTTATTCAGCTATAAAAATACCTGTAGATTTTTGTCAGTGTTTGGAGCTTTTAAATTGTCACGAATAAATGTCCAATTCATCCCAATAACTCACCAGGTTGATCACTGTTAACTGAAGGAGTTGGTGACTCAGCAGGAGGTCCTTCGTTCTCTGGTGTAGTTTCGGATAAAATGACACAAATGTTGATGAAATAGTTTCTCCTTTGAATCATTTTTATGATCAAGTTTAACTCACCAGTTCCTTTAATGGTTCCTGTGGACTCATCAGTCTTCTCTTCTTGGGGAGATGTTACTTGGACGTCTGAAAAATGTCAAACTGTCTTGTTATAATGTCTTCACTGATGGTGCAGTCCATCATCTGCTATTGGCTCTAACATCTTGAAACTCTTTAGACAGATCCAGCTCATATATTCAGACTTCCTGTTTCGCTTAGAAATACCAAAAGCAGCTTTAAAATGGTCATGAAATAAAAAAAATAGACTGATCACTGATACCTGAGGAAGAAGAAGATCTTGGTGGCTTAGCAGGAGGAGGTCCTTGGTTCTCTTGTGTGCCTGGTGTAGTCACTGTTAAAATGACAAAGAATTTGATGAAACTGTTTGAGATTGGAGTCATTTTTAAGATCAAGTTTAACTAAGCAGTTTCTGGGGACATGACAGGTGGCTGGGTATGGTGAGATTTTTTTCCTTCTTCTGAAAAATGTCAGATTATTCAAAATACCTGTAGATCATAGTGTTTGTCAGCGGTTGGAGCTTTTACATTGTCGTGAATTAAAGACCTATTCACCCCAATAACTCACCAGGTTGATCACTGATACCTGAGGAAGGACCAGATGGTGATGGCTCAGCAGCAGCTTCTTGGGTCTCTGGTGTCTCTGATGTAGTCTCTGTTAAAATTACAAACAAGTTGATGAAACAGTTTCTCCTTGGAGTCATTTTTATGATCAAGTTTAACTCACCAGGTTCATTAATGTTTCCTGTGGACTCATCAGTCCTCAGTTCTTGGGTAGATGTTACTTGGACGCCTGAAAAATGTCAAACTGTCTTAATAATAATAATAATAATAAATTTTATTTGTAACGCACTTTATATTTACTAAAAAATCTCAAAGTGCTACAACAGTAACCAAGAAAGAAAATAGGTTAAAAACAGGAGTTAAAAACAGTTATTTCAAGGGAGCAGTTACAGATTAAAAGATTTTTTTAAAAGGTACGTTTTTAGGCCCTTTTTAAAGCAATCGATCGACTGTGGAACCCTCAGATGTTCAGGGAGGGTGTTCCACAGTCGTGGAGCAGAGGAGCAGAAGGCTCGGTCGCCCAGTGTGCGGCTCTTAGTCCTTGGGGGGAGAAGTCTGTGGCTGTTGGTGGAGCGGAGTGAGCGTGCTGAGGTCTGGGGGGTGAGGAGTTCTTTAAGGTACTGGGGGGCGTTGCCATGGATGCACTGGAATGTGAGGAGAGAGACTTTGTAGTTGATCCGAGCGGAAATGGGTAGCCAGTGAAGTGAGTGAAGAATGGGTGTGATGTGCTCATATTTGCGTACTCTCAGCAGGATTCTGGCGGCGCTGTTTTGGATGTGTTGTAGTTTCTATATGCTCTTGTTGGGAATCCCGCTGAGAAGTGCGTTGCAGTAATCGAGTCTGGAGGAGACAAAGGCGTGGACGAGCTTCTCAGCATCTCTCAAGGTGAGTGTGGGACGAAGTCTGGCTATGTTTCTTAGATGGAAAAATGATATTTTGCAGAGGTGGTTAATGTGGGCCTCAAAGGTTAAATGGGGGTCGAACCTGACACCAAGGTTAGTGACTGTTGATGATAGTGGGATGTCCTTGCCAGAGAAGTTGATGCAGGTTATGGGGGAGTTTCGAATCTGATGGGGGGAACCGATGAGGATGGCTTCAGTTTTTGAGCTGTTCAGCTGGAGAAAATTATGTCTCATCCACGCCCTTATCTCCTCCAGACATGCAGTGAGCGTGGAGAGGGGTGATGTTGCTGATGGTGGTGAATGAGTGTCCGTCCTGATGTATAATTGTGTGTCATCTGCGTAGCAGTGGAAAGATATCCCGAAGCGCCTGATGACTTTACCGAGGGAGAGCATGTAGAGGACAAACAGGATGGGTCCAAGCACCGACCCTTGCGGAACCCCGCAGCCAACAGCATGTGACCGAGACCTTGACCCTCCCATGGCAACGTGTTCTGACCTGCCAGTGAGGTAGGACTCAAACCAGCTCAATGCTGTGCCACTGAGTCCAACAGTGTCGTGTAGACGCTGGAGCAGTATGTGGTGGTCGACCGTATCAAATGCTGCAGATAGGTCGAGGAGGATGAGGAGGGATGATGAACCAGAATCAGCAGTCATCAGCAGGTCATTTGTGACTCTCAACAAAGCTGATTCCGTGCTGTGGGCGGAGCGAAAGCCAGATTGAAACTTTTCAAAGATGTTGTTGTGTTGGAGATGATCCTGTAGGTGGCCGGCGACTACTTTCTCAAGAACTTTTGAGAGAAATGGCAAATTGGATATGGGCCTGTAGTTTGCAAGTACCTGAGGGTCGAGGGTGGGTTTCTTGAGAAGTGGTTTGATAATGGCTGTTTTTAGTGCAGATGGTAGATGGCCAGTCTGAAGAGTCTTGTTATAATGTCTTCTCTGATGGTGCAGTCCATCATCTGCTATTGGCTCTAACATCTTGAAACTCTTTAGATAGATCCAGCTCATATATTCAGACTTCCTGTTTTGCTTAAAAATGGAAATACCTACAGATCAAGTTTTGTCAGTGGTTGCAGCTTTAAATTTGTCATTTAAACGTACTGTTCAGTACAATAAGTCACCAGGGTGATTGCTGATACTGGACAAATCTACAGACTGGACCTGAGCAGATTCTGATCCTTGGTCTTCTTCTATCTTTGATGAATTAACTGATAAAAACAAGATAGTTTTACAATCTGGGATCTCAAATGGGTTCAGCTTCAAGCATCAGTCGAATACTAGAGATAAATTTGATGTAGCTCTCTGCAACGCGTTTGTTTTGCTGAGGAAGAAGTGTCCATGTAGCTCACCTGTTTCATTGATGGTTACTAGTTTGGATGATCCTTGGGTTTCTTCATTCTTTTTATCTTTAATAAATGGTTCCTGCTCTGTCAAATGATAAAAGAACTGTCATGACCAGCACATCTTTTAGTTACATACAGTAGCTTCAGCATTCACAGTTTGATCTCCTAGTGAATGTAAAAACATTGATCTTCTTTATAGACAGCCTCTTGTCTGGACTGATTTCTAAACTGATAAAAGAGTCACAAGAATCATCAGGACAACAATGCATCTGTCAAACTGAGCAGTTTCACATAATTAAATCACATTTTACTCACCAGTGTTAGGAGAGGTCTGTGATGAGGCTGCTGTCAGAAAATAAAAGAACCGTCATGACGAGTGCACATCTTCAAAACATATTTACAAGGTAAGTCTTCAAATTCTTCTGACATCAAATCTACAAACTGCAGCTTTAGACTTTTCTCTGTACTGCAGATTGATCTGAAAGGTGTTGATGATGAAAATCATTTATATAGAGCATTACTTAGACACAAATGATAGAAACACTGTTAGAATCAATCCAAGGACTCAACATATACCTGGTGGACATAACAAACATCACTACCTGTGTGACAGCATGGGAATGTCTTGAAACGTGAACGTACACGAAGTAGTAGTGGTGGATATTTTCCTGAGAAATAATCAAAGAGTTGTCATGATCAGTACACTTGTCACTAATTTCTAACATTTTATAGAACAAACTTAAACATAACAAACAATAAAAGCAATAACTGTGCAGGCATACCACATCTGGAGAAGTGAACAATGGAAATAAATATGTTTATAATGATAATACACTAATCAATGTTCATTTGGTAGAATAATTATAATCTGCTGTGAATTCTTACCTGTTATGTGTTTGTAAATGAAGACACCAACAATGACAGCAACAATGACGACAGCCACCAGAACCAATAACACTATCAATGACCAATGCAGACCGTTATTCCCTATAAAAAAAAATAAAGATAAAATCTGTAAATGGTTTGTAAGCACACTGTATTCTTCTCTACACTTCTGAGAATGCGATGTAGATAAATGTAGATGTGAAACTCACCAGGGTCCGGGGGGGTTTTGAAAGGGTTGAGGACTTCTTCGCTGCGTTCAGAGCTGAATTGGTTTTTCATCTTACAGAAAAACGAAGGCTCCTTGTTCTCCTAGAAATCCAGTAAAAACAACATTAGCTTGAAGTTCATGAAATAAAAATGGTCCTTGAATGTATGAATTACTTGATCTGTCTGTTACTGATCACATTCACCTTTGTTATTATGAGCTCCTTGGTTTCACTCTTCATCTTCACGTCACCTGACCACCAGGTATAGGTGACTGATCCAGCGTTTGTAGTGATGCCTTCACAGGTGAGAACATACTGGGTCTCATCAGCAGTAAAGTTTCCTACCACAGTGGGTTTAGGAACCACAGCTGATGGAAACAAACAAACATTTCATTAGATTAAAGATGAATAAATCATCAGATATTCCAGACTAGCTTGAGTCATATTTCCTCCACTTACAGATAACCTCAATTTCAGTTGGGTTCAGGACTCTGTTGTTGATCTCTGCTGTGAAGCTGCCACTGTCCTCTAGTGTCACGCTTAGGAAGGTCAGCTCTCCAGTTTTGGTGTTCAGTTCGCAGCGATCTAAATTTTTAAAATTTACATCAACAGTTATCTACCAAAGAAATAACATATTTTTAAACTGACAGTGTTCTTTATGTTTGTAGTGTGACTGTTGTGACTAAGTTAGACACCAAGAGGAGAAAGTGGGGCTCTATTTTAACACATTTGAGAACACATACTTTTTATCACATCATTTTGAAGATGGATTTTCATGACTAAACTATAACAAACATTAGCTTAAGTGTTCAACAGAAAAACTCAACCCCAGTCACACCCAATACCCCTGGTGGTAAGTGAGAAACACATCCCTTCCTCTATGACGTTAAATACCTTTGAATTTCGGGTAGAAGTCAATCGTGCCTCCATACCACTCCACAGCGAGGTTTGAATTATGTTTCCATGTTATGCTGGTGATGGGACCAGACACAGAGCCTGGACTAAGGACAACTTTGCTTCCTACTTTCTTGGGGTTGCCTGCAAAGTAAACAACTATATGAAGACATGTCACTCCTCCAATTTTCATTTACATGTTAAGAATCAAAAAGGCACTTTTGATAACTTGTGGGATATCTACAGAAATAGTTTAAATATTAGCTACAGACAGAACACATGTCAGGTATGTTTTTACAGATTTGTGACACACTTTTAGTATTTACTGTATTAGTATAGTAGTATAAGTAGATGTATCATTTGGGTTATATAAGCAGGCTAAAGGCTAGTCAGTCATACGTCCTTGTTCACGTTACTTCCTGGTTTACGGCAGAAGAAGAATCAAACACTCTACAGGTTATTGATACATTACACATAGTTTCAACTTTTTAAAACGCAATAGTAAACATAAAGTATACATGAATATATGTCAAGAAGAGTCAGAACATACCTGAGTTAGCTTGACATGTATTCAATGTCACGAACAAGAGAAACAACGCCAACGCCCTACAGTTGACGGTAAAAACCTGCTCCATCCTCTCAGAAATAAAATAAAATGAGACGGGAACAAACTGATAAACGGCTTACAACGTCAAGAAAAAATAATCTAGGGTAAATTAAACCCGAATACATGGATAAAAATCCGCCCGTCGACAGAAAATTGTCGAGATCGGTTGGATCCCAGAAGAAAGTGAAACTAATAAAAAGCAGGAAGTCATGTGACGCAGTTTTAATAAAAGACAAAGAGCAGCATTACTCATGATCAGAGGATAAGAGCCGTCCTTCTCAAACTACAAATTAAAATCCAAAACATTACAAAACAATGTTGTTGTTTTAAATTTTAAATCGCTCTCTCGCTCTCTCTCAAAAAAAAGAAGGTATGACATGATTAAATAAATCCTAAATGTCCACAGTGACATCTGGTGGATGAAAATTAATTAATTATATTTACATGGAGCTGTTTTTATTTGTACACTAGTTGTACAAGCACACAATTGTCCCATTAAAATGAAGTTTTGTTATTCAGTTTTGTCGGTGGCAGCACAAACATATGGAGAAAACCAACTATCAACTACTGGAAACTATAGTTTTTGCAGTATATTCTGATATATGATAGTGACTCTTGCATTGTGTTGTATAAGGAGCATGTACTTAAAATTCATCGGATGAATACTGCTATTGCACACTTTCTAAATGTATGCCCTACTATGTTTTCATGTTAACCAGCGAATTTGAACTTGAGTGAATAATAATAATAATAATAATAAATACAACAACACACATCTGGCAAATCTGGGGACGCACGTGACTACAATTGTTAAATATTTCAGTCATTAATAAAGACAGACTGTTTTGTGCAGGGTAATCTGGTTCACAGGTGATGAATTATGTCCATTTAAGAAAAAATAATAATAAAAACTAATAAATTAAAGAAATAAATAGTTGGTTGCTTGCACTGACCAAAGTTCAGCCAGTTGTATAGCTTGACTTCTAGCGAGGAAGCGCTCTTCTAAAATTGTTTTTGGCCTGTTAGCAGCAGTAATCATCCGTCTGTCTTTCATCCTGTTAAATATATTCCAGCTCTTCATCAGAGTGTCACAGAGGCCCCAGAGTATTGTTCCTTTGAGGGACTTTGAAGAAAACCCTAACTCAATAAACTAACTAACAACAGTTTCTCTTCCTCACTCACATGTTCAGGTCTCTTTTTTCATCCCTTCATGACATTGACACCGCTATGGATCAGGCACAGTGACATGTTTCTCAGCAATTAAAAATGCATACCATTACCAGCAGAAAGTCCTTTTGTCAAAAAGCACAGAGTTTGCTCGTTTTCTTTGTAAATTCTACATTTAAGAACGCATGCATTGCTTCAAGTGGACCCAGCCGTTCAAGCTACAGTTTTTTTTCCTGTTGAAAGATACTTCCAGTTTGGTCCTCGTCTGCTGACAGCTGCTCATCTTAAATGCCCAGGACAGCTGTCAAATGACACAAGAATAGTCAGAACTATTTCTGACCATTTATATAGTAATGGACACAGTGGATGTTTAATTTTGTCTGGACGTTACTTGAATTCATTATGCATCTGTCTCACTGTGCAGTAACTGGTTTTCTGTGTCTTTGCCATCATTAAATAACATTTCACTCACCAGTTCAATGGTTGTTATCACGAGGCATTACTCCATAACCTGTAAAAAAAAATGGTTTGGTCATTAGCTCAACATGATAATCCTTGATTTACTAATAGTTAATGCGTTAGTTTCTTCGCTGGTAAGAGTGAATGTAAGACTGGCCTTACTCCAGGTTCATTATAAAGACTGAGAATGTGCAACAACAATGGACCCAGAACAGAACCATGTGGGACGCCACATGATAGAAAATATTAATGATCGAAAAAAAAAAAAAGGATATTTGTTTACTCAAGATTTCACTCACCTGCTCTGTTACTGACATCTTGAACTGTGGCATACACTGTTAAATAATAAAAGAACTGTAAAGACCAGAACATCTGTCGCTTAGTGTAAAATCTGTCACCATTTCTGACATATGAGAGAATAAATTCTGAACTGAACAATCAATAAAATAATTGTGGAAAATTAACCACTTCTCAATCTAATCATTAGTTGTAGCTATAGCAGTGGATGCTTAGTCTTGATTGGATGTGTCTTGAATTTATATCACTGTGCAATAACTGGTTTTCTGTTGTCACTGCTGTTACAATCATTAAATCACATTTCACTCACCAGTTCTATCGCAGTTAGGCATCGGTAGATAATCTGTTGAAAAAACAAATACATAACTAGCGCTTGAATGTAAACTTGGGAATTTGATCACATGTAAAAGTGAACTTTGATCCTGCTTCAATATAATGGTTGACAATCTGGAGCACGTATAAAAATAACAATAATGGACCCAGAACAGGACCCTGTGGGACACCACATGATAAAAACGCTGTGTCGGACAGAAATACCCACTTGCTGTTTCTGCTCAATGATATTTACAAAAATCCAAATCAATAACATTTCACTCACCAGGTCTTTTGTTGACGGTTTCAACTGTGGCGTACACTGTCAAATAATAAAAGCAGAACATCTGTCATTTAGTAAAAAATACTCACTATTTTCTGACTATTTATATGGACAATCAGTAAAATAACTGGAAACTGAATCACTTCCCAATCTAACCATTAGTTGCAGCCATGAAGCTTCATTGAGTGATTTCATAAATACCACTAGGTGATTCAGAAAATGCAGCTTCAATGATGCATGTGTAGTAGTTTGAAAACGCTATTGAGGTATAGCCTCTTATGTAAACAGTCACTCAAGTGTTGAGTAATGTAATGACATGATTTGGAAACACAAAGTATGCGTAATAAGCTAAGTTTGTAGTTAATTGTCCCGATGTGTATTGGCGAGCTGAATTGTTTTATGAACTTCCGTTTTCACTGTAGCATTGTTCGTATGAGTTTAAGTGACATTCACCTTCAGTAACAGGGAGAAATGTGTTAAGCTTGTGTTAAGGGGAACAGTTAGCAGTGAGTAACCGACGTGAAGAGAAATGCTACGTTCATTATGTTCATGTTTCCGGCGTGATGCCGCCATTTGTTCAATGCTGTTCTTAAAGGAGCACGCACAGGTGTGTGTATGTGTGTGGGAGAAAGAGAGAGCGAGGGGAGGAATAATCGAAACCTGTCGGGCTATCGTTGAAATGCTTTGTAGTAGGATGAATTAGGCAGGATTGTATATGGAATCTGTATTTACCTCTGCAGAACGCTTTACTCTTTATTAGCCTGGTCACACTGTGTTCAATAGTTTGAGTTTACATTCACCATTAAGAGGGTTAAGAGCAAATGTGATTGTGAATTGCTGATAACTGTGTATCAAAAATAAATGGCTTCAGGCATGAGCAAGACGCTAACTTTGTCCTCTCTTCAATTGTTCACAGGTTAATTATTCCTTTCCACAACCTATTTCATGTGTACCTCGGTTACGCAGCGCTTCCTAGCCTGTGTAACCCTTGCTGCCGTCCAGATTTCCCCTAGGTCTGGTGCCGGTAACACATGCGTCTTAAATTGATCATGTGTCCATCCCACTGTTCAATAGCTGGTTTTCTCTTGTCACTGTTCTTACGATCATTAAATAACATTTCACTCACCAGTTCTATCGCAGTTTTCAGGAGGCATTTCTACGTAATCTGTCAAAAAAATTAATAAAAGAACCTTCATGACCAGCACACAAAACTAAACAAAAAAAATAAAAACACAATTACAGTGTATGAAACCAAAATAAAATACACATATTTATGGGTTTCCAGCAGTAGCAGGCACAGAAATACCCACTTCAATTTTACGGAGAGATGTTTCCGTTCAGTGATATTTAAGAAAAGTCATTTATTTCTAACACTCATATTACTCACCATTGTTGGGAGCATGAACTGTGTCGTACTCTGTCAAATAATAAAAGAACAGTCACTACCAGTCGCATATCACATGGTGTAAAATCCCAAACTTTTCTGACATATTAGAGAATAAACTATAAACCAATAAAATAATTGGACTATTAACCACTTCACAATCTAAACATTAGATGAAGCCATAAAGTTTAAGTTTCAGATCTAACAAGGCTCGGTTATACTGTGAAATGACTGTTTCACTCACCAGTACTGATTTGCAGTGGTAGTACCGCTGTCGAGAAATAAAAGAAATGTCACCAAAACTATTCTACACATTCTGCATTAGCCCTGGTTCACTATGACTGATTGATAGAGTCACCTCTACACAGACATATCACACAGGAATAAGGCAAATAAACACATTTGGTAAGCAGATTTAATTCTGAAGAATAGAAGTAAAAATTCTTACGTGTTCTGAGATTGAGTTTGAATAAGACGCCCACAACCACCACAATCACTAGAATCACCAGAATCAAGACAAATAGCAACAAAACCAGATTCTGATTCACTACAAAAAAAACAAAAGAAAAATTAAATTAATAAAAATGCAATTCTTTACCAACAATGCTATCTTATAACAAAGCGCTCTGAGGTGTCCTAACCTCAGCAGAGCTGCAGTCTGCAACACGAGAGGTGAGGAAGTAAAAACCTCAATCGTGCTTTGATGCTGATGATGACTAAATACTGTAGAGGTGAGGGGTAGCAATGCATGCAGTGAGGGGGCTCTGGCCTCTGGCAAGACCAGCCTTCAGAAGTATATCATTATAAATATATATAAAGACTAGTGACTGCTAACATTAGGCGATCACTCTGTAGTAATTAACCCCTGCATGCCAGCTGTTTAGTAACATTGAAAGTCATGACAAACGTCACTTCAACCAGACTGTGACACATGTGTGAGCACGATGTAGATAAAAGTAGATGTGAAACTCACCAGTGTTGGAGGAGGATGATGTGATGAAAGGGTTGACGACTTCTTTGCTGCTTTCAGAGCTGACTTGGTTTTTCATCTTACAAATGAACGAAGGCTCCTTGTCCTCCTAGAAAACCAGTGAAAAACAACATTAGCTTGAAGTTCATGAAATAAAAATGGTCCTTGAATGTATGAATGACTTGATCTGTCTGTTACTGATCACATTCACCTTTGTTATGTTGAGCTCCTTGGTTTTACTCTTCATCACGTCACCTGACCACCATGAATAGACGACTGGTTCAGCGTCTGTAGTGATGCCTTCACAGGTGAGAACACAGTGGGTCTTTTCAGCATCACAGCTTTCTGACACAGTGGGTGTAGGGACCCCAGCTGATGGAAACAAACAAACATTTCATTCGAGTTCAGATGAATACATCATCAGATATTCCAGACTAGCTTGAGTCATATTTCTTCCACTGACAGATAACCAGGATTTCAGTTGGGTTCAGGACTCTGTTGTTGATCTCTGCTGTGTAGCTGCCGCTGTCCTCTAGTGTCACATTTGGGAACGTCAGCTCTCCAGTTGCAGTGTTCAGTTTGCAGCGATCTAAAATTATAAAAGTTATATCAATAGTTATCGAGCAAACAAAAAACATGATTTTGACTGAAGTTGTTCTGTTGTTATAATTAAAGGTGTTAAATACCTTTGAATTTCGGGTAGAAGTCAATCTCATCTCCATACCACTCCACAGCGAGGTTTGAATTATGTTTCCATGTTATGCTGGTGATGGGAGCATCCACAGAGCCTGGACTAAGGACAACTGTGTCTCCTGCTTTCTTGTACTTGTCTGTAAAATATTATAAAATCAACACGTGTCATTCTTCAAATCTACAGTCTGTTCAATCATGGCAGAACTGCTTTCACATTCTGCATTTGCCATAAAAATGTCACTTTCTGCTCAATGAGATCCGTTTACTTTTCTGTGTTTATTTGATTATTAGCTGTAACAAGAAAAACGTGTCATTTAATCATGAAACCCATCTCAATGTTTCTGATATATAAAGATAGCACAACACAAGAAGTGTGAATGTGTGACTTCCCGTTTCCCATAATCTACTTCTTTTTTTTTTCATGAGCCCATGCTGAGTATATCGCTATAAAACATAACTTTTTAACACTCACCAGCTTTAATAGTCGTCAGCGGCAGGAGAATGATCGACAGGATAAACGGTGCTTTCATCCTCTAAATAAAAAGGTGAACGCAAACCCCCCTCAAGTTATAACAATACCAGATATCATTCTAGGATGTGTGTATATATATATATATATATATATAAGCTGTGAAATAATTAATGAATTAAGCAGTACTTTAAACAAAAATCAATGCGAGGGTAAAACAAAGTTATTTCCTGATTTGTTCAATAAAGGATGTTTCCTGGAGACATGTGTTTAACCAAAGTTTGTTTGTTATGGTTGACTTACCAAAGATAATAAAACGAAGCACTTGAAACTGCATACGTTTAAAATAATAATAAAAGTAAAATTTTGTTAATTATTATCTACTAGCGGACTGAGCCAGTGTCATATTAGGTTACATCCACCTTTATCGCTGCTGCTGCGTTTCATGGTTCACGCCACACGACAATGCAAATGAAGCCTCAAACTGACCTCCCTGAACGTGCCTACAGGAAGTGGCGAGCGTGACGTATCAGCCCATCAAATGCCTGTTTTCTTCCTCAACTCGCTAAAACTTAAGAAAACCTACAGTCAGTGAAAAAAAACCACGCAAAAAGACCAAACATCAGCCACTACAGGACGTTTATCTCAACAAAATACACGAACCTCGGACTTGCGTACTTGACTCTGAAGTACGGACTTGATGACGCCCGCGAAATGCATTCTGGGACACCTGGCTGTACCAAGTCAACGGTCGACTCTCTGTACTAGTTACCTTCCGATGCGTTCTTGATAAAGCGGGCAGAGAAAGTTTACATCCGGGTATTCACGTGGCCGTTTTTATCGTGACTTACGTTAAATCTATTTATTTTCATATTTAACATAGCTGCGGCACAGATTATGATTATTATATTTATTTATTACTTCCATCTTCACACATTTAAAAACAGACACTGCTTAGTTTTAACTCGTTAAAAGCCAAGAACGTCAACGACTGAGAAACTAAATGAAGTGGCTTTAATAAGAAAAGCTTATTATTAGCACTGGACTGCTAGCTGCTAGCCTAATCCTGTTAATTAGCTGTGATAAAATAAATTACTACAAACTAAAGGAAACAAAGATTCTTTTTGTAAAAAAGTTATTTATTCAGTTTTGTCAAATTCCGTATGTACATAAAGACAAACAAAATATTGCTATAGAAAGACTATAACAGGCTATAAAATTATTAATTAAAACCAAACTTTCTACACTGAGAAATAATTAAATAAACTGTCACATGAAGCTTCATTGTCGTCCATCTTTACTCTTTCCCTGAGTATCATGAAATACTGTTATAGGTATTGTAAAGACTTAATATTTTTTGAATCCTGTGGTCTCAGATCATATCATCCTTCGTCCTTTTCTCCTGCCAGGACGGTTTTTCTTCACTTGACGTCACTGCTGTCAAATGAAGAGCACTTGTTAACCTCTTTCTGAAACGTGTGGACAGCACCGTCATTTTGTTTCCACGTGAAACATTAACCAAGATGCGTAACATGCAAACGCAGGCTCTAAAATATGAAAGACTGTTGGGACATTTGCACAAGAATCACTTCTACACAGACAAACCACACCTAGAGATGTAAATAATGTAAATATGAATACATTTGTAACAATAATAATAATAGTATAACAATGGATATTTAATTTGTAGAATAAATGTGATATTTTGTGAATTCTTACCTTTTTGTCCTTTGCGTTTGTAAAGGAAGATACCAATATTAACACAGACTCCCACCACCAGAATCAAGCCTGGTAGCAGAAACCAATACAGTGGGTCTACGAAAGAAAAATGAAAGAAAAAAGAAATGAATAAGTCATCCAATGGTTTCCAAGCATCCTGTATCTCTGAGTCTGCTCATGTTCAATCATTTCAGGATGTTTGAGATCACTGTGCAGATATTTATTAATGTGAAACTCACTCTTGATGAAAGGGTTGAAGACTGCTTTGCTGTATTTGTAGCTGACTGGGTTTTCCACCCCACAGCTAATCCTTTGCTCAACCGTTTTCTGGAAATCCAAAGGAAAAACAACATCAGCCTGAAGCTCATGAACCAAAATACTAGTGTTGTCTTTATACTTCCAGATTATAGACCTACTAACACCATCATCATGTTTGTACCTTTGTTATTTTAAACTCCTTGTTTTGATTCCTCAAGACCATGTCATGTAACGTCCAGAAATAGCTGACTGGCTCAGCGTCTGTAGTGTCGTTGACTTCACAGGTTAAAATGCAGTAGGTCTGTTCATCGTCACAGCTTTTGGAGATAGTGGGAGTAGGAACGGCGGCTGATGCAAACATTTAATTAGAAATCGGATGAGTAAATAAATATTGAGTCCTACTTCCTCCACTTACTGATAACCACGATTTCAGTCTTGTGCAGGACTTTGTCGTTGATCTCTGCTGTGTAGCTGCCGCTGTCCTCCAGTGTCAAGTTTGAGATGATCAGCTCTCCAGTTGTGGTGTTTAGTGTACAGTGATCTAAAAGGACAATAATTACCATAGAGGTTTTGACTTGAATTTTAAGGAGATCATTTGCAATAAATTGGATGCACTGTTGCATTTAAATTTTTTGGGATTAGCAGGAGCAGTGTGAAGTTTTTAAAGATGTAGAAACTCCTTAAATGTCAAAGAGATGAAAATTATATTAATGCTTAGACTTAAAAAAATATATAAAAATATAAAAACAGAAAAACAAAACAAAGAAACTGTGAGGTGCAGTTTCTGTAACTGTTCATCAGATGGTAAATATTTAAACTGAAATAAAACCGATCATTTAAATTAGATTAAATCCACCAGGTGGCATTAATATAAATGAGGGTGCAGTTATACTGAGCGTCCACCAGGTGGCATTAATATAAATGAGGGTGCGGTTATACTGAGCGTCCACCAGGTGGCATTAATATAAATGAGGACACAGTTACAGATAGTGTCCACCAGATGGCATAGCTTTTCCACTCTTGTTGTGTTCCGGTTAAATTTGACCGATTTAAAAGTTTTATATGTGGAAATTGTGGTTAATTTGATGAGACAGACATAAGATTCAACGTTTTTTTTTCACATAAAGGATTTCAACACTTAAAATAAATTGTATTAATTAGCATACAATGTTTTGTGTCACCGTAGATCCAAGATTTATTGTCAAATACTACTAGTAATAATGTAATATTTAATAACTAAAATAACTTAAAATTGTATTTTATTTTTACTTTGCTATCTGTATAATATATGGGCATGTGTAACAAACAAAGAAGAAAAAAAGTAAAAAGACAAACAGTGTTAA
Organism: Planiliza haematocheilus; assembly: GCA_005024645.1. Lineage (NCBI taxonomy): Eukaryota > Metazoa > Chordata > Actinopteri > Mugiliformes > Mugilidae > Planiliza > Planiliza haematocheilus. The sequence goes on from SRSE01000765.1 coordinate 856,133, forward strand.
ATCTTGAGGGAGTTTATCTTTGAATACCTTTGTATAATTTACTGATGCCTCCAAACCGCTCCACGGTGACGTTAGGTCCATGTTTCCACACTATACTGGTGATGTTATCAGTCACACGGCCTGGACTAAGGACAACTTTTGTCCCCACTTTCAGGTAGATGTCTGCAAAAGAAAACACTTAATTAATCTGACTGTACAACCTTCATTTCAGGCTCAGTCAAACTCATTTTAGTTCAGTGGATTGTTCTTTAGTTCAGGGGTTTTAATACTGTGCTCCTGAAAAGTCTACTACTGAAATAAATCCAACCCAACCCAGCTGCTGGTTTATGCTGTAACATCAGTCACAGCACAAACAAACTGAGAAAAGACTCCTCTTGTTCTACGACGTGATTCTATTGCATCATAATAATTTTCCAGTCAGCTCATCTGCTGCTGTTAAAAGTTCACACAGTGGTTTTAAACATCTGAACTGAAGAGAATAAAATAAACAACTACGATGTGTCTGATCGTCTCAACACGTGTTTGTAGAAATGTGTGAAAGACAAAAGGAGAACATGAACTTACCTGGATAAGCTCCACATGTACAGTTACGTACGAAATTATTCAACCCCCATTGCTGTGAAGGGTTTTATGGAAATCGGTGTACATTTGTAATGGTGTTCATAATGAAATCTTACAAGGACTTGTTAAAGAACCAAATGCAACTAAAATGACATCAGTTGTTTTTGTCATTAAGTGTTAAAGGGCTTTTTTGTGATTTCTTCATTGACACAATTATTCAACCCCTGTAAAACTACTACTCTTTGGAGGCTCTTGAGAGCAGAGACTCCTTCAAGTGTTTTCAATTAGGTATTGGAAACACCTGTGGATGTTAACGAGCAGTAATTAAGCAAAAATAAGCATCAATTAGGCAGATTTAAAAGGACTGTGCTACTCAGCTCCTTTCTTGACATTTGCTCGTGTGTTTACACCATGGTGAAGACAAGAGAGTGGTCACAGAAGACCAGAGAAGAGGTCATTCGTCTTCACAAGAATGGAAATGGCTACAAGAAGATATCGAAGATCTTAAATGTCCCAAGAGACACCGTTGGAAGCATAATACGGAAATTCAAAGTCAAGGGCACTGCTCAAACTCTACCTGGTCGCGGCAGGAAGAAGATCCTGACGGCAACTGCTGTGCGGTACCTGAAGCGCAAGATGGAGAAAAATCCCAGGATGACTGCTGAGGAACTGAAAAGAGATCTTTCAGAGGTGGGCACTGAGGTTTCCGCACAGACAATAAGGCGCACACTGCACAGTGAAGACATCCATGCCAGAACTCCCAGGCGCACCCCCTTGCTGAGTGCAAAGAACAAGAAGAGTCGGCTGGAGTATGCAAAAATTAATGTGGACAAGCCCCAAAGGTATTGGGACCACGTCCTGTGGTCTGATGAGACCAAATTAGAGTTGTTTGGGCCCATGGATCAGCGCTACATTTGGAGGAGGAATAAGCAGGCCTATGCAGAAAAAAACACCTTGCCTACTGTGAAGCATGGCGGGGGTTCTATAATGCTTTGGGGCTGTTTTGCTTGGCACAGGGAAGCTTAAATGTGTAAAGGGAACCATGAATTCCCTCCTGTATCAAGAGATCTTGGAAGAAAATGTCATGGAGTCAGTCACAAACCGGCGGCTTGGGCGACGTTGGACATTTCAACAGGACAATGATCCAAAACATGCGTCCAAGTCCACTAGGGAGTGGTTAAAGAAGAAAGGCTGGAACATTTTAGAGTGGCCATCGCAGTCACCAGACTTGAATCCCATTGAAAACCTCTGGTGGGACCTGAAGAAGGCCGTTGCAGCACGCAAGCCTAAGAATCTCACTGAACTGGAGGCTTTTGCTCGTGAAGAATGGGCCAAGATACCCGTAGATCACTGCAAGACACTTGTGTCAAGCTATACGTCACGTTTGGAAGCTGTAATAACTGCAAAGGGATGTTGCACAAAGTACTAAAAATTCATTTCACTTGGGGGTTGAATAAAACTTACAATGCTATGAACACAGGAATGACATTTGTGGTTATTTCAGTATAAATGTCATGTTATATTTGTCAACTTTTCAAGTGTTTCTTTCATTTAATGGCAAATAAGAGGAACAAAATGATCAAAATTGATGATAAACTGGTCAAAACACTTCATTTCAGTGGGGGTTGAATAATTTCGTACGTAACTGTAATTAGCCCCAGCATTAGCATCAGTAGCTTCTTCATCCTCTCTGACACGAGTTAAAATATGACTGTAGGTAGCAGGAAGGAGGAGGAGGCTGACAATATCAGAAATAAAGAGCAGCAGCATAGACATGGACTGCTCTGTAAAGGCAGCTGCCTCTTTATCTACACGCAAGACAGAGGCGTTACCTTACCTGAAGTGAACTCACCTGTCTAGTTGGGTGGGTTCAGGGAGAGCCGTGTCTTTTGCCTCCCAAAGAAGAGTTCAGCTCCTGAACGGCTCTTGCTAGTAGCTTTGATAGAGGAGAACCAACTCTTCTGATTCACTGCCAAACATCGGCTCTTTTGCTAATGACACACTGGATGAAGCCTTGTGAAGCTTTTAGAGCTTCTTCCTCATTGTACACGCTTAAAAGTATTACGTCATTTTGGAAAGTCACCAGTGAAACGTTTGAATGCCATGCGTTAACTTTCTACTTCTTAATATTTGAAATGTGGCTCTGATTGGTATGACAGGTTTGTGCTGTGATGTGTGATCGCTGGTATTTCAACATCAGTGTCTTGGAGGTATGACTAAAGGATCTTATGCAACGCTGTGAAGCCCAGAGGGAGGAAACACTGAGCTTGTGTCTCCTTATAAAGAATGAAGTGGTGCATGTGATTCCGATCAGTTTCTTCTACTGGCTCAGACACAGAGGCATTGATTTTCATTTTTCAAATACTTACAGTAGCTTACTGGCACAGATAGGACATAAAAATATACAATATAGGATCATTCTTTGTGCAGTGGCCAGACTCTCCATCATCAATAGACAAAGTTTCTTTCTCTCTTTGTGTTCATTCATTTTTTTTTATTCAGTTTTGTCGGTGGCAGCACAAACACACAGAGAAAACAATTTATCTCAATACTCCTTACCAGATAATTAAACCTGATTTCTATGATCAGGAAATGACATTTATCTCTGACAGAGACAAATATTCTCTCTCAGCTATACTCCATGACAGACAACCACACAGAGCATAGCAGCGTCCAGAGAGGGCTCAGCCAGGAGACACCTTTGATAACAGAGTGGACATTGATGATGCTACTGCTGCACCAAGAGGTGATCCTGATGAGTTTAAGGCACATCATCAATGGACAGGAAACAAAAAGGAGGAGGTGAATGTTCAGGAGGTTCTGTTGTACTTTCATTCCTAACAACACAGCTCCAGACCGATAATGACGACAATGCTGAAGAAATCCAAGTGTTATGTGTTGATGTTAGTCAGGATGGACACAGTGAAGCTGCTGTTTGATGTTTCTCCTCAGACGTGCATTTTACTGTTAAGTATATTATTGTTAATATCATTGCACGTGATGTTTTATCTGATACACATTTGTCTTGTAGTGTAAATAGTTTAAACAGGATAGAAATGTTAGAAAAATACAAACTGCTGTAATTAAATAGAGCAAAGGTTCCACAGATAAGGCACAGATGCAGCCAGCCTACAGCTCCTGGTTGATTTACAACAAGACTGTGTCTCTGTAACTGTATCCAGGGCAGGACCTACTGTTGACACCTGTTGATGGTTGACTCCGTCTGGGACTTGATCAGGGGCATCTCCATGGCAACCTGCTGTGTTATCACGATGACATCCTGCGAACCGAGGCAGTGATTGGGAGGCTAGACGAAGCGACTCTCCAGGCTACTGTACACACACGCACCCACCCCTTAGTGCGACAGGTCACAGCCGCAGGACTTCAAGTATCCTGTAAATGTAAGCAAGCTTACATTTCCTCTGATAGAGTCGATGCTTCATGTCCCTTAGCAGAAGGTAACAAATTGTCTGATCTGCTTGTTTCCTTTGCAAATTCCCTCTTTAAAATACAGTTACGTACGAAATTATTCAACCCCCATTGCTGTGAAGGGTTTTATGGAAATCGGTGTACATTTGTAATGGTGTTCATAATGAAATCTTACAAGGACTTGTTAAAGAACCAAATGCAACTAAAATGACATCAGTTGTTTTTGTCATTAAGTGTTAAAGGGCTTTTTTGTGATTTCTTCATTGACACAATTATTCAACCCCTGTAAAACTACTACTCTTTGGAGGCTCTTGAGAGCAGAGACTCCTTCAAGTGTTTTCAATTAGGTATTGGAAACACCTGTGGATGTTAACGAGCAGTAATTAAGCAAAAATAAGCATCAATTAGGCAGATTTAAAAGGACTGTGCTACTCAGCTCCTTTCTTGACATTTGCTCGTGTGTTTACACCATGGTGAAGACGAGAGTGGTCACAGAAGACCAGAGAAGAGGTCATTCGTCTTCACAAGAATGGAAATGGCTACAAGAAGATATCGAAGATCTTAAATGTCCCAAGAGACACCGTTGGAAGCATAATACGGAAATTCAAAGTCAAGGGCACTGCTCAAACTCTACCTGGTCGTGGCAGGAAGAAGATCCTGACGGCAACTGCTGTGCGGTACCTGAAGCGCAAGATGGAGAAAAATCCCAGGATGACTGCTGAGGAACTGAAAAGAGATCTTTCAGAGGTGGGCACTGAGGTTTCCGCACAGACAATAAGGCGCACACTGCACAGTGAAGACATCCATGCCAGAACTCCCAGGCGCACCCCCTTGCTGAGTGCAAAGAACAAGAAGAGTCGGCTGGAGTATGCAAAAATTAATGTGGACAAGCCCCAAAGGTATTGGGACCACGTCCTGTGGTCTGATGAGACCAAATTAGAGTTGTTTGGGCCCATGGATCAGCGCTACATTTGGAGGAGGAATAAGCAGGCCTATGCAGAAAAAAACACCTTGCCTACTGTGAAGCATGGCGGGGGTTCTATAATGCTTTGGGGCTGTTTTGCTTGGCACAGGGAAGCTTAAATGTGTAAAGGGAACCATGAATTCCCTCCTGTATCAAGAGATCTTGGAAGAAAATGTCATGGAGTCAGTCACAAACCGGCGGCTTGGGCGACGTTGGACATTTCAACAGGACAATGATCCAAAACATGCGTCCAAGTCCACTAGGGAGTGGTTAAAGAAGAAAGGCTGGAACATTTTAGAGTGGCCATCGCAGTCACCAGACTTGAATCCCATTGAAAACCTCTGGTGGGACCTGAAGAAGGCCGTTGCAGCACGCAAGCCTAAGAATCTCACTGAACTGGAGGCTTTTGCTCGTGAAGAATGGGCCAAGATACCCGTAGATCGCTGCAAGACACTTGTGTCAAGCTATACGTCACGTTTGGAAGCTGTAATAACTGCAAAGGGATGTTGCACAAAGTACTAAAAATTCATTTCACTTGGGGGTTGAATAAAACTTACAATGCTATGAACACAGGAATGACATTTGTGGTTATTTCAGTATAAATGTCATGTTATATTTGTCAACTTTTCAAGTGTTTCTTTCATTTAATGGCAAATAAGAGGAACAAAAAGATCAAAATTGATGATAAACTGGTCAAAACACTTCATTTCAGTGGGGGTTGAATAATTTCGTACGTAACTGTACTTCAATGCGTCCTCTGGTGGACAGATGAGGAATTCATGACCCAGCAGCTGCTGCACCATTTAAAAAGACTAATCCAGCTTTACACAATCATCATTGGTCCAACAGCATTACTGATCCTCTGTACCTCTGCTCGTCCTCTACACTGAACTGTAACAGTGTTTTTGTTTTGAGTTTAACACATATCTCTTAATATCATGTGGCACAGACATGAGCTGCAGGACTCAGAAATGTAAAGTTGAATTAAATTAACTTAAATAAACCTTACATTTCCTCTGACAGAGTCAATGCTTCAAGTCCTTTAGCAGAAGGTAACATATTATCTGATCTGCTTGATCCCTTTGCAAATTCCCTCTTTAAAATACTTCAGCATTAGTTCTCATTTTCTTGCTTCTCCTCCATGTTTGAGTTCAGGGCTTCACTATTTGGCGTCTCTGTTGTCTTCTCTGTTAAAAGAAACAATAGTTGTTACCACTATGAAACACCAAGCCACAGTTCATGAAGGAAGATCTAAAGTAAGTTTTAACTTTTAAATAGTTATAAAAATGTTCTATTCAGTAAAATAACTCACCAAGACCAGGAGGAGATTCGACAACTACTGACGTCTCTGAAAAAATGATAAAAGATTTGTCAAGTGTTTTGTTTATGTTCTTGGAAACTGTTTCTCCTTGGAGTCATTTTTATGATCAAGTTTAACTCACCAGTTTCATTGTTGCCCCCGCCATTGTGAGGTTGTTCTTCTCCTTCTGAAAAATGTCAGATTGTAGTCAGAAACAGATTATTCAGCTGTAGGACATACCTACAGATCAAGTCTTTGTCAATGGTTGCAGCTTTTAAATAGTCATGAAAAATCATCCTGTTCATCCCAATAACTCACCAGGTTGATCACTGGTACCTGAGGGAGACGGAGTTGGTGACTCAGTAGGAGGTCCTTGGTTTGCTGGTTTCCCTGGTGTAGTTTCTGTTAAAATGACAAAGAAGTTGATTAAACTGTTTCTCCTTGGAGTCACTTTTATGATCAAGTTTAACCAGGTTCATTGTTGGTTTTTGTGGACTCATCAGTCCTCTGGTCTTGGGTAGATGTTACTTGGACGTCTGAAAAATGTCAAACTGTCTTGTTATAATGTCTTCTCTGATGGTGCAGTCCATCGTCTGCTATTGGCTCTAACATCTTGAAACTCTTTAGATAGATCCAGCTCATATATTCAGACTTCCTGTTTTGCTTAAAAAATACCAAAAGCAGCTTTAAAATGGTCATGAAAGAAAAAAACAGACTGATCACTGGTACCAAAGAAAGATGAAGATCTTGGTGGTTTAGCAGGAGGAGGTCCTTGGTTTGCTGGTTTCCCTGGTGTAGTTTCTGTTAAAATGACAAAGAAGTTGATCAAATAGTTTCTCCTTGGATTCATTCTTATGATCAAGTTTAACTCACCATGATCATTAATGGTTCCTGTGGACACACCCATTGTGTGGTCTTGGGGAGATGTTACTCGATCGTCTGAAAAATGTCAAACTGTCTTGTTATAATGTCTTCACTGATGGTGCAGTCCATCATCTGCTATTGGCTCTAACATCTTGAAACTCTTTAGTTAAGTTATTGTCAATGGTTGCAGCTTTTAATTTGTCATTTAAACGTACTGTTCAGTACAATGAGTCACCAGGGTGATTGCTGATACTGGACAAATCTACAGATTGGACCTGAGCAGATTCTGATCCTTGGTCTTCTGCTATCTTTGATGAATTAACTGATAAAAACAAGATAGTTTTACAATCTGGGATCTCAAATGGGTGCAGCTTCAAGCATCAGTCGAATACTGGAGATAAATTTGATGTAGCTCTCTGCAACACGTTTGTTTTGCTGAGGAAGAAGTGTCCATGTAGCTCAACATGATCACATATGTGTTGTCAAGTTTACTCACCCGTTTCACTGATGGTTTGGACTACATCATTGTTACCATTGAGCAACGGTTTCATCTCTGTCAAATCATGAAAGAACTGTCATGACCAGCACATCTTTTAGTTACATACAGTGTAGTAGCTAGTCCTTATTTAGTCGCTACTGGCTGAAGGTGGATTGAGGCTGTGTTAGGACATGTACTCGGTTTAAAATAAAATAATCATCAAGTCCATTTTCCATTGTTTCTTTTAAATGTCCTTTTCATTTTCTATGACGGTGCCTTTGATTATAGAGAAAAACAAAAAATGGTTGAATTAATAAACTCAAGCACATTCAAAAAACTGTTAGGCTCCTCCACTACCGCCATGAAACACATAATTAAACCAAACTTAAACACCTGTAGCCATCATCGGCCGCAGGACACGCATGACTTTTCACTGCCCCCCAGTGGCTCGGAGGAAAATAACCCACGCTCTTACATACAGTAGCTTCAGCATTCACAGTTTGATCTCCTAGTGAATGTAAAAACATTTCTATTCTTTATAGACAGCCTCTTGTCTGGACTGATTTCTAAACTGATCAAAGAGTCAAAAGAATCATCAGGACAACAATGCATCTGTCAAACTGAGCAGTTTCACATAATTAAATCACATTTTACTCACCAGGTGCAGGGATAAGAGAGGGCTGTGATGAGTCTGCTGTCAGAAAATAAAAGAACCGTCACGACGAGTGCACATCTTCAAAACATATTTACAAGGTAAGTCTTCAAATTCTTCTGACATCAAATCTACAAACTGCAGCTTTAGACTTTTCTCTGTACTGCAGATTGATCTGAAAGGTGTTGATGATGAAAATAATTGATATAGAGCATTACACAAATGATAGAAACACTGTTAGAATCAATCCAAGGACTCAACATATACCTGGTGGACATAACAAACATCACTACCTGTGTGCCAGCACGGGAATGTCTCCACAGACAATTAACATTACTCACCTGGTCTAACGTTGGTTGTTAAACATGGAAGTACACGAAGTAGTGGTGGTGGAAAGTTCCCTGAGAAATAATGAAAGAGTTGTCATGATCAGTACACCTGTCACTAATTTCTAACATTTTATAGAACAAACTTAAACATAACAAAAAATAAAAGTAATAACTGTGCAGGCATACCACATCTGGAGAAGTGAACAATGGAAATAAATATGTTTATAATGATAATACACTAATCAATGTTCATTTGGTAGAATAATTATAATCTGCTGTGAATTCTTACCTGTTCTGTGTTTGTAAATGAAGACACCAACAATGACAGCAACAATGATGACAACCACCAGAACCAAAAGCAGTATCCCTACAAAATTCCCCACAAAAAAAATGAATGCGTAAAACATGTAAATGGTTTTTAAGCACGCTGTATTCTAGTGTTGTGAGAATACGATGTAGATAAATGTAGACGTGAAACTCACCAGTGTTGGAGGAGGAGGTGATGAAAGGGTTGAGGACTTCTTTGCTGCTTTCAGAGCTGACTGGGTTTTCAATCATACAGAACAACGAAGGCTCCTTCTCCTCCTAGAAAACCAGTGACAAACAACATTAGCCTGAAGTTCATGAAATAAAAATGGTCCTTGAATGTATGAATTACTTGATCTGTCTGTTACTGATCACATTCACCTTTGTTATGTTGAGCTCCTTGGTTTCACTCTTCATCACGTCACCTGACCACCATGAATAGACGACTGGTTCAGCGTCTGTAGTGATGCCTTCACAGGTGAGAACACAGTGGGTCTTTTCAGCATCACAGCTTTCTGACACAGTGGGTGTAGGAACTTCAGCTGATGGAAACAAACAAACATTTCATTACATTAAAGATGAATAAATTATCAGATATTCCAGACTAGCTTGAGTCATATTTCCTCCACTTACAGATAACCAGGATTTCAGTTGTGTTCATGACTCTGTTGTTGATCTCTGCTGTGTAGCTGCCACTGTCCTCTAGAGTCACGCTTAGGAAGGTCAGCTCTCCAGTTGCAGTGTTCATCGTACAGCGATCTAAAAGGACAATGAGTCATGTTTTTATTTTAAGGATAAAATTGTAATAAACTGAACTGACTGCTCCATTCTCTGGGAATATCTGAGTATTATAACATTTTATTGGGATGAAGAAATTTCTTATTGACCACACATATTGATAAAGATCCTTTCATTTAAAGTATTCTTCAGCGTTTCAATTCTATGCGTTTAGTCGATTATAATTATAATCTATCAAGTCCATGTGGTCATCTATTAAATATCTTTATAACATGTCTGTATTTTTCAGTTAGGTATTTTTGTTTTGCTATCTGCACAAAAGAGAAAATGTAAAAAAACAAAACAAAAAAAACAACAAAAAACAAACATTAATCAAACCCTTATCCATGAATAAATCTTAAATGTCTGTACCTTTAGAGTATTTAACGTCGCCTCCAAACCACTCCACAGCGATGTTCAATCCATGTTTCCATACTATACTGTTGATATCAGTCACAGGGCCTGGACTAAGGACAACTTTATCACCTAGTTTCTTGTAGATGTCTGAAAAAAAGAAAATACAATTTAAACAGACTTATTTTATTAATAGCCATGTTTACAGATAAAACACAGTTCAGTCCTAAAACATTACAACCAACTGCAAATGGATTAAACTGAGATCTGGAGAATTTAGAGTCAACACCTTGAACTTGAACTCAGATCATTCCTGAACCAACGCTGACCTGGCTGAAAGAAGCCACCAGGGAATTAAAGAATGAAAGTGTGTACGAGGTGTGCAGCAGGTTGGTGGTCTGACACCTTTTCATCAGAACCAGCATTACTTTCTTCAGCAGTTTGAGCTACGGTCAAGCGTTGGTTGGATCAGAGCACTCTAGACAGTCTTTGCTCCCCACATGTATCAGTGATTCTCCACAACCATCTTCTTCTTCTTTGGTCCACTTTTGCAGAACTGCAGTTTTGAGAATGTTCTGACCGAGTTGTCTAGACATCTCAACTTTATCCTCGTCTTTTGCCTGCTTCTAACATCAACTCTGAGGACAAAATGTTCCCCAACATATTCCACCCACTGACAGGAGCCATGATAACCAGAGAATCAGCATTATTCACTTCACCTGTTATAATGTTATGGCCGATTGGTGTAGATATTTGCTGATGTAACAGCTCACCTGTGTTGTAGACGAGGACCGGGTTGACGACTTGTTTGCTGCTTTTAGTACTGAATGGGTTTATCATCGTACACCAGAAGAAAGACGACTTCTCCTCCTAGAAATCCAGTAAAAACGACATTAGACTGAAGCTCATGAACAAACAGTTTCTTGAGAGAAGTTTTGTAGAGAAAGTACTTTTTTTTACATTAGTAATGTGACTCAGACCTAATGATGAAGACTTCCCTCCAAATGAAGAAACAAATCTTAACTAAACTTCCAGAAAAAGTACTGAGTGTTTCTATCCACTACCATCAATACTGGTACATGTACAGCTTCAAGTAGAAATATGTAGAACTACTATTGAATTTAAGTAGCTAGTTTTGTATTTATTTAATGTTTACTTTTCCTTCTATTTACCTTTTTTGTTTGTTTTTCATAAAAAAAATGACCCAGGAAACTTCACACAAGAAAACCAATGTACCTGCACAAACAGCCATTAAATCTGGTCTAATCTGTTCTAATCTAATCCTGTCTGCACTGCATATGCTGCTGCAACACTTGAACTTTCCCCACTGTGGGATTAATTAAAGGTTTATCTCACCTCATCTTGTGTGCATTTACATAAAATTTTAACAAATATATATATATATATATATATATATATATATCAGATGCAATCAGTGCAAATAATACACAAACTTGTGAATTACTCTGTAATTTACACTGCAACAAAATCTGTCTGTTACTGATCACATTCACCTTTGTTATTCTGAGCTCCTTGGTTTCACTCTTCATCACGTCACCTGACCACCAGGTATAGTTGACTGGTTCAGCGTCTGTAGTGATGCCTTCACAGGTGAGAACACAGTGGGTCTTTTCAGCATCACAGCTTTCTGACACAGTGGGTGTAGGAACTTCAGCTGATGGAAACAAACAAACATTTCATTGCAGTGCAGATTAATGAATTAATATATAAAACACAAACTTCAGTCATATTTCCTTCACTTACAGATAACTTTGATTTCATTTGGGTTCAGGACTCTGTTGTTGATCTCTGCTGTGTAGCTGCCACTGTCCTCTAGTGTCACGCGTAGGCAGGTCAGCTCTCCAGTTGTGGTGTTCAGTTCACAGCGATCTAAAAGTTACATCAACAGTTATTTACCAAAGAAGACTGAAGGTGTTCTGTGTGTTTTCAGGGATTTAATTAAAGGTGTTTCTATTGTGACTATCAGGACTAAGTTACTCTATTTTAACATGTTTGAGAACATATACTTTTTGTCATATCATTACACGGATGGATTTGAATGACTAATCTGTGATAAACAAGAGCTTAAGTGGTCAACAGAAAAATCAGCACCCTACCTCACCCTCTCTCTGTATCAAACAAACAGATCCACAGGCAGATGAAGGTGATATTCATGAGGCAATCATTCCACCACTCAGACCCACACACATCCACTACCCCGGTGACAAGTGAGAAACACATCCCTTCCTCTATGCAAATACCTTTGAATTTCGGGTAGAAGTCAATCGTGTCTCCATACCACTCCACAGCGAGGTTTGAATTATGTTTCCATGTTATGCTGGTGATGGGAGCAGACACAGAGTCTGGACTAAGAACAACTGTGTCTCCTACTTTCTTGTACATGACTGCAAAGGAAACAACTATATGAAAACATGTCACACCTCTTTACATGTGAAGAATCAAAAAGCTGCTTTTAATAACTTATTTACAGTGATAGTTACTGGTCTATACTGTATTAGTATAGTAATATGTAGATAATATCATTTGGGTTACATAAACTGGCTAAACACAGACCACGGTGGTTTACGGCAAAGAAGAAAACATTCTACAGGTTATAGATACATTAAGTGCGCAAAACTAAACATAGAATATACAGTTTTATACGTGACCGTGCATGAATATATGTCACAAAGAGTCAGAACATACCCGAGTTAGCTTGACATGTATTCAATGTCACTAACAAGAGAAGCAACGTCAACGCCCTACAGTTGATAGTAAAAACCTGCTCCATCCTCCAGGAAATCAATTAAAATGAGACGGAAATCAACTTAGAGACGGCTTACAAAGTCAGAAAAAACAATCTAGGGTAAATAAACGCCGAATAGACGGATACAAATTCGCCCGTACATAAACGAAAGTATGGGAGACAGCTCGTTCAAAGTGAAAGTGAAACTTAAAAAAAAAAAGCCATGTGACGCAGCTTTAAGACAAAATATTATATTTCCATGTAGCTGTGCAGTTAATAAAAACTTAAATGAAATCTGTACCAATGAACTATATAAACAGAATTCATTTATTTCTTAACTGTTAATCTATTAGGATGATTTATTTTTTTAAATGGCCATATATAATATTTATATTGGCTAATACTACTGTACATTAAATGAATGATAATTCATTCGACTCAATATCCTAAACCACACATGTCAAACTCAAGGCCCATAACTGTGTAATCGTATTTTCTATCTATCAGAACTAACCCGCAGGTATTTTGCGTGCCTCAGGTAGTTACGTCATTCAGCTCCTTCTCACAACTTTATTGACAAACTTGTAAAGTCTCCTGGTTGCCTTGGAAACGAGGTACGGCAGGAAGGTGCTCTTAAGTTTATACGGTGGACCGATAAAAGCTCAAGCCACACGCATTATAGCACTAAATAATTAAATATGTTAAAAGAGATTTTGACACAAAGACGTAGTAACGCTGTACCCTGCTAACTGGTCTGGTAACTGGGACGTACCAGTTACCAGACCAGACATGGGCAGTTTAGACTGCTAAGCTAAGTTAGCTGGTAGCTAGCTACTCAGTTAGCTAATGTAAACACCATGCAATATTTTAAGAGATTTTTAAATATAACAGTAAATGATTTAGTTTCGACTTACAATCATACTTAATTTAGACTTGTTATTTACCTTTTATTTCTCTTATGCTTTAATGATGTTTTGATGTATTAGAACTAAATTAAGTGTCAGTGGCTTATGAGCATAGGGCTAGTAGCTAGTCTATGAATGCTAACCTGGTAAATAGCTGCAGTAAATGATTGCAGTAAATGTATTCCAGCTCTCCATCAGAGTGTCACAGAGGCCCCAGAGTATTGTTCCTTTGAGGGACTTTGAAGAAAACCCTAGCTCAATAAGAAACTAACAACAGTTACATGTTCAGGTCTCTTTTTCATCCCTTCATGACATTGACACCGCTATGGATCAGGCACAGTGGCATATTTCTCAGCAATACAGAATTAAAAATGCATACCATTACCAGCAGAAAGTCCTTTTTTCAAAAATCACAGAGTTTGCACGGTTTCTTTGTAAATTCTACATTTAAGAACGCATGCATTGCTTCAAGTGGACCCAGCCGTTCAAGCTACAGTTTTTTTTTTTTCCTGGTGAAAGATACTTCCAGTTTGGTCCTCGTCTGCTGACAACTGCTCATCTTAAATACCCAGGACAGCTGTCAAATGACACAAGAATAGTCAGAACTATTTCTGACCATTTATATAGTAATGGACACAGTGGATGTTTAATCTTGACTGGACGTTACTTGAATTCATTGTGCATCTGTCTCACTGTGCAGTAACTGGTTTTCTGTTTTCAGTGTCTTTGCCATCATTAAATAACATTTCACTCACCAGTTCAATGGTTGTTATCACGAGGCATTACTCCATAACCTGTAAAAAAAAAAAAAAAAAAAAAAATGGTTTGGTCATTAGCTCAACATGATAATCCTTGATTTACTAATAGTTAATAGATATTTGTTTACAAAACTGTTGTTAAATAAGATTTCACTCACCTGCTCTGTTACTGACATCTTGAACTGTGGCGTACACTGTTAAATAATAAAAGAACCGTCAAGACCAGAACATCTGTTAGTGTAAAATCTGTCACCATTTCTGACATATGAGAGAATAAATTCTGAACTGAACAATCAATAAAATAATTGTGGAAAATTAACCACTTCTCAATCTAATCATTAGTTGTAGCCACAACAGTGGAAGCTTAGTCTTGACTGGATGTGTCTTAAATTAATCTCACTGTGCAATAACTGGTTTTCCGTTGTCACTGCTGTTACGATCATTAAATCACCAGTTCTATTGTTAGGCATTGGTAGATAATCTGTTGAAAAAAAATAAAAGAACCCTCATGACTGGCACTCATCATCAAAAAAACAACACCAACAAAAAAAAATAGATTTTCCATGATAGTACATGGCTTGAATGTAAGTTTGGGAATATGATCACATTTAAAAGTGGACTTTGCACCTGCTTCACTATAATGGTAGATAATCTGTAGCATGTATAAAAATAACAATAATGGACCCAGAACAGGACCCTGGGGGTAAAAACTGAAGAACCAGCCCAAGAATGATCCAGAAATACCCACTTTATGGTTTCTGCTTGATGATATTTACAAATACATGACTAAAATCCAAATCAGCTAAAATATGAAATGACATTTCACTCACCAGGTCCTTTGTTGACAAATTGAACTGTATCGTACACTGTCAAATAATAAAAGCAGAACATCTATCAGTTGGTGTAAAAATAATGAATCATTTCCCGATTTAACCATTAGTTGCAGCCATAAAGCCTCATTCAGTGATATAATTAATACCAACAGGTGATTCAGAAACTGCAGCTTCAAAGAGTCTTAGACACAAGTGTCTTGAGTTCATGATGTATCCATTCTGTTGTCGCTGTTCTTATGATCATTAAAAACATTTCACTCACCAGTTCTATCACAGTAAGGCATTTCAATGTAATCTGTTGAAAAAAATAAAAGAACCCTTCATCTTCAAACAAAAACAAAAAAACACAATTACAGTGTATGAAACCAAAACAAAATGAATTATTCTCTGGTTCCACTTTTTAAAATACACATATTTGTGGGTTTGCAGCAGTAGCACATTATCTGAATGTAACACAGGGATTTTGACCACTTTTAAACTCTGGCTTCTGGTTCAGATAAATTGCTGATATTCTGAAGCAAATACAAAGAGAACTATAATGGACCCAGAACAGAACCATGTGGGACACCACATGATAGGAAGGCACAGAAATACCCACTTTAATTTTACGCAGAGATGTTTCCGTTCAGTGATATTTAAGAAAACATGAGTCATTTATTTCTAACACTCATATTACTCACCATTGAACTGTGTCGTACTCTGTCAAATAATAAAAGAACAGTCACTACCAGTCGCATATCACATGGTGTAAAATCCCAAAGCTTTCTGACATATTAGAGAATAAACTATAAACCAATAAAATAATTGGACTATTAACCACTTCACAATCTAAACATGAGATGATAGTTTCCGATCTAACAAGGCACCATTCAGTGATTTGATTCATACCACCAAATGGTTCAGAAAGATCCAAAGATCCAAACTTAGTACTAAGTATAAAAATAATCACCAGGACCACAATTCATCAGGTTTACTGTGAAATTACTGTTTCACTCACCAGTACTGATTTGCACTGGTAGTACCACTGTCAAGAAATAAAAGAAATGTCACCTAATCAATTTACAGTGTATGTCTTCAACACTATTATACACATTCTGCATTAGCCCTGGTTCACTATGACTGATTGATAGAATCACCTCTACACAGACATATCACACAGGAATAAGGCAAATAAATACATTTGGTAAGCAGATTTAATTCTGAAGAATAGAAGTAAAAATCCTTTGTGAATTCTTACCTGTTCTGCGATTGAGTTTCCGTAAGACGACGCCCACAACCACCAGAATCAAGACAAATAGCAAGATCAGCAAACCCAGATTCAGATTCACTACAAAAAAAAAGAAAAAGAAGAATTAAATTAATAAAACTGCAATTCTTTACCAACAATGCTATCTTATAATAAAGCGCTCTGAGGTGCCCTAACCTGAGAAAAGCTGCAGTCTGCACCTAGAGATGTAAAAACTTCAATAGTGGTTTGATGCTGATGATGACTAAATAGAGGTGAGGGGACTCTGGCCTCTGGCAAGTCCAGTCTTCATAAGTATATGATTATAAATATAAAGACTAGTGGCTGCTAACGTTAGGCGATCACTCTATAGTAATTAACCCCTGCATGCCAGCTGTTTAGTAACATTGAAAGTCATGACAAATGTCACTTCAACCAGACTGTGACACATGCGTGAGCATGATGTAGATAAATGTAGATGTGAAACTCACCAGTGTTGGAGGAGGAGGTGATGAAAGGGTTGAGGACTTCTTCGCTGCTTTCAGAGCTGACTGGGTTTTCTAACTTACAGATAAACGAAGACTTCTTCTCCTCCTAGAAAACCAGTGAAAAACAACATTAGCCTGAAGTTCATGAAATAAAAATGGTCCTTGAATGTATGAATTACTTGATCTGTCTGTTACTGATCACATTCACCTTTGTTATGTTGAGCTCCTTGGTTTCACTCTTCATCACGTCACCTGACCACCATGAATAGACGACTGGTTCAGCGTCTGTAGTGATGCCTTCACAGGTGAGAACACAGTGGGTCTTTTCAGCATCACAGCTTTCTGACACAGTGGGTGTAGGAACTTCAGCTGATGGAAACAAACAAACATTTCATTAGATTAAAGATGAATAAATTATCAGATATTCCAGACTAGCTTGAGTCATATTTCCTCCACTTACAGATAACCAGGATTTCAGTTGGGTTCATGACTCTGTTGTTGATCTCTGCTGTGTAGCTGCCGCTGTCCTCTAGTGTCACGCTTGGGAACGTCAGCTCTCCAGTTGTGGTGTTCAGTTTGCAGCGATCTAAAATTATAAAAGTTATATCAACAGTTATCTAGCAAACACGTTTTTGACTGACGTTGTTATGTGTGTGTTAATTAAAGGTGTTAAATACCTTTAAATTTTGGGTAGAAGTCAATCTCATCTCCATACCACTCCCCAGCGAGGTTTGAATTATGTTTCCATGTTATGCTGGTGATGGGACCAGACACAGAGCCTGGACTAAGGACAAGTATGTCTCCTGCTTTCTTGTACTTGTCTGTAAAATATTATAAAATCAACACGTGTCATTCTTCAAATCTACAGTCTGTTCAATCATGGCAGAACTGCTTTCACATTTTGCATTTGCCATAAAAATGTCACTTTCTGCTCCATGAGATCCGTTTACTTTTCTGTGTTTATTTGATTATTAGCTGTAACAAGAAAAACGTGTCATTTAATCATGAAACCCATCTCAATGTTTCTGATATATAAAGATAGCACAACACAAGAAGTGTGAATGTGTGACTTCCCGTTTTTCTTCAAACATTAAATGCATAAATAATTATACAGCATATAATCTACTTTTTTTTTTCATGAGCCCATGCTGAGTATATCGCTATAAAACATAACTTTTTAACACTCACCAGCTTTAATCGTTGTCAGGGGCAGGAGAATGATCGACAGCATAAACGGTGCTTTCATCCTCTAAATAAAAAAAGTGGACGCAAACCCCCCTCAAGTTATAACAATACCAGATATCATTCTAGGATGTGTGTATATAAGCTGTGAAATAATGAATGAATTAAGCAGTACTTTGAACAGAAATCAATGCGAGGGTAAAAAAAAAAGTTATTTCCTGATTTGTTCAATAAAGGCTCAGTCTCCTGGAGACATGTGTTTAACCAAAGTTTTTTTTTTATGTTTGACTTACCAAAGATTATAAAACGAAGCACTTGAAACTGCATACGTTTAAAACAATAATAAAAGTAACATTTTGTTAATTATCATCTACTGAATAGCGGACTGAGCCAGTGTCATATTAGGTTACATCCACCTTTATCGCTGCTGCTGCGTTTCATGGTTCACGCCACACGACAATGCAAATGAAGCCTCAAACTGACCTCCCTGAACGTGCCTACAGGAAGTGGCGAGCGTGACGTATCAGCCCATCAAATGCCTGTTTTCTACCTCAACTCGCTAAAACTTAAGAAAACCTAGAGTCAGCGAAGAAAACTCACGCAAAAAGACCAAACATCAGCCACTACAGGACGTTTATCTCAACAAAATACACGAACTTCGGACTTGCGTACTTGACTCTGAAGTACGGACTTGATGACGCCCGCGAAATGCATTCTGGGACACCTGGCTGTACCAAGTCAACGGTCGACTCTCTGTACTAGTTACCTTCCGATGCGTTCTTGATAAAGCGGGCAGAGAAAGTATACATCCGGGTATTCACATGGCTGTTTTTATCGTGACTTACGTTAAATCTATTTATTTTCATATTTAGCATAGCTGCGGCACAGATTATGATTATTATATTTATTTATTACTTCCATCTTCACACATTTAAAAACAGACACTGCTTAGTTTTAACTCGTTAAAAGCCAAGAACGTCTACGACTGAGAAACTAAATGAAGTGGCTTTAATAAGAAAAGCTTATTATTAGCACTGGACTGCTAGCTACTAGCCTAATCCTGTTAATTAGCTGTGATAAAATAAATTACTACAAACTAAAGGAAACAAAGATTCTTTTTGTAAAAAAGTTATTTATTCAGTTTTGTCAAAAAAAAATCATGTATATACATAAAGACAAAATATTGACAAGAGTCAAGATGGATGATTCAATTATTAATTAAAACCAGACTTTCTGCACAGAGAAATAATTAAATAAACTGTCAGATGAAGCTTCATTGTCGTCCATCTTTACTCTTTCCCTGAGAATCATATCCAGCAGTGTAACAGGGACCTGCGGTCAACAGATGATAATAATCGTTGTAATATTAAAGATTGATGTACGGTGAAAAGTGGAAATATTAACACCAAGATGCTTGATGTTACAGTTGTAGGTTCCTATGTTTTTATCTTATGACCTTAAGAGTTGTCGTGCATATGGTTGAATATATATATATATATTTTCACATTTCAATTGCCTCTGCAGAGATGGGCAGCTGCATCTCTTCATTCCCCAGTGTAAGGAGGCTCCAATCACTGCAAGGTATCACTGGCTTTGCATACTGTATCTACATGCACAGAAAATACGGCTAACAAGTTTGTTTTTTAAAAAAAATAAAAAATCATGAAATACTATTATAGGTATTGTCTCAGATCATATCATCCTTCGTCCTCTTCTCCTGCCAGGACGGTTTTTCTTCACTTGATGTCACTGCTGTCAAATGAAGAGCACTTGTTAACCTCTTTCTGAAACGTGTGGACAGCACCGTCATTTTGTTTCCACGTGAAACATTAACCAAGACACATAACGTGCAAACTAAAACTAACTAAAATTTGCACAAGAATCACTTCTACACAAACAAATATAATAAATACATTTAAAATAATAATAATGAATATTTAATTTGTAGAATAAATGTGATATTGTGTGAATTCTTACCTTTTTGTCCTTTGCGTTTGTAAAGGAAGATACCAATATTAACACAGACTCCCACCACCAGAATCAAGCCTGGTAGCAGAAACCAATAGAGTGGGTCTACGAAAGAAAAATGAAAGAAACACAAAAGAAAAAATAAATGAATAAGTCATCCAATGGTTTCCAAGCATCCTGTATCTCTCAGTGTGCTCATGTTCAATCATTTCAGGATGTTTGAGATCACTGTGTAGATATTTATTAATGTGAAACTCACTCTTGATGAAAGGGTTGAAGACTGCTTTGCTGTATTTGTAGCTGACTGGGTTTTCCACCCCACAGCTAATCCTTTGCTCAACCGTTTTCTGGAAATCCAAAGGAAAAACAACATCAGCCTGAAGCTCATGAACCAAAATACTAGTGTTGTCTTTATACTTCCAGATTATAGACCTACTAACACCATCATCATGTTTGTACCTTTGTTATTTTAAACTCCTTGTTTTGATTCCCCAAGACCATGTCATGTAACTTCCAGAAATAGCTGACTGGCTCAGCGTCTGTAGTGTCGTTGACTTCACAGGTTAAAATGCAGTAGGTCTGTTCATCGTCACAGCTTTTGGAGATAGTGGGAGTAGGAACGGCGGCTGATGGAAACAAACATTTAATTAGAAATCGGATGAGTAAATAAATATCGAGTCCTACTTCCTCCACTTACTGATAACCACGATTTCAGTCGTGTGCAGGACTTTGTCGTTGATCTCTGCTGTGTAGCTGCCGCTGTCCTCCAGTGTCAAGTTTGAGATGATCAGCTCTCCAGTTGTGGTGTTTAGTGTACAGTGATCTAAAAGGACAATAATTACCATAGAGGTTTTTACTTGAATTTTAAGGAGATCATTTGCAATAAATTGGATTTAAATTATCTATTGCATTTAAATTATCTGGGATTAGCAGTGAGCAGTGTGAACTTTTTTTAAAGATGTAGAAACTCCTTAAACGTCAAAGAGATGAAAATTATATTAATGCTTAAAAAAATTAATTAAAAAAAAATAGAAAAACAGAAAAAGAGAAAAACAAAACAAACAAACTGTGGGGTGCAGTTTCCGTAACTGTTCATCAGATGGTAAATATTTAAATTAAAATAAAATCAATCATCTAAATTAGGACGCAGTTACACTAAGCGTCCACCAGGTGGCATTAATATAAATGAGGGTGCAGTTACACTGAGCATTCACCAGGCGGCAATAATATAAATTAGGGTGCAGTTACACTGAGCGTCCACCAGGTGGCATTCATACAAATGAAGATGCAGTTATAGTGAGTGTCCACCAGGTGGCAATAATATAAATTAGGGTGCAGTTACACTGAGCGTCCACCAGGTGGCATTAATATAAATGAGGGTGCAGTTACACTGAGCGTCCACCAGGTGGCATTCATACAAATGAAGATGCAGTTATAGTGAGTGTCCACCAGGCGGCAATAATATAAATCAGAGTGCAGTTACACTGAGCGTCCACCAGGTGGCATTAATACAAATGAGGGTGCAGTTACACTGAGTGTCCACCAGATGGCATAGATTTTCCACTCATGTTGTGTTCCGGTTAAATTTGAGGGATTTAAAAGTTTTGTATGTAAAAATTGTTAATTTGATGAGACAGACATAAGATTCAACGATTTTTTTTCACAAAATGATTTGTACACAGAAAATAAACTTTATTAATTAGCATACAATGGTTTGTGTTTGCTGAGTGTCCAGCAGATCACAGTAGATTCAAGGTTCTTATTATTCAAATACTCTGTAATAATGTAATATTTAATCACTAAAATCACTTAAAATTGTATTTTATTTTAACTTTGCTATCTGTATAATATATGGGAACGTGTCACAAACAAATAGAAAAACGTAAAAAGACAAACAGTCTGTTAAATCTTGAGGGAGTTTATCTTTGAATACCTTTGTATAATTTACTGATGCCTCCAAACCGCTCCACGGTGACGTTAGGTCCATGTTTCCACACTATACTGGTGATGTTATCAGTCACACGGCCTGGACTAAGGACAACTTTTGTCCCCACTTTCAGGTAGATGTCTGCAAAAGAAAACACTTCATTAATCTGACTGTACAACCTTCATTTCAGGCTCAGTCAAACTCATTTTAGTTCAGTGGATTGTTCTTTAGTTCAGGGGTTTTAATACTGTGCTCCTGAAAAGTCTACTACTGAAATAAATCCAACCCAACCCAGCTGCTGGTTTATCCTGTAACATCAGTCACAGCACAAACAAACTGAGAAAAGACTCCTCTTGTTCTACGACGTGATTCTATTGCATCATAATAATTTTCCAGTCAGCTCATCTGCTGCTGTTAAAAGTTCACACAGTGGTTTTAAACATCTGAACTGAAGAGAATAAAATAAACAACTACGATGTGTCTGATCGTCTCAACACGTGTTTGTAGAAATGTGTCAAAGACAAAAGGAGAACATGAACTTACATGGATAAGCTCCACATGTAATTAGCCCCAGCATTAGCATCAGCAGCGTCTTCATCCTCTCTGACACGAGTTAAAATATGACTGTAGGTAGCAGGAAGGAGGAGGCTGACAATATCAGAAACAAAGAGCAGCAGCGTAGACATGGACTGCTCTGTAAAGGCAGCTGCCTCTTTATCTACACGCAAGAGAGAGGCGTCACCTTACCTGAAGTGAACTCACCTGTCTAGTTGGGTGGGTTCAGGGAGAGCCGTGTCTTTTTCCTCTCAAAGAAGAGTCGAGTCTTTCAGCTCCTGAACGGCTCTTTATTTATCATCTGTTAAAGCCTAACACAGCAAGAACTTATTTTGTGCAGTTATTCTGCTACAAAAACATTTTTAATTTTGTTTAATATTTCTGATAATAAAACTTTAATTGTGCAAACAAATGAACAAAACACTGCAATCACATCTACAGATTCTACATGTGTGCTTCAGTCAGATGTATCTTCTCTCTCTTTTCTGGCCTTAGGCAGATGGTCCCTCCATATGAGCTTTTTTCTGCTCAAGGTTTCTTCCAGTTAAAGCTGTAAACGTCTTTGCTGGCGGGCAGAGTGTGGGGTGCAGTTTTTTAATTGTTCATCAGGTGGTAAATATTTAAATGAAGGTGCAATTACAGATAGCGTCCACCAGGTGGCTAAGGTTTAAATTAAGATGCAGTTACAGATAGTGTCCACCAGATGGCGGAGATTTTCCACTCATGTTGGATTCTTGTTAAATTTAACCGATTTAAAAGTTTTATCTCTGAAAAATGTGACTAATTTGATCAGACTGACCTCAGATATAACGATTTATTTCACTAAAAGGATTTCAACACACAAAATAAACTGTATTAATTAGCATATATTGTTTTGGGTTGGCCTAGTGTCCATCAGATCACAGTAGATTTTTTATTTTATTTATTGTCAAATACTCATAATAATAATGAAATGTAATTATTGGTGCATGGAGCCCTCTCCAGAAGCTTAAATAAAATAAAATATGTGTAAAGCGACAATTTGTATTGTTAGTGACACTTACTAATTGTAAATACAATTTAAATGAAATCCACACACATCAGTGAACAACTGGTATAAAGATTCTTCCTGCAGGTTTGTGGTGGAAGCAGCTCTTAATATTTTCATTTTGCAGTGAAAACATTCTGCTCTGTCCAGTCCCCAGTGTCTTTTAATGTCATGCAGATGCTGCTTCGTTTACAGGTGTCATTCATAATCTTGCTCGTAGCTTTGATAGAGGGGAACCGATTCTTCTGATTCACTGCCAAACATCGGCTCTTTTGCTCATGACACACTGGATGAAGCCTTGTGAAGCTTTTAGAGCTTCCTCCTCATTGTACACGCTTGAAAGTGTTACGACATTTTGGAAAGTCACCAGTGAAACATTTGAATGCCATGCATTAACTTTCTACTTCTTAATACTTGAAACGTGGCTTTAATTGGTACGACAGATTTGTGCTGTGAAGTCTGATCCAAGGTGTTTCAACATGACTAAAGCTTTCTGAGAGGTTCTTATGCAACGCTGTGAAGCCCAGACGGAGGAAACACTGAGCTGTGTTTCATAATGAACGAATCGGTGCAAGTGATTCAAATCAGTCAGCGCTTCATTGCAACGTATGAAGCCTCAAACGTCATCGCGGAAATTTACCATCCCCATGTGTTTCACATGAACTTTTTAGACATGACATTATATTGGGATAGACCCAACTATCAAAAGTCACTGGACAGCAGCTGTCAAGGTAGGACAGAGCTACAGAAGAAGGACTACTTAATAAACCAATTAGTTTTTATCACTCGAAGGTCCTCTTCTTTCATTCCTTCATGTGTGTCAATATTAAAATACAGCTTCTGATTTTACACCTGTCTTCATAAAATCACACATTTTTACAGTTTCTTCTTCTCAAAGAGGAGCCGAATTAGTCTGTTGGAGAATGACTGTATGGTTGTTTCCACCAATCAACGCTTCATTCACCGTCTCTGTCAAAGGACACATTGATGACATGAATAGATTTTACTTTACTGTTGATAAAACACTATAAAATAGTATATTTAAATACTTGATTCATAGTCATGCAGTTTTATCTCAAAATGTTTTACACATCTACATTTCATTCTCTAGGTGGACAAAGGACATTTGTCCTTGATTGGACTGATAGAAGAATTAAAATAATCATCAGGACCATAATGTATCTGTAACACTGGTGGTTGAGCTGTCCAAAAATAAAAGAAAGTTTTCATCAAAACTCAAATAGAGTCGACACAGAAGTTATTATTTTCTTATTCTTATATGTCTCCATAGACAATTAACAAGTTACTCATAAGCTCCATTGATTTGCAGTGGTTATCACTGACTTTGCATATCTACATGCACAGAAACAAAGGCATAGCAAAAAAAAAAAAAAAAAAATGTACAGATCCACGACCCTCCAGCTGTTACAGAAAATGAATGAATAATGAAAAATGTACAGAGGGGAGACGGATTGGGAGGGAATGTACAGGGAGACTGGGAAAGACACACAATTAGAGAAGTGGAAAGAGATTATGTTAATACTTTTTTTTTTTTTTTTATTAAATCGTTATAAGTATTGTAAAGACTTGACATTTTTGAATCCTGTGGTCTCGCAATGTCAGATCATCCTCTTCTTCTGCTGCCAGGCTGGTTTTTCTTTCATTGCTGTCAAAGGAAGAATTTTTACCACAATGAAACAACAACACTTATTAACCACTTTCTGTGAAACATTAACCAAGACTCGTAACATACAACTGCAGCTCTAAAATATGTGAAATTAGAAGTTCACCTCTTCCCTTTTTCACAGGTAAGTTAAACAATCTATCTACAACAGGAACTTAAATTAGACCCTGGTTCCTGCTGTGGAAATTTCCGAGGAAACACCAACTATAAAGGACACAGTGGATGTCAGGTCCTGAAGGTTTCTTGAACTGAATATATAAAAATACTCAGCAGGACCATAGTGTGTCTGTTTGTGAAATTACTGGTTTTACTCACCAGAATTCAAAGTTGTACAGTCATAAAACGGCTTTTAAAATATACATATTTAACTGGACTTTGGTCCTTGTCCACTGTAATGGTAAATATTCGAACACATTAACACTCAGCAGCATTTTGAAAATCCTCGCACTGGTCTGATTCTGAATAGACAAACCGTACACAAACCAGTGGAATCAGCATCTTACGTAGTTTTCATAGTTAAACTTCAGGCTCTCAACAACTGGCATCTTTCTGTATTATCTTGTTAAACCCATTCTCACTATAAGCACCTCTACACAGACATATAGAGAAAGTAAAAATCCTTTGTGAATTCTTACCTGTTCTGCGTTTGTATTTGCATATGGGGACCAGAACCATCAGAACCATCAGAACCATCAGAACCACCCCCAGTGGTATGAATGGGAAGATTAACCGATTCTCTACAAAAAAAGAAAGAATAAATTAGTAAAACTGTAATTCTTTAGCAACAATGATATCTTATTATAACGTGCTTTGGGGTGTTCCAAACTTAGAAGAGCTGCAGAGTGCAACTAGAGGTGAGGAAGTTGCACCAATTCAGTTGTGCTTTGATGCTGATGATGACAAAGAAAGTAGTGACTAAATAGAGGTGAGGGGTAACAATGCATCTAATGAGGGGGCAAGTCTAGTATTCAAAAGAATATAATTATATATATAAAAACAGGTGAAAAGTCTAGTGACTGCTAACGTTAGCCGATCACTCTAGACCACGGGTGACCACACTGACCAAGTCAAAGTGATCTACCAGTCGATCGCGTTTGACGTAATGAGCACGCCTGCTCTCGACTCTTTTAGGTTTTTAAATGTTTTTCTATAGAAATGAACCCCTGCATGCCAGCTATTTAGTAACACAGGAAGTCAGGACATGACAAACGTCACTTCCACCAGACTGTGACACATGTGTGAGCACGATGTAGATAAATGTAGAAGTGAAACTCACCAGAGTTGGAGGAGGAGGTGATGAAAGGGTTGAGGACTTCTTTGCTGCTTTCAAAGCTGACTGGGTTTTCCATCTTACAGATAAACGAAGACTTCTTCTCCTCCTAGAAAACCAGTGAAAAACAACATTAGCCTGAAGTTCATGAAATAAAAATGGTCCTTGAATGTATGAATTACTTGATCTGTCTGTTACTGATCACATTCACCTTTGTTATGTTGAGCTCCTTGGTTTTACTCTTCATCACGTCACCTGACCACCATGAATAGACGACTGGTTCAGCGTCTGTAGTGATGCCTTCACAGGTGAGAACACAGTGGGTCTTTTCAGCATCACAGCTTTCTGACACAGTGGGTGTAGGAACTTCAGCTGATGGAAACAAACAAACATTTCATTAGATTAAAGATGAATAAATTATCAGATATTCCAGACTAGCTTGAGTCATATTTCCTCCACTTACAGATAACCAGGATTTTAGTTGGGTTCATGACTCTGTTGTTGATCTCTGCTGTGTAGCTGCCACTGTCCTCTAGTGTCAGACCTGAGATGGTCAGCTCTCCAGTTGTGATGTTCAGCGTACTGCGATCTAAATGGATAATAATGTGTTATTAAAGGTATTAACCCATAAGGACCCACGGTGACACGGCCGTCACACACTCTGTAAATACTCTGGAAAGTTACAGATAGAGCTTTTTTATTGAATATAACTCATGAAGTCCCAGAGTGACATCCACTTAACATCCTGGCAAAGTCATGTGACACTATGTGAATTGTTGTCATTATGACATCACTTCCAAAATGGTGGCATACCTGGTTAGCACTTGGGAGAGCGCTAGCTAATTTTGAAAAATATTTTTTTGGACTGTAAAGGTAAGTTTTAGCCCATGTAACAATTGTAATCATTTAATAACAAGTCCATGATCACTTTTAAGCTGTTTTGACCGCATTACTTGCACAAATTTATGCATAGAATGTTTTGAAAAATTGCTGTGACATATGTGTCACATCAGGCCTTTAACATAAAAATTGCTGTGGAAAATACCATGTGACGTATATGTCACAATAAGAAAAATGGCAGTGATTTGCTCAAATAATTAAGCTCAATCAGTTAATTTGTATTAACAGATTGTATCAGTGGTTCATTTGAAAGCATAATGTCAAGTCAAATAAATGATAACCTGTATAATGACACAAGAAGGTGCACATCAGTCCCTAAGTTCACCTTCTCTTTAGCAGAAACAGTTTTCTTGGTAAATAAATGGACAAACCAACACACAAACAGTTTTTATTAAACTATGCTGGCCCTGGTTCATTTTTTTTATATTTTTGTATGCATAAAAAAAAACAAAAAACAAAAAAAAAAACGGTTCAGTGTTGGTATCTTTACATTTCACTGACAACACTGACTCGCCAAACAAGCATGTTCAGGACAAGTGAAGATCTGCCCATGGCTCAATATGTTTCTCAAACAATGCCTGGAAACACCAGAGGAGTACAACTCCATTGATGGAGTGGATTCATGGGTGGGGTAGACCTCCATGTTGCATGCGTCGCAAGGTACCAAATGAGGTCACAGAGGTGGTATCTCTACCTGTTCTAGCAAACCATCATGCAAGGCCTAGTCAATGCATGGTGACTGTAAACTACTTGGTGTCCAAAAGCCACTGAAACAAAGCCACTGTTGAAAATACTACTAATATGAGGCTGTTTTATTGTTCAGTTTGATATTGTTGTGCTGCAAATCAAATTTGAACAATAATCTGTGGCTAAGGGCGGCACAGTGGCGAGGTGGTTAACACTGATGCCTTACAGCAAGGTCACCAGTTTGAATCCATGGGCCAGTTGGCCTTTCTGTGTGGACATATAAAATCTATAATAAATTTCCTTTAAACGCCTGATGTGACATACACTGTATGTCACTTTACAGATCTTGGCCACTAGGTGGTATTTTTCCAAAATAACACCAGAACTGTGTTCTAGGTGCTCCACCTGGTCTGTTTTATATCCAGCATAATTTTCCTATAAGGAAAAATGGGTCTGGGTTCTTATGGGTTAACTTAAAATTTAAGGAGATAATAAGTAAACTGGATGGACCCAGACACTGTAATGACGTATCCAGGGATAATCTGAACTGTTTAAAATTCCTTAACATGATTTCAATATATTCTGGTATTTTTGTTTCAATGTCTCCACAATGTAAGTGCGTTTAAAGAGTTAACAACAAAAATTAAACTAAACCCCAGACAATAAGTCATGTTTTTAAGGTTTTTATTTTAAGGATAAAATTGTAATAAACTGAACTGACTGCTTCATTCAAGTTCTCTGGGATTATCTGAGTATTATAACATTTTATTAAGATGAAGACATTTCTTACAATTGACCAAACATATTAAAAGATCCTTTCATTTAAAGTATACTTCAGGGTTTCAATTCTATGCGTTTATTCGATTATAATTATAATCTATCAAGTCCATGTGGGCATCCATTAAAAATCTTTAGAAATGAAATCTATCCATGTGCACAAAAGGGAAAAAAAACCCTTATCCATGAATAAATCTTAAATGTCTGTACCTTTGAAGTATTTAACGTTGCGTCGAAACCACTCCACAACGATGTTCAATCCATGTTTCCATACTATAGTGTTGATATCAGTCACAGGGCCTGGACTAAGGACAACTTTATCACCTAGTTTCTTGTAGATGTCTGAAAAAAAGAAAATACAATTTAAACAGACTTATTTTATTAATAGCCATGTTTACAGATAAAACACAGTTCAGTCCTAAAACATTACAACCAACTGCAAATGGATTAAACTGAGATCTGGAGAATTTAGAGTCAACACCTTGAACTTGAACTCAGATCATTCCTGAACCAACGCTGACCTGGCTGAAAGAAACCATCAGGGAATTAAAGAATAAAAGTGTGTACAAGTGATTTAAGTGTGATTTAATCAGAGCACTCTAGACAGACTTTGTTCTCCACATGTATCAGTGATCCTTGGCTGCCCACATCCATCTTCTCGTTCTTTGGTCCACTTTTGCAGAACTGCAGTTTTGAGAATGTTCTGACCAAGTTGTCTAGACATCTCAACTAGATCCTCGTCTTTTTCCTGCTTCTAACCAGTGGCGTCATTAGGCCTATTTTAGGGGGGCTTCAGCCCCCCTAAAATATTCTTAAGCCCCCCTAAATCATTTTATGTTCATTTATAAAATTTTTTTTTTTTTTTTTTTTTTTTTTTTTTTTTTGCAAAAAAGTGCTGACAAATTCAATATAATGTGGCGAGAATTTGAGTTTAGATAAATAATCATATAACCAGTTATTATTAACTTAAATGTGATCATAAATCTTAGTTTCCCTTATGCAAGCGGTAGAGAGTCAGAGTCAGTGCGTCGTTATCGAGTCCATTCCACTTGTTCATATAGAGCACGCCCACATCACTGAAATCCAGGCCACGTTTTCCCTGCAACCTAGGTTGCACTGTACCTGGGTACCTGCAGTGTGTGTACCGGGAGCGGAGCACACAGAACCGACTAGAGCAGCATTAGAAGAAGAACGTGAACAAGAATGGACATACGACATTTTTTCAAGAGAGTAAGTATCACTGCTGATAGTAACAATAAGTTAGCTGCAGCCCCCCAGCTAACAGCAGAAAGTCCCACGTAATTGCCAAATGCTCCCTGTTTGACAAATAAAAACCTGGCTTACACACTCTGTAGCCGAGAGCCCCCCTGTACAGGAGGCAGCATGAGATGCGTGCTGTATATCTCTGTGTACGTCTTACCTTTATTGTTTGCGGTCAAAAGTTACATTTCAGCTCCAAAAGAACTCTGCTACTTACAGTAGCTAGCTAGTTAGTCCGAAATGCAATGTGAAGGTCCTGGTTGTTTATAGAGTTAGGTGTGCACTCTTCATATTATCTTTGGGGTGACTGTGGCTCAGTAGGTAGAGCGGGTTGTCCACGAACCAGAGGGTTAGCGGTTCGATCCCCGGAATGTGCCACATGTCGAAGTGTCCTTGAGCAAGACACTGAACCCCCAGTTGCTCCCAGTGCGTGGCACTGGTGTGTGAATGTGTGCGTGCTTGTGTGAGTGAATGGGTAGATGTGTCTCTGACTGTAAAAGCGCTTTGAGTACCAATAGGTAGAAAAGCGCTATATAAAAGCAAGGCCATTTACCATTTACTTCCTTCTGGAGCATCAGATGCACACCGTGAAACAGCTCATTCACGTATGATTATGTGGATAATAATAATAATAATAATAATAATATTTGCCACCCTTAAAAACAGACGACATTCTTTGATGCTTCCACCCACCAAGTAACTTCCAATTGTAGCCATGTTATTTTAAAATGGTGTACTTTCTGAGAACACAATGCTCTTTTTTTTGCATACAGTTTTGGCTAATACATGTGGGCTCTTAATGAATAAGAAGCATTGGTTAAATACGGCACTGTAACTATGTGGATTTCTTTCTTTTTGTTGTTGTTGTTAATGCTGTAAACATACAGTACTTCCTGTGTTTGTTGTTGTACTGTGTTAAAAATGTAATGGTGGCCTAAAACATTTGCACAGTAAAGTATCTCTGTTAAATCTGTCCAAAACGTGCAATTTCTCAGTTTTTGTTAGCTGTTTGTGAAATTAAACGTTCGCTCACATTCTGTGCATCTCCTGGGGGCTAAGCCCCCCCTGTCCTTAAAACCTAGTGACGCCCCTGCTTCTAACATCAACTCTGAGGATATTGGACAGCAGACATCCCTAGTTATAATGTTATGGCTGATGTAACAACTCACCTGTGTTGACGACTTGTTTGCTGCTTTTAGTACTGACTGGGTTTATCATCGTACACCTGAAGAAAGACGACTTCTCCTCCTAGAAATCCAGTAAAAACTACATTAGACTGAAGCTCATGAACAAACAGTTTATTGAGAGAAGTTTTGTAGAGAAAGTTTTTTTTTTTTTTAGTAATGTGACTCAAACCTAATGATGAAGACTTCCCTCCAACTGAAGAAACAAATCTTAACTAAACTTCCAGAAAATTAACATAAACTGTAAAGTGCTGAGTATTTCTATCCACTACCATCAACACTGGTACATGTATCTTTGTACTGCTTCCAGTAGAAATATGTATAACTACTACTGAATTTAAGTAGTATTAATGTTTACTTTTCCTTCTATTTACTTTGTGGGATAAATTAAAGGTTTATCTCACTTCTATATTTAAAATCTTGTTTTCATTTACATACAAGTGTAATCAGTTGCAATCAGTGCAAACAACACATGAACTTGTGAAATACTCTGTAATGATACTGATCACATTCACCTTTGTTATTCTGAGCTCCTTGGTTTTACTCTTCATCACGTCACCTGACCACCATGAATAGACGACTGGTTCAGCGTCTGTAGTGATGCCTTCACAGGTGAGAACACAGTGGGTCTTTTCAGCATCACAGCTTTCTGACACAGTGGGTGTAGGAACTTCAGCTGATGGAAACAAACAAACATTTCATTAGATTAAAGATGAATAAATTATCAGATATTCCAGACTAGCTTGAGTCATATTTCCTCCACTTACAGATAACCAGGATTTCTATTGGGTTCATGACTCTGTTGTTGATCTCTGCTGTGTAGCTGCCACTGTCCTCTAGTGTCAAGCTTGGGAACGTCAGCTCTCCAGTTGCAGTGTTCAGTTTAAAGCGACCTAAAATTACATCAACAGTTATCTACCAAAGAAGACTGAAGGTGTTCTGTTTTCAGGGATTTAATTGAAGGTGTTTCTAGTTTGACCATCAGGACTAAGTTATTCTACTTTAACACATTTGAGAACACATACTTTTCATCATATCATTTTGAAGATGGATTTTCAAGACTAAACTATAACAAACATTAGCTTAAGTGTTCAAAATTCAACCCCAGTCACACCCACTACCCCTGGTGAAAAGTGAGAAACACATCCCTTCCTCTACGACGTTAAATACCTTTGAATTTCGGGTAGAAGTCAATCGTGTCTCCATACCACTCCACAGCGAGGTTTGAATTATGTTTCCATGTTATGCTGGTGATGGGACCAGACACAGAGCCTGGACTAAGGACAACTGTGTCTCCTACTTTCTTGTAGTTGCCTGCAAAGTAAACAACTATATGAAAACATGTCACTCCTCCAATTTTCATTTACATGTGAAGAATCAAAAAGGCACTTTTAATAACTTATGGGATATCTACAGAAATAGTTTAAATATTAGCTACAGACAGACACATGTCAGGTATATTTTTACTGATTTGTGACACACTTTTTAGTATTTACTGTATTAGTATAGTAGTATAAGTAGATAATATAATTTGGGTTATATAAGCAGGCTAAAGTCTAGTCAGTCATACGTCCTTATTCACGTTACTTGACCTTCTTTACGGCAGAAGAAGAATCAAACACTCTACAGCAGGGGTCTTCAACGTTTTCCAGGCCAAGGACCCCCAATCTGATGGAGAGATGGAGCGGGGACCCCCTACTTATATATATATATATATATTGTATAAAATTGTGTTTTATATTAAACCGGTCCTATAGTGCCTTGTAGAAATGTACCTTGTTGTTCTGCATTCAATACTAAGATATTAAAATAACAAACAGGTTAATATATTCATGTTTTTATTTTGAACATGCAAGGTACAGTGGTATGGGTGGCCGTGCCACTGCCATTTATATCTTTTTTTTGGCGTGTTAAAAATCGATCCATTTTTTCATTTCTCTCTTCAAAACAGCTGCCAGCTACTAGCATGAATGAGCTCACGGGGAACCTGACAGAGTGTGTCACATACGGCCTCGTGAGTGGCACAGCAGCATAGATCGTTTATTTACATCAAGATGGTTGACTCTGTTGCCGTTTATGATCACTACTATCAGGAAATCGCCCATAAATATATGTTATATAATAGTTAGAGCCTTGATTCTTTTCCCCATAATCCACAAGCTGTATAACATTTAAAAAGAACTTCATGTGTGTTTAAAAAAAATTGTGGAGGTGAATATAAAAAAATGTCTAATCAATCAAAACATTTTCGCGACCCCCCTGCAGTACCTCCGCGGACCCCCTAGGGGTCGCGGACCCCCTGTTGAAGACCTCTGCTCTACAGGTTATTGATACATTACACATAGTTTCAACTTTTTAAAACGCAATAGTAAACATAAAGTATGAATATATGTCAAGAAGAGTCAGAACATACCTGAGTTAGCTTGACATGTATTCAATGTCACGAACAAGAGAAACAACGCCAACGCCCTACAGTTGATGGTAAAAACCTGCTCCATCCTCTCAGATATAAAATAAAATGAGACGGGAACAAACTGATAAACGGCTTACAACGTCAAGAAAATAATCTAGGGTAAATAAACCCCGAATAGATGGATAAAAATCCGCCCGTCGATAGAGAATTGTCGAGATCGGTTGGATCCCAGAAGAAAGTGAAACTAATAAAAAGCAGGAAGTCATGTGACGCAGTTTTAATAAAAGACAAAGAGCAGCATTACTCATGATCATAGGATAAGAGCCGTCCTTCTCAAACTACAAATTAAAATCCAAAACATTACAAAACAATGTTGTTGTTTTAAATTTTAAATCGCTCTCTCGCTCTCTCTCAAAAAAAAGGTAAGACATGATTAAATAAATCCTAAATGTCCACAGTGACATCTGGTGGATGAAAAGTAACACTACAAGAAACCGGGCAAACATAGATTAATTATATTTACATGGAGCTGTTTTTATTTGTACACCAGTTGTACAAGCACACAATTGTCCCATTAAAATTAGGTTTTGTTATTCAGTTTTGTCGGTGGCAGCACAAACATATGGAGAAAACCAACTATCAACTACTGGAAACTATAGTTTTTGCAGTATATTCTGATATATGATAGTGACTCTTGCATTGTGTTGTATAAGGAGCATGTACTTAAAATTCATCGGATGAATACTGCTATTGCACACTTTCTAAATGTATGCCCTACTATGTTTTCATGTTAACCAACGAATTTGAACTTGAGTGAATAATAATAATAATAATAATAAATACAACAACACACATCTGGCAAATCTGGGGACGCACGTGACTACAATTGTTAAATATTTCAGTCATTAATAAAGACAGACTGTTTTGTGCAGGGTAATCTGGTTCACAGGTGATGAATTATGTCCATTTAAGAAAAAATAATAATAAAAACTAATAAATTAAAGAAATAAATAGTTGGTTGCTTGCACTGACCAAAGTTCAGCCAGTTGTATAGCTTGACTTCTAGCGAGGAAGCGCTCTTCTAAAATAGTTTTTGGCCTGTTAGCAGCAGTAATCATCCGTCTGTCTTTCATCCTGTTAAATATATTCCAGCTCTCCATCAGAGTGTCACAGAGGCCCCAGAGTATTGTTCCTTTGAGGGACTTTGAAGAAAACCCTAGCTCAATAAGCTAACTAACAACAGTTTCTTTTCCTCACTCACATGTTTAGGTCTCTTTTTTCATCCCTTCATGACATTGACACCGCTATGGATCAGGCACAGTGACATATTTCTCAGCAATTAAAAATGCATACCATTACCAGCAGAAAGTCCTTTTGTCAAAAAGCACAGAGTTTGCTCGTTTTCTTTGTAAATTCTACATTTAAGAACGCATGCATTGCTTCAAGTGGACCCAGCCGTTCAAGCTACAGTTTTTTTTTCCCCTGTTGAAAAATACTTCCAGTTTGGTCCTCGTCTGCTGACAACTGCTCATCTTAAATGCCCAGGACAGCTGTCAAATGACACAAGAATAGTCAGAACTATTTCTGACCATTTATATAGTAATGGACACAATGGATGTTTAATTTTGACTGGACGTTACTTGAATTCATTATGCATCTGTCTCACTTTGCAGTAACTGGTTTTCAGTGTCTTTGCCATCATTAAATAACATTTCACTCACCAGTTCAATGGTTGTTATCAGGAGGCATTACTCCATAACCTGTAAAAAAAAATGGTTTGGTCATTAGCTCAACATGATAATCCTTGATTTACTAATAGTTAATGCGTTAGTTTCTTCGCTGGTAAGAGTGAATGTAAGACTGGCCTTACTCCAGGTTCATTATAAAGACTGATAATGTGCAACAACAATGGACCCAGAACAGAACCATGTGGGACGCCACATGATAGAAAAGATTAATGATCGGAAAAAAAAAGGATATTTGTTTACTCAACTGTTGTTAAATAAGATTTCACTCACCTGCTCTGTTACTGACATCTTGAACTGTGGTGTACACTGTTAAATAATAAAACAACTGTAAAGACCAGAACGTCTGTCGCTTAGTGTAAAATCTGTCACCATTTCTGACAATGAGAGAATAAATTCTGAACTGAACAATCAATAAAACAATTGTGGAAAATTAACCACTTCTCAATCTAATCATTAGTTGTAGCCATAACAGTGGATGCTTAGTCTTGATTGGATGTGTCTTTAATTACTCTCACTGTGCAATAACTGGTTTTCTGTTGTCACTGCTGTTACAATCATTAAATCACATTTCACTCACCAGTTCTATCGCAGTTAGGCATCGGTAGATAATCTGTTGAAAAAACAAACACATAACTAGCACTTGAATGTAAACTTGGGGATTTGATCACATGTAAAAGTGAACTTTGATCCTGCTTCAATATAATGGTTGATTATCTGGAGCACGTATTAAAATAACAATAATGGACCCAGAACAGGACCCTGTGGGACACCACATGATAGAAACACTGTGTCGGACAGAAATACCCACTTGCTGTTTCTGCTCAATGATATTTACAAAAATCCAAATCAATAACATTTCACTCACCAGGTCTTTTGTTGACAGTTTGAACTGTGGCGTACACTGTCAAATAATAAAAGCAGAATATCTGTCATTTAGTAAAAAATCCACACTTGTCACTATTTTCTGACTATGTATATGGACAATCAATAAAATAACTGGAAACTGAAACACTTCCCAATCTAACCATTAGTTGCAGCCATAAAGCTTCATAAATACCAGGTGATTCAGAAAATGTAGCTTCAATGATGCGTCTTAAATTGATCATGTGTCCATCCCACTGTTCAATAGCTGTTTTTCTCTTGTCACTGTTCTTACGATCATTAAATAACATTTCACTCACCAGTTCTATCGCAGTTTTCAGGAGGCATTTCTATGTAATCTGTCAAAAAAAAATGAATAAAAGAACCTTCATGACCAGCACACATCTTCAAAAAAACAAAACAAACAAACAAACAAACACACAATTACAGTGTATGAAACCAAAATAAAATACACATATTTGTGGGTTTCCAGCAGTAGCAGGCACAGAAGTGATATTTAAGAAAACATGAGTCATTTATTTCTAACACTCATATTACTCACCATTGTTGGGAGCATGAACTGTGTCGTACTCTGTCAAATAATAAAAGAACAGTCACTACCAGTCGCATATCACATGGTGTAAAATCCCAAACTTTTCTGACATATTAGAGAATAAACTATAAATCAATACAATGATTGGACTATTAACCACTTCACAATCTAAACATTAGATGAAGCCATAAAGTTTAAGTTTCAGATCTAACAAGGCTCGGTTATACTGTGAAATGACTGTTTCACTCACCAGTACTGATTTGCAGTGGTAGTACCGCTGTCAAGAAATAAAAGAAATGTCACCAACACTATTATACACATTTGGCATTAGCCCTGGTTCACTATGACTGATTGATAGAGTCACCTCTACACAGACATATCACACAGGAATAAGGCAAATAAACACATTTGGTAAACAGATTTAATTCTGAAGAATAGAAGTAAAAATTCTTACGTGTTCTGAGATTGAGTTTGAATAAGACGCCCACAACCACCACAATCACTAGAATCACCAGAATCAAGACAAATAGCAACAAAACCAGATTCTGATTCACTACAAAAAAAAAAACAAAGAAAAATTAAATTAATAAAAATGCAATTCTTTACCAACAATGCTATCTTATAATAAAGCGCTCTGAGGTGTCCTAACCTCAGCAGAGCTGCAGTCTGCAACACGAGAGGTGAGGAAGTAAAAACCTCAATCGTGCTTTGATGCTGATGATGACTAAATACTGTAGAGGTGAGGGGTAGCAATGCATGCAGTGAGGGGGCTCTGGCCTCTGGCAAGACCAGCCTTCAGAAGTATATCATTATAAATAT
This sequence comes from Planiliza haematocheilus, assembly GCA_005024645.1. Classification (NCBI taxonomy): domain Eukaryota; kingdom Metazoa; phylum Chordata; class Actinopteri; order Mugiliformes; family Mugilidae; genus Planiliza; species Planiliza haematocheilus. The sequence continues at coordinate 893,917 of SRSE01000765.1, forward strand.
ATATAAAGACTAGTGACTGCTAACGTTAGGCGATCACTCTGTAGAAATTAACCCCTGCATGCCAGCTGTTTAGTAACATTGAAAGTCATGACAAACGTCACTTCAACCAGACTGTGACACCTGTGAGAGCACGATGTAGATAAAAGTAGAAGTGAAACTCACCGGTGTTAGAGGAGGAGGTGATGAAAGGGTTGAGGACTTCTTTGCTGCTTTCAGAGCTGACTGGGTTTTCTAACTTACAGATAAACGAAGACTTCTTCTCCTCCTAGAAAACCAGTGAAAAACAATATTAGCTTGAAGTTCATGAAATAAAAATGGTCCTTGAATGTATGAATGACTTGAGCTGTCTGTTACTGATCACATTCACCTTTGTTATGTTGAGCTCCTTGGTTTTACTCTTCATCACGTCACCTGACCACCATGAACAGACGACTGGTTCAGCGTCTGTAGTGATGCCTTCACAGGTGAGAACACAGTGGGTCTTTTCAGCATCACAGCTTTCTGACACAGTGGGTGTAGGGACCCCAGCTGATGGAAACAAACAAACATTTCATTCGAGTTCAGATGAATAAATTATCAGATATTCCAGACTAGCTTGAGTCATATTTCTTCCACTGACAGATAACACTGATTTCAGTTGGGTTCAGGACTCTGTTGTTGATCTCTGCTGTGTAGCTGCCGCTGTCCTCTAGTGTCACATTTGGGAACGTCAGCTCTCCAGTTGCAGTGTTCAGTTTGCAGCGATCTAAAATTATAAAAGTTATATCAATAGTTATCGAGCAAACAAAAAACATGATTTTGACTGAAGTTGTTCTGTTGTTATAATTAAAGGTGTTAAATACCTTTAAGTTTTGGGTAGAAGTCAATCTCATCTCCATACCACTCCCCAGCGAGGTTTGAATTATGTTTCCATGTTATGCTGGTGATGGGAGCATCCACAGAGCCTGGACTAAGGACAAGTATGTCTCCTGCTTTCTTGTACTTGTCTGTAAAATATTATAAAATCAACACGTGTCATTCTTCAAATCCACTGTCTGTTCAATCATGGCAGAACTGCTTTTACATTCTGCATTTGCCATAAAAATGTCACTTTCTGCTCCATGAGATCCGTTTACTTTTCTGTGTTTATTTGATTATTAGCTGTAACAAGAAAAACGTGTCATTTAATCATGAAACCCATTTTAATGTTTCTGATATATAAAGATAACACAACACAAGAAGTGTGAATGTGTGACTTCCCGTTTTTCTTCAAACATTAAATGCATAAATAATTATACAGCATATAATCTACTTTTTTTTTTCATGAGCCCATGCTGAGTATATTTCAATAAAACATAACTTTTTAACACTCACCAGCTTTAATAGTTGTCAGCGGCAGGAGAATGATCGACAGCATAAACTTTCATCCTCTAAATAAAAAGGTGAACGCAAACCCCCCTCAAGTTATAACAATACCAGATATCATTCTAGGATGTGTGTATATAAGCTGTGAAATAATTAATGAATTAAGCAGTACTTTGAACAGAAATCAATGCGAGGGTAAAAAAAAAAGTTCTTTCCTGATTTGTTCAATAAAGGCTCAGTCTCCTGGAGACATGTGTTTAACCAAAATTTTTTTTTTATGTTTGACTTACCAAAGATAATAAAACGAAGCACTTGAAACTGCATACGTTTAAAACAATAATAAAAGTAACATTTTGTTAATTATCATCTACTGAATAGCGGACTGAGCCAGTGTCATATTAGGTTACATCCACCTTTATCGCTGCTGCTGCGTTTCATGGTTCACGCCACACGACAATGCAAATGAAGCCTCAAACTGACCTCCCTGAACGTGCCTACAGGAAGTGGCGAGCGTGACGTATCAGCCCATCAAATGCCTGTTTTCTACCTCAACTCGCTAAAACTTAAGAAAACCTAGAGTCAGCGAAGAAAACTCACGCAAAAAGACCAAACATCAGCCACTACAGGACGTTTATCTCAACAAAATACACGAACTTCGGACTTGCGTACTTGACTCTGAAGTACGGACTTGATTACGCCCGCGAAATGCATTCTGGGACACCTGGCTGTACCAAGTCAACGGTCGACTCTCTGTACTAGTTACCTTCCGATGCGTTCTTGATAAAGCGGGCAGAGAAAGTTTACATCCGGGTATTCACATGGCTGTTTTTATCGGGACTTACGTTAAATCTATTTATTTTCATATTTAACATAGCTGCGGCACAGATTATGATTATTATATTTATTTATTACTTCCATCTTCACACATTTAAAAACAGACACTGCTTAGTTTTAACTCGTTAAAAGCCAAGAACGTCAACGACTGAGAAACTAAATGAAGTGGCTTCAATGAGAAAAGCTTATTATTAGCACTGGACTGCTAGCTACTAGCCTAATCCTGTTAATTAGCTGTGATAAAATAAATTACTACAAACTAAAGGAAACAAAGATTCTTTTTGTAAAAAAGTTATTTATTCAGTTTTGTCAAAAAAATCATGTATATACATAAAGACAAAATATTGACAAGAGTCAAGATGGATGATTCAATTATTAATTAAAACCAGACTTTCTACACAGAGAAATAATTAAATAAACTGTCAGATGAAGCTTCATTGTCGTCCATCTTTACTCTTTCCCTGAGAATCATATCCAGCAGTGTAACAGGGACCTGCGGTCAACAGATGATAATAATCGTTGTAATATTAAAGATTGATGTACGGTGAAAAGTGGAAATATTAACACCAAGATGCTTGATGTTACAGTTGTAGGTTCCTATGTTTTTATCTTATGACCTTAAGAGTTGTCGTGCATATGGTTGAATATATATATATATATTTTCACATTTCAATTGCCTCTGCAGAGATGGGCAGCTGCATCTCTTCATTCCCCAGTGTAAGGAGGCTCCAATCACTGCAAGGTATCACTGGCTTTGCATACTGTATCTACATGCACTAACAAGTTTTTAAAAAAAAAAAAAAAAAAAAAAATCATGAAATACTGTTATAGGTATTGTCTCAGATCATATCATCCTTCGTCCTTTTCTCCTGCCAGGACGGTTTTTCTTCACTTGACGTCACTGCTGTCAAATGAAGAGCACTTGTTAACCTCTTTCTGAAACGTGTGGACAGCACCGTCATTTTGTTTCCACGTGAAACATTAACCAAGACACATAACGTGCAAACTAAAATTAACTAAAATTTGCACAAGAATCACTTCTACACAAACAAATATAATTAATACATTTAAAATAATAATAATGAATATTTAATCTGTAGAATAAATGTGATATTGTGTGAATTCTTACCTTTTTGTCCTTTGCGTTTGTAAAGGAAGATACCAATATTAACACAGACTCCCACCACCAGAATCAAGCCTGGTAGCAGAAACCAATACAGTGGGTCTACGAAAGAAAAATGAAAGAAAAAAGAAATGAATAAGTCATCCAATGGTTTCCAAGCATCCTGTATCTCTCAGTGTGCTCATGTTCAATCATTTCAGGATGTTTGAGATCACTGTGTAGATATTTATTAATGTGAAACTCACTCTTGATGAAAGGGTTGAAGACTGCTTTGCTGTATTTGTAGCTGACTGGGTTTTCCACCCCACAGCTAATCCTTTGCTCAACCGTTTTCTGGAAATCCAAAGGAAAAACAACATCAGCCTGAAGCTCATGAACCAAAATACTAGTGTTGTCTTTATACTTCCAGATTATAGACCTACTAACACCATCATCATGTTTGTACCTTTGTTATTTTAAACTCCTTGTTTTGATTCCCCAAGACCATGTCATGTAACTTCCAGAAATAGCTGACTGGCTCAGCGTCTGTAGTGTCGTTGACTTCACAGGTTAAAATGCAGTAGGTCTGTTCATCGTCACAGCTTTTGGAGATAGTGGGAGTAGGAACGGCGGCTGATGGAAACAAACATTTAATTAGAAATCGGATGAGTAAATAAATATCGAGTCCTACTTCCTCCACTTACTGATAACCACGATTTCAGTCGTGTGCAGGACTTTGTCGTTGATCTCTGCTGTGTAGCTGCCGCTGTCCTCCAGTGTCAAGTTTGAGATGATCAGCTCTCCAGTTGTGGTGTTTAGTGTACAGTGATCTAAAAGGACAATAATTACCATTGAGGTTTTTACTTGAATTTTAAGGAGATCATTTGCAATAAATTGGATTTAAATTATCTATTGCATTTAAATTATCTGGGATTAGCAGTGAGCAGTGTGAACTTTTTTTAAAGATGTAGAAACTCCTTAAACGTCAAAGAGATGAAAATTATATTAATGCTTAAAAAAATTAATTAAAAAAAAATAGAAAAACAGAAAAAGAGAAAAACAAAACAAACAAACTGTGGGGTGCAGTTTCCGTAACTGTTCATCAGATGGTAAATATTTAAATTAAAATAAAATCAATCATCTAAATTAGGACGCAGTTACACTAAGCGTCCACCAGGTGGCATTAATATAAATGAGGGTGCAGTTACACTGAGCATTCACCAGGCGGCAATAATATAAATTAGGGTGCAGTTACACTGAGCGTCCACCAGGTGGCATTCATACAAATGAAGATGCAGTTATAGTGAGTGTCCACCAGGTGGCAATAATATAAATTAGGGTGCAGTTACACTGAGCATTCACCAGGCGGCAATAATATAAATTAGGGTGCAGTTACACTGAGCGTCCACCAGGTGGCATTCATACAAATGAAGATGCAGTTATAGTGAGTGTCCACCAGGCGGCAATAATATAAATCAGAGTGCAGTTACACTGAGCGTCCACCAGGTGGCATTAATACAAATGAGGGTGCAGTTACACTGAGTGTCCACCAGATGGCATAGATTTTCCACTCATGTTGTGTTCCGGTTAAATTTGAGGGATTTAAAAGTTTTGTATGTAAAAATTGTTAATTTGATGAGACAGACATAAGATTCAACGAAATTATTTTTTCACATAAAGGATTTCAACACTTAAAATAAATTGTATTAATTAGCATACAATGTTTTGTGTCACCGTAAATTCAAGATTCTTTATGTAATAATGTAATATTTAATCACTAAAATAACTTAAATTTTTATTTTATTTTTACTTTGCTATCTGTACAATATATTGGCATGTGTAACAAACAAAGAAGAAAACTTAAAAAGACAAACAGTCTGTTAAATCTTGAGGGAGTTTATCTTTGAATACCTTTGTATAATTTACTGATGCCTCCAAACCGCTCCACGGTGACGTTAGGTCCATGTTTCCACACTATACTGGTGATGTTATCAGTCACACGGCCTGGACTAAGGACAACTTTTGTCCCCACTTTCAGGTAGATGTCTGCAAAAGAAAACACTTCATTAATCTGACTGTACAACCTTCATTTCAGGCTCAGTCAAACTCATTTTAGTTCAGTGGATTGTTCTTTAGTTCAGGGGTTTTAATACTGTGCTCCTGAAAAGTCTACTACTGAAATAAATCCAACCCAACCCAGCTGCTGGTTTATCCTGTAACATCAGTCACAGCACAAACAAACTGAGAAAAGACTCCTCTTGTTCTACGACGTGATTCTATTGCATCACAATAATTTTCCAGTCAGCTCATCTGCTGCTGTTAAAAGTTCACACAGTGGTTTTAAACATCTGAACTGAAGAGAATAAAATAAACAACTACGATGTGTCTGATCGTCTCAACACGTGTTTGTAGAAATGTGTCAAAGACAAAAGGAGAACATGAACTTACATGGATAAGCTCCACATGTAATTAGCCCCAGCATTAGCATCAGCAGCGTCTTCATCCTCTCTGACACGAGTTAAAATATGACTGTAGGTAGCAGGAAGGAGGAGGAGGCTGACAATATCAGAAACAAAGAGCAGCAGCGTTGACATGGACTGCTCTGTAAAGGCAGCTGCCTCTTTATCTACACGCAAGAGAGAGGCGTCACCTTACCTGAAGTGAACTCACCTGTCTAGTTGGGTGGGTTCAGGGAGAGCCGTGTCTTTTTCCTCTCAAAGAAGAGTCGAGTCTTTCAGCTCCTGAACGGCTCTTTATTTATCATCTGTTAAAGCCCAACACAGCAAGAACACGTGGTGTTGATGAGCCCTTTTGCATTCAGTGTTTTTATAAGAAGGCTAATAACAAATTTTAATTGTGCAAACAAATGAACAAAACACTGCAATCACATCTACAGATTCTACATGTGTGCTTCAGTCAGATGTATCTTCTCTCTCTTTTCTGGCCTTAGGCAGATGGTCCCTCCATATGAGCTTTTTTCTGCTCAAGGTTTCTTCCAGTTAAAGCTGTAAATGTCTTTGCTGGCGGGCAGAGTGTGGGGTGCAGTTTTTTAATTGTTCATCAGGTGGTAAATATTTAAATTAATGTGCAATTACAGATAGCGTCCACCAGACGGCTAAGGTTTAAATTAAGATGCAGTTACAGATAGTGTCCACCAGATGGCGGAGATTTTCCACTCATGTTGGATTCTTGTTAAATTTAACCGATTTAAAAGTTTTATCTCCGAAAAATGTGCCTAATTTGATCAGACTGACCTCAGATATAACGATTTATTTCACTAAAAGGATTTCAACACACAAAATAAACTGTATTAATTAGCATATATTGTTTTGGGTTGGCCTAGTGTCCACCAGATCACAGTAGATTTTTTGTTTTTTATTTTATTTATTGTCAAATACTCATAATAATAATGAAATGTAATTATTGGTGCATCCCTCTCCAGAAGCTTAAATAAAATAAAATACGTGTAAAGCGACAATTTGTATTGTTAGTGACACTAACTTACTAATTGTAAATACAATTTAAATGAAATCCACACACATCAGTGAACAACTGGTATAAAGATTCTTCCTGCAGGTTTGTGGTGGAAGCAGCTCTTAATATTTTCATTTTGCAGTGAAAACATTCTGCTCTGTCCAGTCCCCAGTGTCTTTTAATGTCATGCAGATGCTGCTTTGTTTACAGGTGTCATTCATAACCATCTTGATAGTAGTTTTGATAGAGGGGAACCGGTTCTTCTGATTCACTGCCAAACATCGGCTCTTTTGCTCATGACACACTGGATGAAGCCTTGTGAAGCTTTTAGAGCTTCTTCCTCATTAGCTTAAAAGTGTTACGACATTTTGGAAAGTCACCAGTGAAACGTTTGAATGCCATGCATTAACTTTCTACTTCAAATACTTGAAACGTGGCTCTGATTGATGTGACAGGTCTGTTCTGTGAAGTCTGATCCAAGGTGTTTCAACATCAGTGTCTTGGAGGTATGACTAAAGGTTCTTATGCAACGCTGTGAAGCCCAGAGGGAAGAAACACTGAGCTTGTGTCTCATAATGAACGAATCGGTGCAAGTGATTCCAATCAGTCAGCGCTTCATTGTGAAGCCTCAAACGTCATCGCGGAGATTTGCCATCCCCATGTGTTTCACATGAATCTTGTAGCCATGACATTATCTTGGGTTGGTTTTTCAATAAAAGTAGAAAATGATTTATTTTGCAGTTTTACAGCAGCTTACAGATTAAGAACAGTGCACGCAAGAAAAAAAAGCAAAGAAATAAAAAAGTAAAGAAATAAATAGTACAACAGTTAATACATATGTGGTCGTCCAGCAGCAGGAAGGAAGTACCTGTCTAAACAAAAATAAAAAAGAGCCTCAACAATATAAAGTCAGCAGCCGTTGATGTAGAAAAGAGCAGCAGCAGAAGAAGAAATGTAATGTAAACATATTACTAAACCATATAGTTGTTATCAGTCACAGGTTCAAGTTTCTTCTTTTATGTGCGTCGTTGCTAAAACACTTACTAATTTACTCCCGTCTTCACTAAACCACACATTTCACAGTTTCTTCTAGTGGCTCAGACACAGAGACATTTGATTTACATTTTTCAAATACTTACAGTAGCTTAGTCACACAGACAGGATATAAAAATAATATACAAAGAAAAAGTCTCCACCTGGATTTAACTAAGGAAACAGGTAGGAGTCTCCTATTGGATAATTACTGCTGTTATTTAACCCCAGCTGATGCAATGAGTAGCAAAAAAATAAATAAAATAAAACGTGTAAATGGTTTGTAAGCACGCTGTATTCTAATGTTAGCTGAGACACTTCTGAGAATATGATGAAGATAAATGCAGACGTGAAACTCACCAGGGTTGGAGGAGGTGATGAAAGGGTTGAAGACAAAAAAACTTCTTCGCTGCTTTCAGAGCTGACTGGATTTTTCACCACACAGATAAATGAAGTTTCCTTCTCGTCCTAGAAATCCAGAGGAAAAACAACATCAGCCTGAAGCTCATGAACCAAAATGCTACTTTAGTCTTTTTACTTCCAGATTATAGAAGATGATGTTTGGTGTAAAGTCTCAGAGCGATGCTTGAATATGTCACATTCACCTACTAACACCATCATCATGTTTGTACCTTTGTTATTCTGAGCTCCTTGGTTTCACTCTTCATCACATCACCTGACCACCATGAATAGGTGACTGGTTCAGAGTCTGTAGTGTTGACTTCACAGGTGAGAACACAGTGGGTCTTCTGATCGTCACAGATTGTTGAGATGGTGGGAGTAGGAACGACAGCTGATGGAAACAAACATTTAATTAAAGTTTGAATGAATACATTTATTAATACTCAAACTTCAGTCAAACTTCCTCCACTTACAGATAACCCTGAGGTCAACTGGTGTCAAGCTTTTGTTGTTGATCTCTGCTGTGTAGTTGCCGCTGTCCTCTAGTGTCAGGTTTGAGATGATCAGTTCTCCAGTTGCAGTGTTGAGTTGACAGTGATCTAAAAGGACAATAACATGTTATTTAAGGTATTAACCATAGATTTAAAGGAGATAATAACAAAGTAAACTGGATGGACTCAGACACTGTAATGACGTATCCATAATAATCTGAACTGTTTAAAATCCTTGACATTGACTTCAACATATTCTGGTATTTTTGTTTCATTATCTCCACAATGTAAAGGTGTTTAAAGAGTTAACAACAAAAACTAAACTAAATCCTTAAATCAACAGCTTATTTTTACATTAAACTTGATGAATTAAATGAATCACATTAATAAGAGTGTGTAATATGTTTTACAGAATAATTATCTGATGATCATAAATGTTACCTCCTTTACGTGGTGGAATAATATTTCCCAACCTCACTCATCATCACTCCTCTATCTCGTTGTGACTTCAGAGCTCCCGTTAGCCTTGTTGGACTCAACTGAGTTCATGAAGTCAACATTATGCACATATGTTGTCACATATTGAACAGGAGGTTGTATTGTGAGTATTTATTTACTGTATGAACCCAGAGCAGTCAGGAATGAAGGAATCACAGGATGTAGAGGGAGAGGCAGCTCATTCAACTCAGTGAGAATCACTTTCTTTGATTTCTCCTGTGCCTTCAGTACCATGAAGCTGTGGTTGATGGGTGTCAATGTGTGCAACAAGATGCAAGAAACTAGTGACACCAACAGACTGAATGAGCTGATCATGAAGCTGGCTCTGTCACTGGCTGCAGACTGGAGACCTCTGAAGCAGGTGGAGAGGAGGACACTGAACAAACTCTTATCTATCAACGTATTATTTTTAGCACAGCAGCCACATATACACTACAGGTCAAAAGTTTTAATAAAATAAAAAACTTTTTCCAGTTTTTTACTGAAAATGATTCAGTTCAGTGTGTCATTGACCAACTATACCAGGGGGTATTGCATGGCGCTGCAGAATGCTGTGGTTTAGGGTGTCTCTCACTCTGTACAAGTCACCAACCCTGGATGCAGCAAAACAACCCCAGACCATCACACTTCCTCCACACCTATACCCAACGGCATACAAAGATCCAGCATGATGAACTGAAGATTAAATTTTGATTCATCAGTCCATAATACCTTCTTCCAGTCTTTAGTAGTGCAATGGTGGTGTTGGCCCAGGCGAGCCTCTTTGTCTTCTTGCTGCAACTTGTCCTGTCAAACCTGAAGTTTTCTCTTCACAGTTGAAACTGAGACTTGCTTACTACGACCACTATTAAGCTGCGCTTGAAGCAGTTGACCTGTGGGCTGCCTATCACGTAAGCTCTTCTCAGAAACTTGTCATCTGATTCAGTTGTGGCTTTAGGTCTGCCAGACCTCTTCCTGTCAAAGTTCCCCCCAGTTTCTGAGTGAGTGCCCTTTGATGGTGAAGTAAACTTTACTCACTGACACATTGACTTTCTTTGCAATTTCCCTGTAGGATAGGCCTACACATACAAGTGTTATGTTGGTCTGTCTCTCTTCTATTGTAACTGCCCTTTTGAGACAATTTTTGTAGCAACACACTACTTTCTGCAGCACAATACTGTTCACCTGATGCTCATGAGGGCCTGGTACCACAGTGCGTTCCAACACTGCTTTTATGCAGACAGAGGGTTGTAAGTAACCAAGAAATGTTGGAACACCTGTAGGAAAGAGTAGCACCAGCTTTCAAGGCTGATTCAACCTTCATTGCTGCAGAACAGCTTTAAATTGTTAACCTACTTTATGTTGCCTGAAAGAGGCCTGTTGTATAATTCTGAAATGTAGGCTACATAAGTTTTCAGTTTTGGGTAACCAAACCTTTTTTTTTAAACTCTGGCTGTTCAGTACTTACCTTTACCATTTCAAGCTATGGACTTGCACGACATGAATTTGCAATAAATAACTGGAAAAATTAGGGTATACATACCTTCACAGAACCATCTGCCACAATGTGCGACGGTATGTCGTTCTCTGTCACATGATAAAATAATCGTCTGTGAGTATGAGTATTAAATGGATAAATGTTCCGATGGTTTTCAATCATTGTGCATTCTAATGTCGTCCTCTAAATTAATTTAAATCAGACAGAAAGGACAAATGATACTGCCAACAATATCAGAAACTATCCCAGGAATGTAAAAACTTGCGCAGTTTGTATTTCACAATCAGATGGGACAGAGACATCGGTGACGGAGAGTGGGCGTGTCCAACAGCCAGACGTCATTCTGTGTACACTACAGTACAGCGTTCCGGTCTGAGCCATCGAAAATATGCACGACGTGTCTCCACTTCCTTACATTAACAAAACTGACGCTATTTTCCATAGACATATATACATAGACGCCGCATCAACTGTGGAGGGACGTGCCTAAAGCGCCGCCATCTTGGTACAGGGCTAGCAGAGGCAGCGGTGCATGAACATATGAAGGAAAGAGGTACTCCTTAACCTCAAAGTATAATTATTCGCTGAATTTTGGACCGATTTCCAAACGTATTGATCTGTTAAAAACGTCACACGTGTAGCTATGAAAAAAATATGATTTACCACAAAAATACGAATTTTACTTAATATTATCAGCAGACTAGCTTCTGACAGAAAACTGTAAAGAAAAGATGCCGGACTTCAACTGAGCGAAGATGACCAGATTTCTGAAATGAAATTTCAAACTCGGAGATTAAAAAAAAAAAAAGAATTATATATTATTAGGATGAAATGTAGAAACTGGGACAATTGCCGTTTCATTCATTATTTATTATTTATTTATTATTCATATTTAACTAATAATAATCAAGTGTAACAACAGGAATGGCTCTTAACACTGTCCTAAAATTAATAAATAAGTTTTCATTCCAAGCATCACAGAACTTTTGTCAGTGCACAATTTCCTGGTACACCGATTACACTGATGCCTGTCGGCTAACCATCAGCTAACCATAGATAAATGTATACATGTCTATGTATATGCGGCTAATGGCTACCAAAATGGAGGAATCGGATGAAAACCATTGACAGTATAGTAAAGCACGTTGCTAGGACTGATGGCAGGCAAGTTTTATTTTAAAGTACTACCTGATGGAAGCCTTGACAGACAACCTGCAGACAACGAAAAGGTCCAGCACAACCTCTGAGTTGAACGGGCTGAACTAAATGATCGCGACCGGCTACCGTTGTATGCGCGTACCATGCTTAATTGTGTCTCCTACCTGGCTACCATAATGTTGTTCTAGTACATGGATTTTTCATAAAAAGCTAAATCGGGGACAGCCATAGCCAGGGACAGGACACCCAAAACGGGGACTGTCCCCGGAAATCGGGGACGTCTGATCACCCTAATTTATGATGACTTTTATTGTGTAGAAACACCATTCCTCCATAGATGTAATGCACCGCAGGGGCGAGTGGCCCTGTTCCAAGATGGCCGCCCTGTAGGCACGCCGCTCCAGTAGGCGGCAGCGCTCAATGAGGCGTCTATGTATATATGTCTATGCTATTTTCACCCCGGGCAGCGCCATCTTGCGAGTTTGGAGCCAGAGTCTGCGCAGTACGGTCAGAGAGTAGAGCCACGCGAAGCCGCGATATCGATGCCCCGCCCACACAGTTGGCACGACAACTGGTGGGCGCCATCAGGTCGCCATTATGTCACATCCTGTGTCTACAGTGCCAAATAACTAACTATATATTAACAACATAAAATGACAGTAACCATCCTTTAAAATGACTCCGCTAACACAGAGGGGGGCGGAGCTTATGACCTATACTGCAGCCAGCCACCAGGGGGAGCTGTTCCGTCAGACCATGTTAAATGAACCAACTTTACAGCGATATGAAACATGTTTACAGCCTGGTACACGAAACGATTTTAGTCTGTATAGTTTATTTATTTTATTCATGACAACTGTACATCATTCGTTTATTTTTTATTAATGCTTAAAGTTCTGCAAAGTTAGTTTTTAAACTTTTTTTAAACATGATTCCATCTTCACACAAAACAGAGTAACAGAAACATTTGATGAGAAATAAATCCTGAGAATTTACAAACAGTCTATGACACAAAGCAGTAAAATCTAGCTGAGAGATGATAAAAAAAATATATCTGATACCTGTCATTCACTCAGAGGTTCAGGAATCATCCTTCATTCCTTCATGAGTGCCTCTACATAAACACTGCAGTGGTTTATAGATGTGCTTTGACCAGACCTTTTCATCCTGAACACATTTTCTTTTGCTGGCTGAGACATTGGATCCCAAACAATAAAATATAAAAGAACAAGAACACATAAGGCATCAGCCTTGGCTTTGGTAAAAGTACTGTTCCTCCTTAATGGAACAGACCAGCATCGAAACACTGACAAACATGCAAATGACATTATCTTTTCTTTTATTCTTTTTTAAGGTAAAGACGGTTCACATCTGCTCCTCTGCTTCTGCTGCCATGTCTGTTGTTTCTTCACAGCTCGACGTCCCTGCAGTCAAATGACACAATGTGTGAAACTGGCTGCTCACAGTCAAGATGGTATCACACAAAGTAGAAGATGAAACAGATTAGAAAATGAGAAGTCAAATGCACAGTGTGTGAACTGAAGGCCATCACAGGTTAATTAAACCATCTAACAAGCGTTTACAAAGTTTACAAAGATAACTCTCTATGACTGGTATCCTTTCTGTACCATCTTGTTGGGAAATTTGCACAAGAATCACTTCTACACAGACAAACCACACTGAGAGATGTAAATAATATAAATATAAACACACTTATAATAACAATAATAATGGATATTTAATCTGTATAATAAATGTGATGTTTTGTGAATTCTTACCTTTTTTTCCTCTGCATTCGCAAAAAACAATAACACCAACACCCACCACCAGAAACAAGGCCACAAACAGTATGTGTATCCAAAACAGTTTGTCTACAAAAAAATAAAAAATAAATGAATCATCCAATGGTTTTCAATCATCCTGTTTTCTAATGTCAGCTGATCTTCTCATACATCAACATGAATGAATGACAGACATCACTTGATCAGGTGATAATTTCTAACAGTGACTGAATGAATGAGTTAAACTCCTCTTCCACCGATCAGCCCTCTGAGATCACTGTGGACATATTTACTGATGTCAAACTCACTGTAGTGGGTGAAGAAAGGGTTGAGGATTTCTTTGCTGCTTTCAGAGCTGACTGGATTTTCCACCTTACAGATAAATGAAGGATCCTCCTAGAAAACCAGAGGAAAAAAGCTCATGAACCAAAATGCTACTTTAGTCTTTTTACTTCCAGATTATAGAAGATGATGTTTGGTGTAAAGTCTCAGAGCGATGCTTGAATATGTCACATTCACCTACTAACACCATCATCATGTTTGTACCTTTGTTATTCTGAGCTCCTTGGTTTTACTCTTCATCATGTCCCCTGACCACCAGGTATAGGTGACTGGTTCAGAGTCTGTAGTGTTGACTTCACATGTGAGAACACAGTGGGTCATTTCAACATCACAGCATGTGGAGATAGTGGGAGTAGGAACGGCAACTGATGGAAACAAACATTTAATTAGAGATCAGATGAAGAAATAAATTAAGACAAAAGTCACAATATACTCACAGATAACCATGATTTTAGTCGTGTTGATGGCGTCACCGTTGATCTCTACTGTGTAGCTGCCGCTGTCCTTTGGAGTCAGGTTTGAGATGGTCAGCTCTCCAGTTGCTGTTTTACACCGACCTAAAGGTATAATTGTTACGATATAACACATTTGATAACACACACCTTTTTGGTCTTTTCAATCTCTTGAACGTGTATACCAACTGTGAAACTCTTTAAAACTACGCATCTTAAGCTATACAGTGAGTTAACAGGAATCAGTGAGAGTGGACACATTTAACACTTTCAAAAAAGGAGGAACAATGTGGTTTTCATCCCGGACGTGGAATCATGGACCAACTCTTTACCCTCACTAGGATGCTAGAGGTGAAATGGGAATTTGACCAACTCGGTTTAACAAACACTGAGATAAAACTTAACCTGATTGTCTGAACCTGAGGCGACTAAACCCGAGCTGTCGGTTCCAAAACACCTGTTAGCAATCACTTCAATCAACCCAGTATTAGTTAACCTAGAGTTGTGCACGTTCACGGTGAAGTTATAAAGGCATCATCTATTGAGAATCGAAACCATGAGTAAAAATAGCAAAGCGCAGAGCAGCCTATTTTTCTGAAGCGGAGCAGCAAGTTCTGCTCGAGGCGTACGAGGAGGAAAGAGCGATGATCGAAAAAAAAAAAAAAACAATACTTGGGTGTCTGCTAAGGAACGAGCTCCTTGCTTGGCAGAGAATTGCCGACCGCGTAAATGCGTAAGTTTAATACAGCACATTAATGTATGACAGAATCACAATAATTCAGTAGATATTATGCTACATATTAACTGCTTTGTATGAGACTTTGTTATACTATAGACTACCTTGTCATATATTGTATTATTTTTAATGAGATGTAACCCGACCGCCCTCAAGAGAACGTGGCTGCAGGTCAAAACTAAATACAAGTTGGTCAGATATGGGTGCATCGTCTTAGACATCTCTTATCCAGTATTATATTCTTGAATTGCCATATTGCAACAAGGTACATTAAATTCATAGCCAATAGGAAGAAAGCAGAGGAGAGGAAGACCGGTTCTGGACCAGCGGTGTCCCCCCTCATCCCTGTGGAGGAGTTGGCGATCAGTCAATCGAGGGCGTCCGACTATGGAGAGGATTTCTGCACTTGAATGACATTCGAAGCAGTTCAGGCGCTTCGAATGCTTCAGCGGCAAAAGAATCACCTGAGGGGTTCGGTTTGTCATGTGAATCACCTGGTGGGATCGAGTGTATTCAGGGATATCCCGGATACATTATCCCTATTTAGTGGTGCTCATTTGAATGTTTCTTTGCATAGTAGGTTGGTTTGTTGGAGTTAGTTGCGTATTTTGTTGAGATAGATCGTAAGATTCAGAGAGAAATAGAATTAGTTACATAGTTAGATAACACTATACTGATAGATAGACATAGTTAGGCTACATAGATAGTTCTAAATAGCGTTAGATAAGAGATACAGATGAGATATAGATAGAAGTGCGTGTATAGTTTTGGTTAGGACAAGTCACATGTTTTGTGACGTATGAATTATTTCACGGCTTCATTCAGAAACCCGGTCACTGGTTTGGTTGTCTCGGCTTTTCGGGAGAGATGAGATGAGTCTTAGAAGCAAATAATGACTGAGCCAAGAGAGATTTGGTTTGACACTGTTGCATTCAGTACAAATATTCTCCAACACTACTAAACCATGATACCAAGAGCAAATGGAAACAGCTGATGTAAGCGCTGAAACATAAACATTAGGGCAAATTAGCAAAGGTTCATAGAGTGTAGTAGTGACGTAATCAAAATGGTCCACCGACAACGGTGCATCACTCATGAGGTTCGTGGTACACTGTGAAATCACCGGCCTTATGTTAGCGAAACCAGGGATTGATTCCCCTTTGTTCTTTATTACTTATTTTATTGTTATATATACACACATTTCTAAAATAAATAAATAAATCAACTTTAAACCACATATCCATGTAATGTAGTCGAATAGGAATGTGCATGGCAAATCAAGTCCCATACAAGCATGAACCAGTAAGACACGTCTCCATTGCACTTATTCTCCACTAGATGTCCTAATAGAGCACTGTGTCATTGAAGCTTTGAGTAATGAACCTTTTTTTGAATCACGTGTCGAGGCTTGAACAAAGCCTCGATTGCACATCCTACACCTAAATCACTCATGTCTAATTTGTGTAGCCTTGCATGTTCGAATATGACCAAATACCCAAACATAACCTGAACAAAACCTACCCCTACCAGGTTAAGTTCAGAGCCTATGTTAATATAGTTACATACATAGCCTGATCATTTTTGAGCTTTCTGGAATCGAAGTCCCAGGTTTACCGCTAACTCTGGGTTAACATACCCAGTTAAGTCAGTAAACCGGCTTTCTGGAATACCCCCAGATCTGGCCATAGCTGATTGCTAGCTATGTCAGTTGGAATAACCAGCTGTGCATTTAAATCCACCCTCATCTCCCAGACTCCTCCTACTCTTAGCTGTCCCGTGTTACGCCTGATGCCTACTGGTCTAGCCTTTTCTCCCTCCCGTACAAACTTAGTGTATCTATTCTCTCTGTTTACGGCTGTAGTATTTACATTCACCCGTTTTCCTCAGTTGCAGCTGCTAAACATTTCAGAACCTGGTTGTGATGCCAGGTTTCACCAAGTGGAGCAAAAAGTTTAGGTTACATTTGAACGATAATTAATCATTTTCTTTTAAAAGGTTTTCGCCAACTTTAAACCTGGGTTATGTTTGTGATGTGTTTTGTTTTTGATGCTTTGATTAGGTTATTTTAGAAGAATTAAGGATATTTTAAAGGATAATACTTCATAATCCACAACATTCAAACTCTGTGGATAATCACTGCATACAGCCACTAACTGTTAAAGTTAGATGAAGTTAGATAAAGTTAGTATGAGTGACTGTACCTTTGAAGTCCCCGTAGGACACAGACTCGCCTCCGTCCCACTTCACAGCGATGGTTGATCCATGTTTCCATACTATACCAGTGATAGCAGCATCCTCAGAGTCTGGACTGAAGACAACTGTGTCTCCTACTTTCTTGTAGAAGTCTGGATTATCTGCAAATTAAAAACAAGTTATTTACATCATTTTATAATATTTACTATATCAGATATTTGATGCTGTGACTCACTGTAACTCACCTGTGTTGGAGATGAGGACCGGGTTGACCACTTGTTTGCTGCTTTTAGTACTGACTGGGTTTTTCATCTTACACCTGAAGAAAGACGACTTCTCCTCCTAGAAATCCAGTAAAAACGACATTAGACTGAAGCTCATGAAACAAAATCCTGAACATCACAGAGAGATGTATGAATTACTTGATCTGTTACTGATCACATTCACCTTTGTTATTCTGAGCTCCTTGGTTTTACTCTTCATCACGTCACCTGACCACCATGAATAGACGACTGGTTCAGCGTCTGTAGTGATGCCTTCACAGGTGAGAACACAGTGGGTCTTTTCAGCATCACAGCTTTCTGACACAGTGGGTGTAGGAACTTCAGCTGATGGAAACAAACAAACATTTCATTAGATTAAAGATGAATAAATTAATATATAAAACACAAACTTCAGTCATATTTCCTCCACTTACAGATAAAGGTGATTTTAGTTGGGTTCAGGACTCTGTCGTTGATCTCTGCTGTGTAGCTGCCGCTGTCCTTTAGTGTCAGACCTGAGATGGTCAGCTCTCCAGTTGTGGTGTTCAGTTTACATCGACCTAAAAGGATAATAAGTCATGTTTTTAAGCTTTTTACTTGAATTTTAATAAGTTATTTACATTGAAAGGCTTTTTAAGATGATAAAATATAAATCATCTCAAATAGAAAATGTAAAAATCCTGTAAGCATTGACTTCGTTTCATTCAAGGTGTTAAATACCTTTAAATTTCGGGTAGAAGTAAATCTCCTCTCCAAACCACTCCACACCAAGGTTTGAATTATGCCTCCATGTTATGCTGGTGATGGGAGCAGACACAGAGCCTGGACCAAGGACAACTGTGTCTCCTACTTTCTTGTAGTAGTCTGTAAAATAAAGAACAATATCAAAACCTGACATTCTTTAAATTATAGCATCAAACTATATTTGTGTAGCTGTATACTCCTGTAGAGCACACAGTATCATTTGAGTCTTTATAGTTTGATTAATCACAGATTTAAGACATTTGAACCACATAAGTAGAATATTAATGGAGGAGAACAGCCCTCCACTTTATTTACATTGACTTTTTGGACTTTAGTTTAATCTGTAACACTGTGTAAACACTGCAACACCGCCACCGACCATCTGAAGAAAAATAAAATCAATAAATAAAAATATTCTGATAATATTCTGAAACAAGCATGAGTGTCTAAGTCTCAAACACTAAACATTAATATAAAGTTTTATTTGCTGTGTATCTCAGTAAAACTTAAACTTACCAGAGCTGATCTGGACAGTTTCCAGAGTTAGAAGTGTGATCAACACGGTGGTTAAAGCTGACTTCATCGTCCTTTAAATTCATTTAAATCAGACAGAAAACACAAATGATACCTAAATATCTACGTAATTTATATTCCCACTTCCTCCTAAACGTTTATTTCTGCCTTCATGCGATGTTGCCGCATCGTTAATCAGTTTATTTATAATGGTTAACTTACCTGAAGCGCTAGAAACCGATGAAGCTTAGAAACGGGTTTTTTATATTAATTAATTTTCCGACAAACAAACAAAGTCTTCCTTTCTAATCTCAGATGATCGACACACCGGTGCGGGAGAGTGGGCGTGTCCAACAGCCAGACGTCATTACGTACACCCCGAGTCTACGACGTCAGGGTCTGAACCACAGAAAACATCAAGACTGAAGGTAACAATAAGAAATCAGTGATTAAGTGATAAAGTTTTCACTGTTAGTTCATCTCCTCGTGTTTAACATCCACTGTAATCATAAATGTTACCTCCTTCACGTGGTGGAATAATATTTCCCAACCTCAAACTGAGACTCTTCAGTTCATGAAGTCAACATTATGCACATATTTTGTCACATACTGAACAGGAGGTCGTATTGTTCCTGCTGTAAATAATAAAAATAAGTATTTGTACACTGTATGAACTCAGACCAGTCAGGAATGAAGGAATCACAGGATGTAGAGGGAGAGGCAGCTTGTTCAACTCAGTGAGAATGACTTTCTTTCATTTCTCTGGCGTCTTCAGCACCATCTGACCTTTGTTACTGTGTGAGAAGCTGTGGTTGATGGGTGTCAATATGTGCAACAAGAAACCAGTGACACCAACAGACTGAATGAGCTGATCATGAAGCTGGCTCTGTCACTGGCTGCAGACTGGAGACCTCTGAAGCAGGTGGAGAGGAGGACACTGAACAAAGCACAGCAGCCACATGTTTTTAAACTTTATTCCATCTTCACACGTTAAACTCATTGCAGCACAACTGAAGAACTAATAAAATGACATATGGTTTTGAAAGATAAAAAACTTATTTGTGATGCAAGCAAATTGTAAAAACAAGTTGCTAGCTTAGGAACGCTAGTGATTATCTGTAACATGTACATTCAATTAGTGAAACACAGGTCCTCTGTTTTCACAGCACTGATTGACAGTGATGAAACAAACAAGAAGGAGAAGAATCATCCTGATGTTCCTGAACCACTGAACCGGTAACAGAGCAGGTTTCACAAAAACAGTGTAACAGAAATGTTTGAGACAAAGCAATAACATCTGATGAGATATGATTAAAAAAAACCTATCTGACAAATAAAACAAACACTGATAACAGGAGGAAGCTCTTCTCTAAAATCCTCTCTGGTCTCTGGCTGACAGCTCTCATAAATGTATTTGGATCCATTCAAAGCACCACTTGGAATCTGAGGACATCTTGACTATAAAGATGATCCCTGAGATTTATATCACATGAAAGATGAAATGTGAAGTCATGCAAAAAAAAACAAAAAAAAAAAACTAAACGAGCTACAAGTAAAGGGTTTCTCCTCATTAACAGGTTCAGGAGTCATCCTTCATTCCTTCATGAGGTCCTCTACATAAACACTGCAGTGGTTTTTAGATGTGCTTTGACCAGACCTTTCATCCTGAACATTTTCTTCTGCTGGCTGAGGCACTGGATCCCAAACAATAAAATATAAAAGAACAAGAACACATGAGGCAGCTTACCAGCATCAGACTTTGGTAAAAGTACTGTTCCTCCTTAATGGAACAGACCAGCATAGAAACACAGCAGTGGCGGCTGCTGGTCTTCAAACAGGGGAAGCCCAGGGCGGGGTCTGAAGGTAATACCACGCTTGGAACTGACTGCAGCGTTAAAAACATATGGAAAACATAGAAACTATGGGATACAGTTTTTTAGGTTACCGAAATGCCAGCCACAGCAGAAAGCCTCGCAACTTCCCAAATACTTGGCTTTTACATTCCTGCATCGTGTAGTAACTCACACCAAAAACAAGGTAATTTACAATATCCATATACGTGCACGGAGGTAAATGGTCCGGGTTTCCGTGCCATTCCGCTGCAGGGGTCTGCATATGGGTCTATGTGTTTAATGTCTGAGAGCTTCTCCAAATACCGCTGTTTTGCTGTTTTGCTGTTTTGTGTAAGCTTGTCCCTGTAAGGTCTGTCCTGCCGAATTAATAAACGCGCAAACATTAAAGAGCTCTGGAATGTTTCGTAGCGCCTCTGTTAAGTTCTGAAGGTGTTGCCCCTGGCAGCCGATAGCGTCTCCTACCGTCATGGCCGACCGGCGAACTGGGCTTCCCCTATTTGAAGACCAGCAGCCGCCACTGACGTATATGGATATTGTAAATTACCTTGTTTTTGGTGTAAGTTACTACACGATGTAGTAATTTAAAAGCCAAGTCTTTGGAAAGTTGCGAGGCTTTCTGCTGTAGCTGGCATTTCGGTAACCTAAAAAACTGTATTCCATAGTTCCTATGTTTTCAACGCAGCAGTCAGTTCCAGGCGTGGTACTGACTGCTGTCCAGTTTGGGCGGGGTCTGAACTGGGCTTCCCCTGTTTGAAGACCAGCAGCCGCCACTGAAACACAGACAAACATGTAAATTACATTATCTTTTCTTTTTTAAGGTAAGGACGGTTCACGTCTGCTCCTCTGCTTCTGCTGCCATGTCTGTTGTTTCTTCACAGCTCGACGTCCCTGCAGTCAAATGACACAACGTGTGAAACTGGCTGCTCACAGACATGTAGTCAAGATGGTATCACACAAATCACACAGGTTAGAAGATGAGAAGGTCATCACAGGTTAGTTTAAACAATCTATCTAACAAGTGTTTAAGAAAGGCAAACAGGGGTGAGACAGATTATGTCTCAGTCCATCTCCTTCGTTTACAGAAGGTTCCT